>CM052078.1:12267454-12477454 GCA_020010945.3 Muscidifurax raptorellus | reverse complement strand
TTGTTCGGGGCACATACGCGGTCAACGAGTCGTCGCGCGCGCTCGACCTGGATGCGGCGACTTTTTTTCCTCTCAAGCGCCCTCTCGAGCGACACGTCGATGAATTTTCCAGCCCGCGCCTTCTCTCTCTCTCTCTCTCTCTCACTCTCGACGACAATCGCGCCGCATTTCGAAATCGCTGCACCGCGACGAACTTTCGAAATAGCGCAGCAGCAACAGCAGTCACCAAACTTTCCGCAGGCGGACAAACGCACTTGATTAAAGCGCTGCAGCTTCGCCGGAAAAAAAATGAAAAAGAAAACTCGTCGCTCGCTGCAAAATTCAGGCGAATAAAACGATTCTCGCTGGAAATCAGCGTCCCTTGAATGTGTAAGCAGCGGGGAGCGCGAGAGAGACAGAAAAAAAGGAAAGCTTCGCGGACTGCTTTTCAAAGTAGATAAACCGCTGCTGCTCTCTACTGTCCCGCAGAATTCTTGCACACACGCGCGAGCGCGAGCGCGAGTATATAAGCAAATAAACTTTCCTGGCACCGCAATTGAAATCAAACCCCGACGACGACCTTTCGAGATGCTGCTGCTGCTGCTGCTGCTGTTGGCTTGATCAACTTTCTTATATACGCAGTGTGTATGTGTGCGTGTTCCAACCGCAGGTTTACGCCTGACAATGAGACAGACATATATACATTACTACACATAACGTACTGTATATACATCATGTTATATATATGTAAAACTGGAAGAGGAAAAATTAACGATCCGCTTTTGAATTATTTACCTTGCTTGCGTAATTAAAGTCTAAACTAACTGGTCACTGGGAGAGAAAGAGAGCTGGAGCCTGCATAAATCCAGCTGCAATCCTGTTAATGTTCGAAGGATACGCGAAGCTGCAGTAGGTAGAGAGAGAGAGAGAGAGAGAGCAAAGGCGGAAGACGGATTTATGCCGAGCGAGTCGTGTCGCAGTGTGGGAAAAGATGAGAGAGCAGAGAGCGAGAGAGGAGATTTGGTATTCCGCCGGGCTGTCTCTGCTTTATGATTTCAATTCCTGGAAGTTCGGCTTGGCTCTTTCTACTCTGTGCGCATGTGTGTGTGTATGATGTGTCTCAGGCTATACTGCATCATCGCGCTCGCGCATCGCAGGTATACATATTATATTCTGCACTTTGAACGAGCGCGTAATGGCTAGACAGGTTTGCAGCGTAATCCGTCGTGCAGCAGCGGTGCTGCAGCTCGTCGTTATTAATCCCTGCGCACGAGAGGAAAATGAAGGACGACCTGGGTGTACGTGTGTGTGTGTGTGTGTGCCTGTCTGTATATATGCGCGAGACAGTTGACGCGCGATCGGTCGGACAACCGACACGCGAACACAATGGGGATGGCACGTGCCTGGGATGCCGTCAGGGGGATCGGCCCCCCTATGTAGCTATATACGTGTATATACGTGTGTGCTCGCCCAGAAATCCGACTGATCGATTCCTTCCCTCTCTGCACAGTTTTTCTCTTTCGTTCGATTATATTCTTCTTTTTTTTTCTTTTGCCAAACGCTGCACGCGGTGGTTCTGCATTAATTGCCGCGATAATCGCGACGGTCCGATCGATGCTTGATTGACAGTAGTATATAGCTCGCCAGCGGCGGCGCGTTGATTAGAATCGCTCCGACAGGCAATATTTTTTCCTTTTTTTTTTGTTATACTTCTGAAAAGCGCTCGACTCTCTGATATCGGAACGTGGACCGAAAGAGTGTTCGTATATTTCAATGAATTTCGAGGGAGATATATTCTGTTCGCGACTGATACGGCCGGTATACACTGCAAGTACTTTTTGTCGTCCGTCGGTCGTATATATATATATATATATATATATATATATATATATATATATATATATATATATATATATATATACGTAGGTATATATACGACCCATAAAGCCAATTAAAGATGGAAATAATAACAGGAGAAGAGCACAGAGTCGATAACCTCTCGTAGAAAGTGCAGCTAAGCGAGAGCCGCCTCGGCAGCAAAAGTGGGCACATATATGTATATATATATATAGCCGAAACGCTGACTTGGCTTTAATTAAGCTCAGCTACTGCTGCTGCTGCTGCAGAATCGCACATCATATATACACAGTGCAGGGCCAACTGCAGCAGCAGTACACAACAACAGGCTGCGCGCAGCTTCGGCTAATCTCAAAAAAATGAAAGTCATCCGTTATAGTGCCTTATAAACGCGCGTATACTGGCAACAGATTTCCGTGACAGGCTGAGGGAATTTATGCGATCTATTTTTTTCGGACGTGCGTATAACAGCGAGGGGTACGCGCATGATGTGCGTATATACAGCGTGAGCTCGTGGGCCAACTGCAGTGTGTATACATATATAGACGGAGAGAGAGAGAGAGCCGAAAAGGGATTAGCCTCGCGGCATGCGGAGAGCCTAATCCTTTTGCCTCGTTATGTATACCGCAGTATAGTATTTCACGGCATTCTTCTTTTCTCTCCGTACTCCGCCGTTGCTTCTCTCTTATTTCTTTTGTCGTCGTGCGCGCAGGGGCAGTTCTCTTTTTTTTTGCGGCGACCCCCCTTCTCCTCTAACCGGCACTACACTCGCGGTGTCGACCCATTTCTTTTTGCGCGCGCGTCGCGAACGCGCACGCAGGCACGTTC
This sequence comes from Muscidifurax raptorellus, assembly GCA_020010945.3. Lineage (NCBI taxonomy): Eukaryota > Metazoa > Arthropoda > Insecta > Hymenoptera > Pteromalidae > Muscidifurax > Muscidifurax raptorellus. The sequence goes on along the minus strand of CM052078.1, from coordinate 12,474,790 downwards.
CCTCGAGTGCGCTCTATTCTCCCTCGTATATATATATATACATGCGCGTGCGTGTATACGTGTATTAGGCAGAGCGGCGACGGCGGCGTATTCGAGTGGCGCATTGATTTTCTAGAAGGCCAATAGAGAAGAAAAAGAAAGAAATCAAAAGTGCATATGTATACGACGTTGGGAGAGCGAGTACGCCCGTTTCCGCTCGCTCGCACTTTTGCTTTCTCAGTGTATATTTCCCTCGTTCCCTTTATATTTATTATATCGAGCCAAGCGCAATCCCCTAATTAAGCCATCGCGCTCTCCCCTCCTGCGGTGTGCAGTATAGGCTATCGTTTAGGAAATATGATAACCCGCCGTTAGAATTCTATTATCGCGCATACTACCAGTTGCTGCTGCTGCTGCTGCTTGGCGCAAAGATTTGTCGGCCACCCGCGACTAATGACTCTCTCCCTCTACTGTTATTAAGATGACGCGACGCTTTTGGATTGGATACAGTAGTGGAGTATATTCTATATTATACTGTAACGAAGGCTCTCTGACCGCAATATTTTCGATGCGATATTTCTCTCGCGGCGGGGAAGAAGGGGAATTTGAAAAATATCCTCGCGTCGCATATATAGAAGAAAGTGAACGTCAATCGCGCATGTGGGCATTGGGACGACTGCACAGGAGAGAGCTTGTATGTATATATACCCCGCGATATTAAACTCGTGGAAATCAAACTCTGAGCCAGCGTGAATTTAACGATGATTGATGTGCCTCTCGGTTTCATTGTGCGATAGAGAGGAGTCTTTCCATTAATAATCTCGAAAAGATGCCGGTAGTTTGAAATTTATTAAAACATAAAAGTTTCATAACGCCGGCCATCGCCGTTCCCCGAAGCAGCGTTGTTATATAGTCGCGTGTGAAGAGAGAGAGAGAGAGATCGAATAGCCTTTCCCTGTGTATGTATGTGTGCGCCTCGTCCCTGCGTCTTATCTAATCGACGAAGCGCTGTATATAGCGGCCGAACATCACTTTTAATGCGCTGCCCGTCGAATTAATTTCCGAGAGCCACTGTAGAGGCTACTATACTATATAATAGTCTCCTCGAGGAAACGAGACAAGGAAAAAGAAGAAGCAGCGGAAGCTCGATATATATCGAGCGCGGATTAATCATTGTTCCGTACGTCCGAGAAAAAGTATACGCACAGAACCACCCACACACGCGCAGATTAGATTAGACGTATAAAATTTCAATCTCTTCGCAGCGCGTGACACTATGCAGCTGCTACTGAGAAATATCTCATCCAGTTAAAGCGCTATCAGTTCTAATAAGCGATTTTGTGCGGCGGGCGTTACATATATATATAACAGCCGCCGAAATTACCGCGTCCTTCGTCGTCGCGGAGAGTTGCCTGTATATATAGCTCTTAATCTAGAGACGACGGCCGAAGTAAGAAGGCTAGACTTATATACACCGAGAAAAACTTTCCTTTCTCTCACGAGTCAGAGGCCACGACGATAACAAATTGCACGCGCGAGTTTTGATTGTGACTAATATTTCTCAAATTCATGTTTATTAATCGCTGCGCGTATTAAGACTCAGGAGAGAGAGAGAGAGAGAGTCGTATACGAATGTGCGAATTAGCGGGGTCTAGTCGAAAAAATATATTGAATAAAGCTCTGATTCTTTCGTAACATCGGCGAAACGACGACCACAGCGGCGCACGTCAACGAGGAGGAATTTCCAGAGATATCTCGTTCCGCGAACCCGTAGTAGAGCTTGTTTATATTTATTGGACTCGATAATTTTGATATTTTAGGAGACAGCTGTAGCGGAGAATCGACATTTTTTCTCCACATATTTTCACTAAATACGTACTTCATGTAGGCGAGACACGCACACCACACTCGAATGGTTTTCGAGAAATCGGGCAATTCGTCGTATCGTTTTTTTCTTCCTTCCCGCGGCATACTTAACGAATTTCATAAATTGCAAAGTGTATATTTAATTAAATCCAATCAGCTTCTAGGAACGCTCAAGACGCATATATATATATATACATAAGAACGCATAGAGGCGGGGATAACGAATTGCAGGAGCGCAGCGAGTAAAGCTTTGAAATTGAAAGTGCGCGAACATTTTAATCAGACAAGCGCTCGGCTGCAATTTTCGTAATTTCGCGCGAGAGGTGGCCAACGAGGTCGTTTAGCAGGAGAGGTAATTGCCAGTTAGGAGTAGTAAACTTTTAATTTGTAAAGCGTAATGAATGAAGGAGAACTATGTGTGCTATACTGCTGCTGCTGCTGCTGCTGCTCCTGCTACTCGGGGATTTAGTGGCTTTTTCGGGCTCGCGTTATTGGCCCTTGATGCTCGTGCTATATATAGTAAAGACGATTGATCGAAGAGAGCGGAAAAAGTGGAGAATCGAATCGACAAAGTTTTTCCATTGCGGCTGCAGCAACATCGATTGTGCGGCTGTGTGTCCCAGATCCAGAGCCGCCGGTCATTAGCCCAGATAGTCGCGCGCCATTATCTCCCTCTCTCTCTCGTTCTAATCCACGGCCTGGCGCGAGAATCACGGACAGCAGCAGCCAAGTCTGGCATATCAGGGATATAGTCGCGGAATGTTTGCGGATTAAAATTCGCCGAGTCAGATTGTATATAGGTATAATATACATAGACGACACTGCAGAGAGCGTATAGCTACGTACATATATAGTAGTAGAGAGAGAGAGAGAGAGAGAGAGAGAGAGGGAGAGTAGACGGCGGGAGTAGATAAAGGCCCTTCGCCGGGTGCGAAATGACGAGGCGGCGGCGGCTGCTGCTAGCGGTGCGGCTGCGCAAGCTACAAATCACCAGACGCGAACGTAAGCGCGAAAGCGCCAATTCCAACCCCCTACTACTCTCGGGACGGCCGCTGCTTGCGCGCAAAATCGAGCAGTAGAGAGGGAGAGAGACTTTGCAAGAGCTTTGTCGTCGTGCGCACCAGCAGCAGCAGCAGCAAAGTTAGAACGGGTATACTTGCAGGGCTATATGGCATCAGGGCCCGAGACTCGATGCCAAACTATTAGAGAATGAGAGAAGGAGCCTACGCATAACTTTGCTGATTTCTCTTACTCTGTGTCAGCTTTGCTCAACGTAGGAGGCGGAGGAGGTGGCGATGGGATGGGAGAGAAATAGAGAAGCAGCAGCAAGTAGACTTATTAGCGAGATCTCTCTCTCAGACGACTTCTACTGCAGCGCGATATGAAATTATTATAGTCTCGGCGCATCATTTTATACCGAAAATTATATGGTGTGCGTGTGTGTGCAAAACTGTATTATTATAGTTGCAGCTAGCGGGTGCGGATACAGAAGTTTTCCGCTGATTAAATTACCAAGGCGCAATTCAAAGGAAGTCGAGTATCGCTGAAAAATTATCCGGCGCTAGATCGAATATGAGGCGAGCGAAAGCTAATTGCGCTTAGCTTGCGGGCTTCACCCTATCTCTGCTGCTGCTGCAGCTATACAGGTATATATATAAGGGAGGAGGACGAGTGGCCGGGCAGGAAATTCGAGGCGGAACTGCGGAAGATCGACTGGATTGGCGAAATTCAAGGATGCGACGTGTCCAGCGCGAGCGAACGAAAGGGCACAGGCTACTCGAGCCGAGCGCGCATCATCGATAATCGAAGAATGCATAAGACAAGTGCCCGCTCGTTCTCCGATTACTGCGTCGGCTCCGATTTCAGAGAGAAAGAGTGACTGTGTGTGTGTGCAGTGTGTGTCTGTGTATAAATGTATAGAAAGCGGGCCGCACTCGACGAAGGATTTCAATTGAAACACAATAGTCGTAATATAATGGGATTAGCATTAGAGGCTGTAAGCAGTCAATAATTCTCTGAAGATGCTTCAACTATATACTCGAGAGAGCTACTCCGAGAGCTACTCTACTCCCGGTTTATCGGCTTCATAATTAAACAGGTTCAACTTCTCGGCTGCACAATACTGCAGCTCAACTGCTATATACTCTTATATATGTACATATGCAGTCGCGTATTGATTGATAATTCGATAAACGGACATTCTCGCGCGGGAAATGTTCACCGAGTGGCCAAATGAAGCTTCCGATATTTGTTAATGAATCGAACATATATATGGATGAGCAGATCTGGGTCAGCACGGATATATGGCATAGTGTTGCACATTATTAAACGCGAGCAAAAGTGGCGTTTTCCAAAGAAAAGGAGAAAAAATACGTGTCCTATAATATATAAGCACGGCGCGGTGGTGAAGTTCTGCGCATTAATCAGCAGCCGTGTGTGTATAACTATAAACAAGACGGTCTCGCGCGGCGGTTTTAAAGGAGCAGCTATATCAAATCTCGGAACAAAATTGCTTCGGAGAATCGCGCGCGTCTCGTAAATTCGGAGCACATAACAAAGACGAGAGCAGCCCGGGCTGCTGTGTGAATCACGCTGATGATCGTAAAGTGAGCGGAAAATGTGGCCGAAAAATCACACGGCGGATTTACGCGCTCTTTGTGCAGTTCTTTATTATTTGAGTATATGTATGGACACACATACTCGCGGGGGCGAGAAATTTGAGAGAAAAGGAGGAAATTTTGAGCAACAGAAAAAAAGGAAAAAGAAAGAAGCAGCGGAGAGAAATCCGATCCTCCCGAGCGGCGGCCTTCCTCCTCGCGTCTTCATTACGCTCTTCTCTTTCTCGTGCCATCCGGGCTCGTCGCCGTCAAAAAGTCGTCTCTCGACTTTCCAGACACACACACACACAGACTCATAGTCCTTTGACGATCGAAAAATTTTGCTGCTGTATGAGAAAAACGCTTCGCGAACAACAGTTATAAATTCGCGAATGAATCACTATATACATATACCGTGATGTACCCCGCGGGTTTCACGTGCGCGCGAGAGGCATATACGACTACTGCTATATATACGTGTCATCGAATAATAAAGCACATAAGAGAAAAAGTGGCTCTGCTACATGCAGTCACGAATGTGAATAATATTCGCGGCGCGTCTCAAACAAGCCTTTGTCGGATCCTAGGCAAAACACACACACATAAGAATAAGCCCCGAAAAATGCATATCACGTGCGAGTAACTCGCTCTCTGTCTCCCTGTGTCGCGCACGGCTCCTTCGGACCGATCGCCGCGATTAGACCGCGAGTGGAATACACATATGTGTGTACATAAAACTTATGACGTATATGTATACACAGAATTCGCACGCGAGTGCAATATTAAAGTCCACAAATATATATATATATATATATATATATATATATACACTAGTGTGCGCTTTTCGCGTCGCGCGCGCGCGGCGAGTTTCATCAATTATTAACGGATTAAGGTACTCGATTTAATTCAGACCGCAAGAGACGAGCAGCTTGCGCGCGGGCGTCAATATTCATGATATCCGGCTGAATATATACATGCGAGAGAGTGTTTGCGTCATCTTTTTCTCCCCTGTATAATAATGCACAATTTCAATGCAGAACTGCTCATAGTGCCCAGAAATTTCGAATCTTGGCGGCCGATCAAATGATTATTCACCGAGAAACTAGTAGAACTTTTTCGCTGATCGTCGCTCTAATTAAGACGCGCATTACACCCTGCTCCACCCTCTCCCCCGAACACCGCGTATACATTTCAATCTAGATCCTGGCTGACACGGAAACTTATATATAGCCGCGTTATGTGTGTTATACATATATATATATATATAGAGAGAGAGAGCTAGCGCGAGGTCTAAACTCCGCACCTGGCCAATCGATATCTCTCGCGTCGAGCAAACGAGCGAACGTTTGATTAATTGCAATCGCGATTGGCGGCGACGGGGACAACTAGCTGCGTGTATATCCTAGTGCACGTTAAAAAAAAGTTCGCTCTCGTCAATATACACGCACATAAGACTATGCAAGCAGCTCGAGAGACGCGAAAAAAAGTCGAGTTATGTTTTTTTCTCTCTGGAAAATCTGCGCGCCCTCTGGAATACATTCCATTCTATATATATAGAAGGGGAGTGTTTGTTGTCTCTGATGTCGTATTTGGATTGGACGCGCGCTTCTTAACCCAGTGTGCAAGCAAAGCGTTTCCCTGCATAGCGATGTCGCGTGCGCGCCTCCCGCTCTCTATACGTATATATACACTTGCTCGAGTTTGCGGAATATCGAGAAGAGGAGCCAGGGCGATGTGCGATAGATATAGGGAGAGAAGGGGGGTCGAAAGTTGGCCTCGTTCGAGGTCGCTCTCGCGGTGATTGCACCTAGTCCCTTTATGCGCGCAAGTTTTGAACCCTCGTCCTCCCCCCCACCCTTGTCCCGCTCACGCTCTTTCGTCGCTTGTTCAAATACTCCCGGCTAATTCTGTTTATCTTGTTTGTGTTCCAACGTTGCAGCTCACCCCCGTATATTAATAACCCCGCGCGCAGTTATTGCGTTACACGCTTCGGGGATCTGAGGCGACCCGCGTTGGAAAAAGCGAATCTTCTCTTTATGTGTGTCTGCAGTGTCCTCTATATAAATTTACGTAACGCGCGCAGAGTCGAAACGAGAGCATCGAATTAGAGCCTGTATATACGAGGAGGAAAAAATGTATAAAAATTAGAGACTCCCGCGGGCAGTGTTGGTCGCCGAAAAGTTGAGAGTAACGAACGGCTCCGCTGCTGCCGTCGATAAAACGCGCGGCGAAAAATCAACAGGACTGCGCGCTGTGCAGGCTCAAAGAGCTTTTTCAAACAAGCGCGCGCACGCTCGATTAGCGCCGCTGCACTAACCATCCGAATTGCCGAGACTACTGCTCATGCTCTCGTAAAATGAAAAAAAGAAGCGGCGTTGAAGAGAAAAAATTCTCTAATTCCTAGCGGCGCGCTCTCTAATTTGTTCGTTTAAACAAAAAGCAATTTGCGCCGCGTGTATATATATCAGAAGAGGAGAGATTCTGAGCAACTGAAAAACAAACGTGGCACCCGGCGAGATAAAGCAGAAGTAGTAGCAGCAACAGCAGCAGCAGCAGTGGATATAGGCGTACATATATACGTGTATATATACACCTGAAAAAGGGCCGGGCTTCGTTGGAATTCCCAGAGTGTCGAAAAAGCAGCCGAAAGGATTTCCACTTGGCTCGCTCAGCTCTAATGAGACTTGGGAGAGGCTCGAATCGAAAACAAGCGCTCTGCTGGGCAAAGCTTTTCTCTACTCCGTTTAATTGCAGCGCACGCAGTCTTTCTCTCTCTCCATAACTGGAATTTCGTCTCCCGAGTCGTATGCTGCTGCTGCCGTGTATGTCGTATATATGTATTATAAAGGAGCGCGGGATCGCCCCTGAAATCTGTCGCCGGTTTACGGTTACGAGCAGCAGTATACAGCGCACTGAACAACGAGCCACTCGTATATGCCTCCTCCTCCTCCACCTCCGTCTCCTCTCGACCAAGTTTCGAGGAGTGTGTGCTATGCGTATGAGCAGCGCTTTCGAGAAATAGTATACATCGTCTCGGAGTCCCCTCGATCTCGTCACGGAAATGCGCCGAGTCACACACGAGTCGATTAGTGCTTTATTAGCCCCGCGTATATACTCCAAATCAAAATTCCTTTCTGTTTGCCTACTTTTCAAGCGGCTGTGACAAGTGTCGTAGTCGCTGTAGGCGACACACTCAATCGCGCGCGCAAATACACTCGATATTTTTAACGGGAGAGAAGAAGAACTCTTGCCGCGTCTTATGGAAATTTCACAGTCGGCCGCGCGCACTTAATCATTTCGAGGAACAAAGAGCGCTCTCGACATCGATTATCCATAACATTCGATATCCATCGCTATGCTGCTGCTGTGCTTATCGGGCCTACTATGTATATAGCTCGAACGTATCGGGGAGGCAGCTCTATATATGTACGATATCCAACACAGCGGCAACAGCCGGGAGCGACGCGCGAGGAGAAGAACCGAGCAGGAGGGCCAAGAAAAACATCGCCGGAGAGTTTGAAATGCAAATTCGAGGCATGCCCGAAGGACAGCTCGTCGAAAATTCGAAGAGAGTTGCTGCATGAGTCAGTATATATACATGCGCGGCTGGTATACATATATATATAATATAACGGCTGAATAGGGGCCGAGGCTTCGATCGCGCGGCTTATTCACTATTCCTCCTCCCTGCTTCACCCCGCGCGTGTATAACAGTTCTTCTTCGGAATATTCAACCGACCGCACAGTCCGATGTCCGAACAAACGATTTATATATATATATATACTGATGCACAAATCGAGCCGACCGTGGTAAATATTTCATATTATACGTATATATAGGGAGATGAGTTAGAATTTCACATCGACAACTGATAATTGATGTCTCTGCTGATCCTCGGCAAGCTTGAAAAATTCAATAACCAAACTTTCGACACAGTTTTCCGTAGGTATATATATATAGTACGTAAGAGAAGCAAAGTTTATAAGAGTCCTTGAGGATGACTTTTATCAAGAGGACTTGGGATGAGCACGTCAGGGTGTTTTGACTCTCTCGTCTACGAGAGGCTCTGCGCGCACTTTGAGAGAGAGAGAGAGACTTTAAGCGATGACTCGTAAATAGTATATAAGAGAGTCGAGTAGAGAAATTCGACTTTTTCTTTGAAAACTGGCCCCCAATCAACTTGGCGCTGCGGCACTTTAGAGGCGCATATCTGTCGAACGAATCTGGAGCAAGTATATATCGGTTATGCAGCTCACGAGCGATCAGTTTTATGATTTTAATGCATGGCGCGCGCAACCGGCCTATGCCTTCGCTCGCGGCATACATACATACATACATACGTATATATATATATATATATATAAACTCTGATGGGCGCACGCAGCCTCTTATTCGGCTCCCTTTGGCCCGCTGGGAGAGATTTTGCGAGCGATCTGCCGGCGATTCTTCGTACTTCATTATCCTGACGATTTCATTTTAAAGCGATGCCCGCGCCGAGAGATCGCCCGTGTCGATAACGCGCGCCGGCCGGTTATGTAGCGCAATTTCATTTTTCAAATTTATGCCGTATAGAATTTTAGCATCTTAAAGGGATTCGCCATATAATACGTCGAGGGTTATCCTTTTCCTTTTTTTATGAAAAATAAAAAAGATATTTTTTTATCGCAAATTAATTATCTGCGCGCGCGCGCGACTTTATTCGCCTCCGGGGAATTTGATACGCCGCGCTGCCGCGTATAATAATATATAAAACTACTCCGCGAGCAGGATCATCGCAAATAAAAGGAACGAGTATATACGTACGACTCTCGTATATAAATTCGACTATTTCGTAATTATGCCTCTGTATAATTTTTTTTTTTTTTGAGTCCTCGCGCGTATGTATAATATATTTGAAACATTTTATTAACATGTTTCGATAACGTGTCGCATAAAACGTTACGACGGCCACTTTTGCCCCGCAGTAAACAACGCCCATCCGTTTTTAATGCCAGTCTTTAAGCAATATTCCGGCGGAGCTTCTTGATAAACGCGCGGACAAAGCGAGTGAAGAAGAAAGAAGAAAAAAAAATATCACGCGCTCTATAGCGAGAAGAGAGAGAAGGAGAGCATAATGTAATTACTCTCCCCGGCGAGCACAATTATTGAGGAATTTTAATGCGGCTAACGCGACGTCCTATTTTTCACCCTGTCACGTCGCATTCACACGCATAAATACCGTATATCGCTTCGCATATACGCAAGGATATAGCGATGATTAAAAAGAGAAAAAGCGCGGCGGAGCAGTGTACGTTCGGTCGACCCCCTGTTTTCTGATTCCGCGCTGGAACGGGGGGTGCATTTTAATGTCCAGAAAGGCCGAATTTGTCAGTTCACTAGCTTGTTATTCCAAAGCAAACTAGTGAATATGCTGGGCTTCAATTCCGAATATCCGAACCGATTCAGCACGATGATGCAGTCGAGCACGAAATATTCAAGATCGATAATATTGTTATTATAATACATATATACATACTAGGATTGATGCCACGTCGACAGCGGGCTTTTTTTGCATGTGCAGGTATATTATCGAGTTTATAATATCGGTGTGTGTAAAGTGGAACATAATATACGTCGATTAATAATTCCAAGCGCGATTTTGGCCAAATGGAATTTATGAACGACTGAGCAATAGCTGTGCGCGAGGAGACGGTATTGGAAAATACTTTGGCCATCATTATTTGCTAATTGCCATTCTCGGCATTGAATAATCGATCGCGCTGGTGCGCAATCGTTGAAATTGTTCGAGCGCCAGAATAAAATATTTAGAAAATTTCCTCATAACGCCGAGGCCTGCGCGGGAGAATGTCATCAATCACATGGGCGATATATATATATATACAGAATACACTAGACTATAATAGCTCGCGAGTATAAAATGGAATATCATTTCAGAAAAATACGTGTCGAGAAGCGCGCACACATATTACATATCATACAAAGTATCGGTTAATGATCGAACTTAAATTGAATACTCACGCCGGGTGTGTTGGCCTGCTTTCCGAAGGGGAACTTTGTCCATTTTAGACTGCCCTCCGTCGTTGTGTCCAAAAGAACGACTGTAAAAAAAAGAAAATAACACGTCTTTAGTATATCCTATATACATACATATACAAAAGTGGTCCTGCTTTTTTCCCCGCAGATGGATTATTTATCATCGGCGGATTAGCATAAAAATTTCATTTGTATATCATCGATTATACGCGGCTGATGGTTAATTAAAAAAAAAGCGAGTGAGAGACAGCTTTACTTTATTGACAACTCGCAGATATATACGCGCACACAGCGAGAGAGAAAGAGAGACGCAATAATTTACGAGTCGATGCAAATTTCCGGAACATGAAGCGCCTTAATAAGGTACGCAAGAGTGATTATAAATTCTCGGCAGAGTTGAAACCCGTTACGATAATACGAGTGAAATTTCAGCCGATTATTTAATGATTACAGTATATATACTGGTTGAGCTGCGAGAATAATTAAAATGTATTGATTTTCGCAAAAGATTCAGCGAAGCGGTATTATATATATATATACACATATTACGCGAAAAGCTACGGCTGACTAATATATATACACACGCTAATTAGTCGCCTCCGCGCCGTATTCGTACATATACAGATATATAGATCAAAGTCAGGGTCGCCGAGAGTGTACTTAGACGCACACAATAACCGCCATGAGAAAAATCGATCTACGAACAACACACACACACGCGTCTTTGGTTTTTCGCATCAGCATCATATAGCCGGTGAAAAGAAGGCGCGCGCGCCACGCGTTCCCTTTCAAAATGGCGGCTGCAGCACACACAGGTCCTCGAGTATGCCAGAGCGGTTCTCTCGCACAGAGAGCCTGTATTTCACCTTTCCACGCAGCCGCTCACGTATGTGTGTGTGGGGGGGGGGCTCTCTCGGGGGAGAGAACATGTGCAGCAGCGAGTGCACGTTTATCGCGCGCGCAAGGCTCGTATATATATATATATATATATACAGCGCGAGTGCGTCGGTGTGCGCGCCGTCTAGAGTGTATTATATCGACCGCGCGGTGTGTGTATATATATATGAGAGGAGAAGAGAGCGAGCAACCCTCTTTCCGCTCGGCACCTCGAAACTTTGCCCGCAGCCTACCTACTATACCTCGCCCTTGAATTCCCGGCTGCTGCACGCATACGTTTTCTCTATGCATGCGCGCTGCAGCCGATGAACCGACGACTCGAGGACTCGCCGCCCTCACTCACTCACTCAGTCTCTCATCGTCGTCGTCGAGCCCTGTGTGTACGTATGTATGTGTATAGCGAAAAATGTCAATGTCGCGGGTGTGTATATACTTTCATACAGTGCAGCACCCTTTCCCTTTCTTGCACAGCTGCATATATGTGTATATGTAGACGAGCGAGCTGATGCTCAAAGAGCTGCTGTTTTATCATTTACATAACTCCCTTCCAAACACCTTTTAATTACTTTCCAGCCGACGCCGCCGGCGCAGATGCGTAAGTGAGAGAGAGAGAGAGAGAGAGAAAGGATATAGCATTTGGAAAAGTCTCACGGATATATTATGCTTACGGAGATAGTGTACATTATATGTGTGTGTGCCTGTCTGAGGAACGGACTTTCACCTGCGCGCGCGCACGGACTGCTGCGGCACAAAATGTGGATGTAATGATAAGCTTTCGGAAAATAAGACATTATATTATACCACCGCTATATAGCAGCGCTAGCCTTTCCCCGCTGTTGCGCTTGCGGATAAAGATCTATAGCTGCGCGTTATTTTCAATCTCGCCAATTTGCATAAACGCGTGTGTATATATATATATACGTATAGGCGAGTAACGCACAATCACGTAACTTAACGATCGCGTCTGCCCTGCACTGCATCACACCACGTGCTCGGCGAGCGAGGGATTACTCTATATAGACGAATATCGCGTAAGTGCCGGCGTTTTTATATTACCGCCGTGAGAGCGTTTGATAATAATTTAACGTGCTATTATTTATCTCGTAAAGTACGTATATGCAAAGTTTTCAGCAGCGGGCACTCGATATATTACACAGTATAGTGCATATAGCTGCAGCAAAACAAGTGTATTTGCCCACGTGCATATATGAAGACTATATGCGCGCATTTATGCGCATCAAGCTTTCACGAGGTCTTATTTGTTTATACGGAGCCCAATAGTAATTAGTTTCATGCCGCAGCTCCGGCTGTATTGAATTAAAAATTCAGCGGTCGATCAGTCATATTTGCGCTCATAATTATTAATGTCTACGGTTGTATATGCATCTCGAGCGTTGAAAAGTACAACCGCGGAAACCCGCCGAGAGAAAAGCAGAACATATTTAACAATATCCGCGAGTACATAGGGAGGGGATACACTGCTCTATAACGAGAGAATTAAGAAACGACTGCGCGCGCAGATATCTCTCGTCTCGCGCTTCTTTAAATCCAGAACTTTATATATGTACTGCCTCTCCTCAGCGCTCATTCGCATTAGCATACACAGCTATATATACATATATATATACGCCGTGCGGCCTGTATAAATTCCCGTCGAATTCGTCGTTCTCGAAAAAAAAAGAAAAAAAAATATCCATAATGTACGCGCTGCAGATAATAATCAGCAGCAGCAGCAAGCATCGAAGGAAAGGAGCGACGAAATTGTTTCTGAAATTCAAGGCGCGCTTTATAAAGAGCGAGAGCGAGTTGAGGCCGAAGAGTATATAGTCGACGACGACGACGACGAGAGAGAGACGAGACGAGGAGAGTGAGGCTGCTTCTCTGATTTCCATAGAGATTGCGTTATTCGGATCGTCGGCGGCGGTGCGCGGGGTGCAGCATGCCATCGATAGGACACGTATTAGTGTTCCTCCACCGCCGGCGGCGGCGGCAGCAGCAGTGCGAAAGAAAGCGTTTTTTTCATCCCCCTTCTGTTTTCTACGTGCGGTTCGACGACGCGGGATGATCCTCATCCTCACGTAAAAACGAGCCGGCGGCGGCTCCTCTCCGGGGAAAGAAGCAGTTCTTCCATCGCGCGCTTTTCGAATTTCCTTTTTCGCCTGATTTGATTGATTCGCCGACGCTCCGTATAAAGTCTCTCTCTGTGTCCTTTATTTAGCCGCAGCGACGGGGACAGTATAATATACAAAAAATACATGCGGAGCGTCACATGTATGCTGCACCGTAAAATTCTCGTGTGTATATAATATATATATAAGAAAGAGAGAGAGAGAGAGGGGGACGTGTGATCGACGAAGCTCGTCGAATAAAGTTCGTTATACGACTGTTGACTTTCGGGCTTAATAACAGTAAAATTAAAAGCGTACGTTATTATTTTTCTCCTTTCGCGCACGCGTTAAGACGCGGAGAAGGTATACATAATTTACGCCGCATAATATTTGCTTGGAAGCAAACGAGACTTTTTTATATTTAGAGAGGGAGAGAGAGAGCGAGAGTCGCGCGGATTCGAGTGTGCGCGAGAAATATACATATGCGAGGTAGGGGAAATTAAATTCGCGGGATATTACGTCTATATAATAACGTACAAGATTCGAAAGTCACATTTCGTCGAGTTGATGCGGTTGCGGACCGAGACTCGCTCTCGACAGGCCCTATAATACACTCTATAACGGCGCACCGGATATAAACTTCCGAGCTAATCGTCGCCAGCTTAAACAATCGCGCTAATTCGGCACGGAAGAACGTGCCCGACGAATGGAAATATAAGAACAGGGGCTGTACAGCATAGCGTAAATCAATCGCTCAAGATGCGCAGCCGTGCAGCGAGAGTACGTGACATTTATGAAAAAAGTTATTGAATACACTGCACACATACGTATTAAGCTGATATTGCGTTCCCGTCACTCGCGTGTGGTGTAAATTTGAAATATACGTGAGTTTTTATTAGCTGCACCCGGGGGAAATCGAAAAATAATACTACACAGCCGCATATATATAAAGCTGCACGGCGAGCGTGTCAGAGGGGCTTATAAGCAGCGGCGCAAGGAAAAGTTGTTTAAACGCCGGCGCGCGCGAAAGTTACGATGGAAAATAGCGAAAAATCATGAAAAAAGGGGATAAATTACTTGAATTTTCGTTATCTTCAATCGCGGGCGAATGGGAGCTCTTTTTCTTTACTTTTTGATTGATACAAAATGTCATAAACTGGAGAATTTAAAAATATTTCTTCGTATAGCTGCTGAAGTACATCATCTCGGGTTGTATATTCGCTATATAGAAAACTGATCAAAGCGCATATAAATACGCGGAGAGCTGGCTATCCGCAGCAATTTTCAATCGGAAAAGCCCGGGCTCTGAATAATTGATCGCGGTTGAAATGGATTGAGCTTTTCATATTTCACGTAGGTCGGCTGCCGACTTCTATCGCTTTATCTAATTTCACAATGCAGTTATACTGCTAGCCCATAAATTTTGTCTTTCTCTCTCTCTCTCTCTCTCTCTCTCTCTCTCTCTCTCTCTCTCTCTCTCTCTCTCTCTCTCTTTCTCTCTAGATATATGTATATATATATATAGCACTCATTGTTTTTATTATCGTCAGCTCTGCTCTTAGGTGCGATGTGCGCGCAATGCCGATCGAAGCGAAAACGACCGCGCGATATATATGTACATATAGGCATATATATATAGAGAGAGAGCGTCGACGATCCCGTCGAGAGTCGCTCGTTTGTGCAGCAGCAGCAGCAGCAGCAGCACCGGTGTACACACACCAGGCATATGAGCGTGTATATGCCGCCCGCGCTTCTCTCTCCCGTGAGAGACGTAGACCGAATTTAAATTTCAAATTTCGAACGTGTCGCAGGGTGTGACGGCGCGCGCCGCTGTCCTATACCCTCGACGGGTGTCTCTTCCTCCCTCTCTACACTCTGGCCTTTTTGCTTCTCTGTCTCTCTCTCTCTCTCTCTCTCTCTCTCTCTCTCTCTCTCTCTCTCTGATGTCGGTTCGCCCCCCGCAAAGGGACGCAGCCACAGCAGAGCCGGAATGCGCAGCAATTTTCGCGATCGAAATTCCGGAGCGACGTTTCTTCTTTTTTTTATTTCAACGGGGGCGGCCGCGGGATCATTAAACGTCGCTCGGGCTTAAATAATGGAAACTTGCAACGCGCCGATCGATCACGAGACTATATTCTATACTTTATATAACAGCGAGAGGAGTATCTTATATTGGTTATAAAATTGTTATTGTCTACATTATAGTGAGAATGCCCGTGAACACACAAAGGCCCGCGATGGTCTCCACGGGCGCATACGCATGCGTCTTCGATACCGTACGGCGCAGCGCATGCGTATACGCGGTCTTTCTCTCTCTCTCTCTCTCTCGGCGCCTCGGCGTCGCCAAGAAGACAGCAGAGGCGAAGGATGCGAGAGGAGCGCGAGGAGAGAAAAACAGCACGTAACGAGCGCGAGGACCACCTACGTTCTTACGACTCGCGCCGCGCCAGCTCACTCTTCGGATGATCTTCGAGCTCTGCGTCCTATATATCTGGACTTTATTTTGGCTCTAAAAATGTTCGCGCGACATCGAAGACGAGGCCAGAGCGCGAGGGAGAGACGGCTGATCGGCTTTAACTGCGCCTTCCAATTTGTCTCAGAATCTTATCCGCTCGCGCGCAACTTTTCACTCAGCTCTCTTTTTCGGACACACGCTATATACTTTTACGGCCGGACGCGCCGGCAGATTTATACATTTGATTTACGCCCGAGCGAGCGCGTAACTCTTAACAGCGCGTCAATACGTCGTCGTCGAGCTTATATAGGTACGAAAGAGGGAGGGAGCTTTCGTCTTCTCAAGGTGTTCGACTGCCGATAACGAGCCATCTCTCTATTAACGCGCCCTCTCTTTCTTTCGCGCGCTCTCTCTCTCTCTCGAGTACGTGCTCGTGTCCGTCCGAGGGCAGATTAACTTATCGGCCATTTCTCTTGCGGCGTAAAGCCGACGCGATGGATGAAGCAAGTGCTCTCTCTCTCACTCGTTCTTTAGCAACTGATGATCGACTGCGTCTAGTCTTGCGTATATATATGTACCGGTATATGTATGTGTGGTATACGCTGCAAGAATTCTTCTTCGAGAAGGGGGAGAAAACACGACTCGCTTCTTCACCGAAATGGGAATAAAGTTGGTTCGCTGCAGCCTATAGCTCGTTATATACGTCTTTCTCGGTGTCCGTGTATGCGAGTGTGCGTTGTATCGGCGCATCGAGCATGTGAGAGAGAGAGAGAGAGAGCCAACTGGAAGATGTCGTTGACCCCTTATACACACGCTCTCGGAAGGCCGGCAGCAGCAGCAGCACACACCTACACCCCGATAATTCGGACGTTCTCTCCCGCTCCCGTGAGAATACCAGTACCCCCCCCCCTCACTTTTCGGACGCAACCCCTTCCCCTTCGATGAGTCTCTCTCTCTGTGTATGCGCAGCTATATACTCGGAGAGACGTTAATTACGAGCAGCGCACTCCGAATTCTCGGCGCTATACCCGCTCAAAGCCTTGGAGAGAGATCGAAGCGCGATACAAGATGACGAGTAGATATACCGACACGAGAAATGCAAGAATTTCTGGAAATCCGTCCCGAGGCGTAAATTAAAGCGAGCTCCGCGCGGATGCTGCTGCCCGGAGCTGCGGGAACTTCAACACACACGCGCGCGCGCGCATATGCTTATAACGTGTGCGCGGAGGATAAAACATGATACTTTTTTGCTTAATGCTGCGCATAAACCGCGACGCTGTCGAGAATTTATACGTAATTATGCGCTCGCTCGCTCGTTCGAGAGGCAGCTCCGATGAAAACTGAATTGTGTGCGTATAGCCATCAGCCGCGCTTTATTCGTCTCCGGCGTCCAGTTTACGACGACGACCTGCCTATAAACTCGCGCTTTTTACGGCCGCGAATTTTTGACTTATAAGCGATATTAACCGCAAGCAAGCGCAACCTGAGAATTTCAGAGTGTCCGATGTGTCGTCGATGCGAGGAGGTGACGCCTCGGATGCTATGCTACGCATAAGACAATCGGCATTTGCATTTCCGACCGGATTCATTCGCGCCGCTTTCTCTCCATATATTACCTGTGTTTGTGCGCGTGTGTGCGTTTATGTGTGTATTATACAAAATATATACCTGCGTCCGACAATTCTACATTTGAATAAATCTCACAAATGAGCTTCTCGCGTGTGCGCATCAGCTATATACTTTATCCCCCGCATATCTTATTCCCAGCTGTTGATGCGAATTATTTTCGTTTCGCCGTTTCCACACACGCGCGCGCGCGCGCCCGTCACCTATATATAATACGCACTCTCGCGCAATTATCAGGTGAAATTTTTGAATAAACACACCTTCTTTATATCTTCATAAAAGTGTCCACTATACTACTTCGAGTTAGTTATAACAATCTCTTGCCATCTGCCTCTCTCGCGTGTATACGCGCGTCGGATGCATATAGAAACTCTGACACAAAAACAGCTGTTATATATATAAACATACATACCGTCAAGCGCGAGCTATAATGACGTAAACTCGTCGAGTTTATATACGCGAGCCGAATAAACTTGTCAGTCGATATAGCGCGACGGCGGTGGGTTCGCTCTCCCTCTCTCTCTCTCTCTCTCTCTACATAATAAACTTCGATATCGAAATGCGCCAGGACGATTTCAGGAAAACCGTATGGGATAATTAAGCTCGCGATAAAGCTCGCGGGCTTGCATTCGTATAATCGTCCTAATGATTTTCTCGGGCGACAACGTTATTTCACATATTTACGGCCGCCGCGGGGAGCTTATTATACATACTGCGAGCGACCGAGCGAGCGAGTGGGAGTCACGACCCACACGCTGCTTATAGTATATACGGAATTACCATTTACACAGCGCGTTATTATGTTTGCGCTGCATATAACGCGCAAGCTGTGTAGGCTATGTGCGCGTGTAACGCACGTGTTAAAAATGAATTGTTCGAGAGGGCGAGACGTAAGGGTCCTCCTTTTCGCTGCTCTTTGGATCTTGAATTTCAATAGCTCTTTCCTCCTCTATATTTATATTCTTTCCTGATGCCATATTAGCTGTCGCGAGCGCGAGCACGACTTCTAATTGAAAGCTAATAGCTTCGAAAGTGACTTTCTTCCCGGTTGGCAGCAGGAAAATATAATTACAGAGAGAAAACGCGGCGCGCGCTCGGTTTCTTTTTCGCCTTTTCCCATCAGCTGCGGCACCAGAGAGATGTCGTAATAGGCCGCAGCTACCGTGTGTGTATGTGTATATATTTTGCAAAGCCTTCATTCGCGTGTATGTGTCCGCGCGGTATACCGTATAGCCGGAAGACTCTCGGGTCAACAAAACTGATATATGACGCTTCATTCCTTTGTCCGCGGTGTATATCCTCTGTTTTTTTCCACTATACTGCGCGTTCCTCCTCTCTTTGTGCGCACTGTGTGCCTGGACATACTCCTGTATGTTCTTGTTTTTCATTAATCACTCACGCTATACACCGCTAATCGATTTGCATATATAGAGTCCGCGTGTGTAAATATTCGTTATCGCCATTTATTGGCCATGCTGACAGCAGGTGTATACCAAATTCCTTGTAATTAAGGACTCTTATCTAGTCGTTATTTTCTCGAAGAAGCCACCGTTGCCGCTGCCGCGGTATCTTAATCGCGCGCTTGTATATAATAATTTATGCGCGTGCAGATTTTTTCGGCTCTGAAATAATTTTCGCCTCTGATTAACGGTATAAAACACGTCGGCAAATAATCGACACGGTGCGAAAAAGGGCTTATTTCGTTTGCTGTATGCGCGGCAAGCCAGATAGAGAGAGAGCGCGCGCAGTTGCATTACGGCAATTAAGTCGATAAGGCAATTAGCCGCGCTTAATAGCGGAGAGCGCGTCTCAAGTAGAGAGACGTCGTCTCACCGCTGCTGCTGCTGCTGGGAATCGACTCTCGCGTAACAATGAGGCTGCAGCAAGAGAGATGTGCGTGCGCGCAAGCTAAGAGAGAGAAAAATGCAAATCCAGGAATCGCGCGCGCGAGAGAGAGAGAGAGACTTCATTAGTCGATAGAGAGAATAACGCGCATGTATACAGACCTGTCCGCGATCGCGAAATTTATTCCCTCGGTGTAATTCTACAACATATATACCGGTAATATTCGATCTCTGTGTTTCTCTCTCGCGCGAGAGCGATTTATCTCGCTCTTTCTCTGCCGACCGGTTAATACCTCTTCCGAGAATCTATTACGCGGCCTTCCAATATTATAATTATTTTATTTAGCAGACGCAGACCGTATACTAGACGCGAGCGAGATCGGCTTTCTTATTATATAGACATATATATATGTATATGCTATACATTTATATATATAGGCGATCGCTCGCAGGCATCGCGCGCAACGCAACGCGATTTCGCCGCGCAACTCAAGCATAAGCAAGTCCGCTTTACATTGCAAACGAGATAATGGATTTTCGCGGAAGTGCAGCCGAGCTCTAGCTTTGCTAATTTAATTACCGACTGCTCGCTTGCTGCTGATTTATGCGCTACTGCCGCCGCTGCTATTCCGACGATCGCGCGCCCGCGCGGTGTCGCTCTCTTTTTCAACTGAAATGAATTTAGTTTGGCCATTTTATTGCCGCCGAAACAATGTTCGAACGACTATATTTCAGGATAATGTAGGATAGATCCACATCGGACTAAACGAAAGTTATTATACCCTCGTTCCCCGCGCCGCGATGATCCTTCCCGAAGATAACCCGCGCATAGGCACACTCTATACAGGCTATAATTATAATGGAGTATTATT
The DNA here is from genome assembly GCA_020010945.3 of Muscidifurax raptorellus. Classification (NCBI taxonomy): domain Eukaryota; kingdom Metazoa; phylum Arthropoda; class Insecta; order Hymenoptera; family Pteromalidae; genus Muscidifurax; species Muscidifurax raptorellus. Next base: position 12,454,512 of record CM052078.1, on the reverse strand, counting down.
ATACATTAGTGGAAAAAATGTGGATTTACTGTACGACAAGTGTGTGTGTGTATGTAGTTTAGGGGTCCTAATGGAAAAAATGGACCCGCCGAAATTTATTGTAACGATGCTTTCTATTTTGGATCCCGGGAGTGAGAGAGACGCGACAGATAAAACAAACCCACGATCCAAGCAAACGCGCGCATACACGACCATCACGCGGAAGATCGAGCCCGCAGGTATAGAAAAAAAATCCAAGTCGGCCCATAAACATCGGAGGAAAAAAGATAGACTATATATACGAGAGGGGCGTGAAAGAAAAGCGTAGACTATATAGAGGATAGGTATTTCGGAGGGGGAGCGAAGCGTGTATATATATCGGGGACTCGTAAACAATCGCGGGCGACTGAAAGGAGGCTTCTCCTTATAGGAAGAAAAGCCGTGATGATGCCCGCGCGCGCCTATACATATATACACTGCACATACGGGGTCTAAATTCAAGGCTCGCTTTTAGCCGCCGCACATTATTAATGCGCCGTGTCCGGCAGCAGCTCCTTGCGGGGCAGCTACTCTTTCTTCTATCGAGGTTATAAGAGACCGATGTATATATACATATACTGTCGGGAGAGCTCGTAAAGCCATAGCTCGGTTGCAGCTTTCGGAAAAACTCGAGACACTTCCGGAATGTTGCACTGCGCGCGCGGCACATTCCGAGGATGGAAATTCTACACCTACAGCAGACAGCCCTGTTTTTTTCCAGAAGCTGCTGCTGCTGCTGCTGCTGCTGCTGCTGCTCTGCTCGGGGGTAATTTGTCTGTCAGAGTGAGTTACGGGTGTGCCCGGCAATTTGCCGCGGTGCGAGCCGAATTTTCGACGGCGTAACGCGAGATTTTAATTAAACTTATTAATTTGCGAGAGTTTTTTTTCTCCCGCGCGTGGGATATAATCAAGCGAGCGAGCGAAGGGATAGGTATATACACAATATAAAGGATGATGAAAAAAGTTTGAAATATCTTGCTTAAAGATGTCCCGAGGAGAGGGAGCACATATTACTATACCGAGAGCCAAAGTCAAAGTGCAGCATAAATGTCGAATCGCAAAATTCCAGGGCTGCAGCAGCAGCTTTTACGAGCGACGGTGTGTATAAGTATGCGATCGTTTATTTATTTTTTTTTTCTAAGTACAGGCTCGTAAAGCCGCGCGCGAGAAAACAACAAAAAAGTGTAAGCTCACAAAGCGTCGACGGAAGGGCGGCGACGGCGTACAGGACGAAAAAGAATAAAAGCCTCTGCGCGCGCGTGGAAAGTGAAAAAGAAAAAAATCGAGAGATTCGACGATCCTGTCTGCGACGGTGGCGGCGGCTCTCGCGAAACATAAAAAATCCAGAGTTTTAGCTCGTCGCGCCACCCACTTGGCTGACTGAGAGGGACACAGAAGCAGCAGCAGCAGCTCCTTTAATGAACGTAGAGCCAGCCGCATCGAAAAAGGCGCGGGCTGAGAGGGAGAGGCATAAAACAGCAGCGACGGCGGCAGCAGCAGCCGAGAGGGTGGAAACACATAAAAGTGCGGCGGTGGCGTATACGTACGTGCGGATGGAGAAGAGAGAGAAAGAGAGAGAGAGAGAGAGGAAAGCAGAGCGAAGAGAGGTGCGAGAGCTGGGAAAAAAGATAGCTGCTACCGCCGCCGCCGCCGCCGAGTGAGGGGAATAATAGGTCTGCTCGAAAATGTAACCATGTCGGGCAGACGCTGATGCTATACTTATACTGCTCGTGCACGCCCTCTTTGCGTGAGCCTGAAAAATCGCGAGCGATGGAAACACGACACTTTTTAATTTACACATCTCCGTGTACACGATGATACATCGATCGTACTTTTTCCTCGTTCACTACGCGACGAATAAAGAAATCGATGATGATCGATTGTAAACGTACCGCTGTCTATACCTATAAACTCAGTGCGCGGATATACCGATGACGCCGGAAATAGAAAAGTACAGCCGTTCAAGCGGTAAGAGAAAGGACAGGCTGAGACTGTTTAGTTTCACGCGGGCCACTGATTTTTTTTAAATCTCCGTGTAGACAGCACAATAGAGCGAAGAAAAAAGTCAATCTAGAAACCGCGAGAGAAAGAGACTCTCGAAAATTGAATTTCCGTGCCAAAGGTTTTCCCAGGTATCTTGTAAGCGTCTGGAGCAAAAAAAGGCGGCTCCGGTTTGATGATCGTGCGAGAGGAAGAGGGCCAAAAACGCAAGTTGCGTGTGCTGCTGCTCCGACCTACATTATACACGCTCCGAGAGAGCTCGTAAAACCCCATATCATATCCCAAGACACGAGAGAGTATATTATATATATAGCGACAAGTGCGGTTATAGACCGAAAACCAGCGACTAATTGCAGTAGACCGGGTATGGTTGTTCGAAAAAAAGCGCCTCTTTGTAAAATCGGGAGTATATATATATATATAGACACTTGCAAGAGATAGAAGAGAAAGTCCCGGGATTTATCACGCACTCGAATTCCACCAGCTTCCGCCTTAGTAGACTACTAACTACGGGGGTACCTAATCCATCCTACGCGGTTGATCGCGACGTTCCGCCATCCGAGAGACCCTCGTCGTGTCGTGTCCCGCAAATCCTTATCCTCTCTGTGCAGCTTTTTTTCTCTCTCTTTCTCACTCCATAGCTCCTCTTCTTCTCATTCCCATCCCCGCGACGGCGACGACGACGACGACGACTCTCGAGCAACGAGGCTTCCATAACTACTCGTCCCGAGTTTATACAAAGTTTTCCTCTTAGTCGTCGACTTTCTTTTTCCCTTATCCGGTGCTGCTGCGCTGGCACGAGATATTCTCTCTCTTCTCCGCGGCGCGCGCGTTAACGGATTTCAATCGACTCCATGACTCTGTGTGCATGTGTGCGTACAATATCGATTTATGCGCGGCAAGTTTATCTTTAAACGCGTATATAACTTTGAGGAGGGAGGTATATCGAAAACCGTTCGATTGTGTCATTCGCTCACTGCCCGGGTAGCCGATAATTAGAGCTAATATTGTTGTAGCTGCGGCGCTGTCGCGTGAATTAGTATGGAAATGGAGAGAAGAAAAATTTCCGCCGTTGCAAAAAACTGCGCTAAGAGAGAGAGAATAACTTTTCATTGAAGCGGGAACTCCGATTTATATACATATATATGTATACTATATACGTATAGCAGGCGAAGAAAGTCCGAAAAAATAGAAAGGGTCGCGCGCTGTGGGAGGATTTTTGTTTGCACACGGCGTAAAAAAAGTCTTCTCAAAGAATCGCTGTTAATTAAAGAACATTATTAAAAAGTCGATTAATTATCGCCTCTCGGGGGTGAAGTCGGCTACGGCGGAAAGGAAAGAAAGAAAGAAAGAGAGAAAGGAAGAAAGGAAGAAAGCGTCCGGTCGATGCTGGGTCCAAGGAAAGTCGAAGAAAAGCAAGTAGGAAAAAAAGGAGCAAAGCGAGAGCCGCACGGAAGAAAAGCTCGAGCAAAGATGCCAGTTCGGAGCGAGGAAGACTGTGTGTGCGCGCGCGCCGATTGATTTTCCAGCAATTACCGAGACTGCACCGCGCACTACTCTCGCCGCGGAGAGCAGCTCACGGCATTAGCTTGCATCGCCGCGTGCTTAATCTTGGCTCCGGCGTTTCTTTGCTCTCTTTGCGCTATACACTCGCTCCCTTTAATAGCGCGCTTCGCTCTCGCGTATATATAGCCAACCGCATTGCCAACAGCCGCCGCCTCTGTGTGTGTGCGCGACGTGGAGTGGCTCGCTCTCTCTTTCCAGACGTGCAGTGTAATGTATATATTTCGCTTCGGTCGTGTATTAAAAAGAAGATATTCGATCAATTTTTGCATACTCCTCACGTTCAGCTGCTGACCGTACGATTTTGACATATCGCTATATATAATACACACACACACACACATGTCCAGTAAGTGGCAAAAATTATACAAGAAGCCCTACCTTAATAGAGCGCACAGGTATATGAGCGAGAGTAGCATATAGTCGCGTGCGCCGCGATGGGTTACATTGTCTACTAGGAGTCTAACGGAAAAGACTAATCGCTTAAATCTTGCGAGCGCTTCCGAGTCTCGATTTTCTCAAATGCAGCTATATATGTATATATATAGGCGGCATCACCGTTAGACCTATGCAGCAGTAGTATAATATATAGCGCACAGGCGGAGTAGGCAGCAGCGGAGCGCACGAAAGGAAGCCCGCGAGAGCTGCTTGCTCCAATTCTCGTCCATCTTATGCGAAATTATTGTCTTTCCCCTGCAGCCCGTAATTGCTCCAACATGCCGGGAACGTATATATGTATACAGCTACCACGCTGTATGAAGAAAAGCCACAAAGTAGAGAGGGCTGTAGGATGCGCGCTTCGACGAATTTACATAGCTGCCGTGCCACGCGGCGGCGCACATTTCGCCCGGGCGAATAAACAAGGCGCAATAATTCAACGGGGGATCGCCGACTATGACGCTAACGAAAAATAACGAGGCTCGTCGCTTATCTCCCGGCGATAACAGGACGAGTGAGAGAGAGAAAGCGCTGAATAAAAGAAAAACTGCGCGACCAATCTTCCGGACGAATTTAACGAACGCCGCTAAAGAATAGCCCTTATATACATATAGCTATTTGAGATTGTGCTATGGTAACGGAGAGCAGACTCTTTTTTTTTAATCATCGACTGACCGTGTTTGCCAGACGTCCCCGCGTATGCGAGTTTTAGTAATTCTCACCGGTCACGATCGCTATATATATACACGGCTGCGCTTATAACGCGCGTCGCGCTCCACAAAGCGCACGTGCACCTCCGCCGCGGCCGCAGATTATCTTGCAAAGTATACGATACACACGCCTCTCCAGTGCTTGTTTTGCAATTACCTCATTTCGCTATTATCACCGCAGCAGCAGCGGCGGCGGCGGCGGCAGCGAGAGATATTGCCCAATGCGATCTATCGGGCCCGAGCCATTATACTACCGCCGCTTCGTTTGTGAAAACGTTAATCGTGACTGCGCTACGATTTTTCCCTTCAATCGATGTATTCAATTATTTCCAGGCATAAATTATTGCTACAATAATAATACTTGCGCTTTGTATCGATTATATTATAGAGAGTATATAAGTAAATACATATACATCGAATAAGGAGCATTTCCGTCCGAGCTGGCACATGCACGAGAAGAAGCTTATATACTACTCCGATCGGAATACTGCACATATAAACTGTATACCATACCGCGCGCGCTGCTGCAGAAATAAGAGCACGTCCCACATCCGCGAAGAAACTGGTTCGAAATAAAAAATGAACTACTGCAGCTCGTGTCAATCCTCTGGCCCGACACGCATATACAGGAGAATCAAGCGCAATCAGCTCTCGGCGAGCGAATTCTAATTAACGTTCGATATACATATATACATACACACACGCACAGTACGAGACTTTTTTTTTCTCTCCGACAACGACAGAGAGTAGCAGAATCTCGCGGCGGCGGCGGCGGCGGCGGTGAAGTTTCGAAGAATTTTAATGAAGCACACACACACAGCAAGCAGACATCCGCAGTTTCATCTATTATATAGCTACTAATTAAGTTTCCAGCGGCGAAAGAGAGAGAGACAATCGGGGCCGCGGCAAGCGAGAGTAGCGTAAAAGTCCCGAGGGCTCCCACAATTTCATTTACATCCAATGCCGCAACAATCGGCCGGCCACCGCGCGCGGCTGCGGCGGCTATATACAGCTCTCTTGAAAGCCGGGACAGCAAAAACGCATACGCTAAACAGGCCAGTGAGCCGGTGTCAAGCGGCCTCGAGTGCACGAGAGCAAAAAAAAAGGAAAAAGTTACAGCGCACACGCATCATCGTCCGCCGCGCGCCCGATGGTTTGTGTGTACTTTTTTATGCGTATATGCGCGAAAAACACGTCCGATGCGCATTCCGCAGATTGAGTTTTGCGCACATGGCCACGGCGCGTCGATTAATGGTCTCGATTAACGTAACGTGGGAATATCTTCGAGGAGTTTGTGCAACGCTTTTTTTTCATTTTGGTAATTGCGGTAGTATACAGCTTACAAGCAATGGGCCGTATTAGACGGCTATAATTATTTGCTCTCGCGCTAGTGAGTCATAATTCGACGTTAGCCAAATGAAGTATATCGCGTAATTAGCGCGCGCAAAAGACTGCGAGGAAAATTCTCTGCGGCTGACTTTGCATAGTGTATATAATATGTCCTTCTCTCTATACATAGACTTTGGAAAGGAAGTGGGTTATTAAAAATATTTACGGCCGTAAATCGCTGCCGCCTCTCTCGGGCTAATTTCGTTTTAAAATGTTTGCCTCGTATACAGCGCATATACATGTACATATACATACGCGCGCGCGTAGTCTTGCGGAATGAAGCAAAGATTCACGCGCACGTGACTCGCGTAGCTTCGCCGTATTGCATGTTTAAGTAAGTCTCTCGGGGGGCTGGGTATCGCAGCTATGCAGTAGGGCACACAACCGGTAATTTTTTCTCAAATAACTGCAGAGTAGCAGCGCGTTTTTCATTCTTCAGCAGCTACAATGATTGCCGTAATTAAAATCATATTGTTTCGATTAATATACGAGGATGGCTTAATATAGCCGGCAGAGCATATATCTGTTTCATTAAAAGGGGGCAATTTGTAGAATAAAAGCTGCGCGCGACCGCGGCGAGAGGTTATACACAGTACATATATATATAACGCTGTGCGCGCTCTCGCTGTGTATAAGCCGTATAGACTACACTGACGTTTTGCTCGGCGCAGCAGCAGCGAGTCCGGTTTACTTTGAAATGGGAAAAGTAAAAGTAGGCATTCCTAGGGGCGGTGCACACACACACTGACACACACACACATGCTCTGTACTCGCAGCATCCCACGAGGCGTGCACGTGTTGCCAAAGAGATTGCTATATACGAAGAGAGGCAGAGAGAGAGAGAGAGAGAGAGAGAGAGAGAGAGAGAGAGAGAGAGAGAGAGAGAAAGAGAGGTGGAATAACGTGTACACGCATTGGGCGAGAGTACTTTATTGAATATCGAATTGGCGCGCGAGAGCTGTTTCTTTGCCGGCGAGCGTCGTTTTCCGCGAGAGCGAAACAAACGCCATCGCTCGAGGGGCTTTTCCTTTTGTCTCCCGTAAGTCGACGTAACTTTTTTCTCCCCCCCCCCTCTCTCTTTCTCTACTCATGCCGCTTTCCTTTCGCGCGCGCTGTATGAAAATAAAAGTCGTCGATTTACCGTGACAATGACCGTTCTCCTAAATACCTCGAGTCTAGGGAAAAAGCGCAGGGAAATTTAGACGTATATTACTTAAAATCACGAGGCATCGACGCGTGTGTAGATTCATTAACCGTTATATAGCCGAGAGAGAAAGATTATAAGGCTGACAGACAGGCAGAAATGGAGCGTAAAATGCGTGCTTAATTGGTCCGAACGATGGGAGTCTGACAAAAAAAAACAGCGAGAGCCTGTTATGTTCATGATGATGATGAGGAGAAAAGTGCGACTACTATATACGTTCGAGATATGTAGTTGCGCATAATAAAGAAAAAGCTTGCGGGGGAAAACGTTATATAGGGAGGGAGAGACACAACTCGCACTTACATCATCTCACGTAGCTATACACACATGAGTCGGGATGCAGCCGTATATGACTCGCTTTTCTTTTCATCTTTCCTTTAATCTCTCACAAGCTCGCAAGCTCTTCACGCACGATTTAACATTCTCGCGCGGGGTCCGCGCTTAATACACACAGACTGACGACTTTATCGAAGTTGCGTATACGCGAGTCAAAAAAAATCTCTTCGGTAAAGTGGAGCTGAAAGATTGTTATCTTTGTTCGCCGCAGCCCAGTATATGTGTGTGTGTGTGTATGTGTGTGTGTGTGCAGATCGGAGAGCGATCAATGCGCGCGGCGGCGCGAGAGCGAGAAATGGCCTCTTTGTGTGCTGCTGCTGCTGCAGCGCTTGTACACACTTATATATACTCCGGGAAGATTCCGTGCGCTGCCGTTTTTGCGCGCCGCCGGAAAAATCATCGTCGTCGGCCTGCTTTTATCGCCTACTCGCCCGGCGGAATATTATAATATATACGCGAGTAGTACATCGCGCTGGTTAAGAGCCCCATTATCGGCGTATATGTATATAATGCTCTGAACGCCTGCTCGTCCTGCTCGCTTGATTATGAATGTTGAGAGGCTCTGCTTTGCGCAGGCTATATGGGCACTTTGTTAATTTCAGCTGTACAGAGCTAATCGCCGTTATACGGCTGAATCAATATCAGCTGATTTCTTGGTTCTTGCTTGGCCTCCGGATTATGCTTTTAATAAAGTATAATAATAATGCGACACGCGCAGGCAGCTTATATTGCATCCGTTGCCGTATAGGCGTACGGTGGTGTTTACGCGCGCAAAACCTATATATACCGCTCTTATCGGACAGCTCCGGGAATACCGCATCAAAAAGCAGAATTGAATGGCAGCGGACAGCGGCTCTAATCTTGCTCGCTGTATGTACTATTCTCTCTCTGTATTCAATATATACAGCTTTGAATAATATATATAATCGAGATCGAACGGACGAGATTTCTCGCATGAGTTATTTCCAAAGCACAGCAGAGAGCGTGCGGCAGATCATACATGTATATATAAAAAAGCAGCTCCGATAGACCGAACGTTTCAATTTCGCTAAAAGATCCGCGGGAGCAGCAAGGATTGATAAGCGTCGGGTCATGTATCGGATGGGGGGTAGGGTGCAGTCGAAAAATAATCTCCACACGAGACACACAGAGAAGGAGAAAAGGAGCGGTCCGGCCTACATTCGCGAATAATCCTCATTCCTCTCCTTCTTTCTTTCTTTCATTCTTTCTCATACAACTGCGCGGGCATGCGAGTGCACATTATATGCGTGTGCAGCAGCAGCAACAACAGGTGGCGCGAGTCCGGCTGCAGAGAATATAGCAGGATGTATATGCTCTAGCCGCGCGCGCGAGCGAGAGCTCTCGACAGCGAGCATATAAGAGAGCGAGCGCAGCAGCAGCAGCAGCAGAGAAAGAGAAGGGAAGGAGCGTCCTTGTCTTGGGCGACGATAGGATGCTGCCACGGGGGCTTCGAGGCAAAAGCCTTCTCTCTTTCTCTCTCTCTCTCTCTCTCTCTCTCTCTCTCTCTCTCTCTCTCTCTCTCTCTCTCTCTTGTGTGGACCGAAGTATAGTAGGCCGCTGTGCGGTGCTACAGGTATGCAGTTCTTTCTCTCTCTCTCTTTCTCTCTCGGCAGCAGTGGCGGCGGTGGGCATTCCTGCGGCGTTGCCGCGTCTCTCCCTCCTTGCTGCGAGGCCACGACGCTCGGTTCCTCTCGCGATCGAGAGAGACGCGACGACCTATGAATTCGATGTGCTGCTGCGCGTCCGAGTTTATTGGTACTGAGAGTTTGAATTTCGTCGCGATTAGAGAGCATCGGGAGGCGGTATTGTAGATGGTATATACAGAAGATGCCTCTTGCGAGGAGAGAAAGAGCAAGTCTGCCGGTTTCAGGAGAGAGAGAGAGAGAGATAACGAGGGAGAGACACGGAGAAATCGAGTTACTCCGGCACTCCTCTTTCTCTCTCTCTCTCTCTCTCTCTCTCTCTCTCTCTCTCTCTCTCTCTCTCTCTCTCTCTTTCTCCGGGGATCTGATCCTCCGCGAGTTCCGTTAAGTGCGTTACGTGTATATATATGACTATATAGCAGCGGCAGCGCAGGCGTGTACGTGGCGGCGGCGAGGCCCCATGAGTAACACACACACACACACACACAGCCGGTCCGCGATGAGAGAGAAAAGTTTTGCGACTCGCTGCTATATAACGGTTAATCGAATTACATTTTAGCGACCGGTCGATTTCGTTAAATATAACTTTTCGCTCTTTCTCCCTCTCTCGGCAAAGAGAATTTCTATATTATCTTGCTCGCCCCCGCACTTTTGTCAATTTCGTTATATATACGTATAATACGAGAGCGAGTTTGCTCGCTTTTCCGCGGCACGCACGAGTCGACGTGTGCGGCCACAGCCGGCAATTTATTTATCCGAAACTCTCGCCGCTCATGTACTGTGTATTGTTCTCTCTCTCTCTCTTTCTTCCAAATAATTGCGCATTATTATATCGTTAGAAACTATGCATGGGAGCCCGTATATAATAGTACTGTGCGAATATATACATCGGGTCGCATGTTCATATTTTAATAACCGCATCAGCGGCTATATATAGAGAGAGTTAAAAAGCGAATGGGCTGCTTTTTCTATTATTACCACTCACGCGGCGGCGGCGAGGCAAATTGCCGTGTCTAAAACGCAAGTAAATGAGAAAGTGTATAATTTACAGGCGCGTATATAACATATATATATATATGTATGATGGGAAATTGCAGCGGCGGGCTTCCGTTAATAATATCGGAATACACAGCCGCGTTTTTGCATAATTTTGGATTTTCGCGCCCAAAGATCTCGAGCGAGCGGCACACGGGTCCGCATTACGCAAAATTGTCGGGGCGGATACGGTATACTCGTGCGCTCGCGCGCGCGCGCGTATATAGCCCCGGGCGATACACTGTATATATATAACGCGTGCTTCTCTATTTTGCGCGCACACACAGCTCGTCCTCTCTTTAATTTTTTTTCGCTCACTCCGCGCGGAGCAGAGGTTGGCCTTGAAGCTCTGCTGCTGCTGCTGCGCGTTCGTGTCGGTCGGCAATTTCGCGATCGCGCTTTTTCAGTTAATCGCCGATTATTAAAAGTGCCTGTATGCGTGTGTGCGCGTGTAAACGGATAAAAATGGATAATTTATATATATAAAGAGGAAGAGCAGTATGCGTATACATATAGAGTATAGCTGCGCAGACGACGGGACTTACCTTGTTCCGCTCGGATGCCCCGGAGGCCCGCTAGAAGGGCGGCGATGAGCAGCTGGATGAGGGCCGCGTGGTCCCTCATGATGGTGTTGTCGAGGCCGTCGCCGGCTGACGTCGGCCGCCGGCCCGGAGCAGAGGGGCAGCAACACAGCCAAGCTGCTGTCTCGGTGCACCTTCTTCTCTCTGCACGGCTCGACTGCCTCTCTATCCTTCTTTCTTGCTCTCGCTTCTCTCTGTCTATATGTGTCCGTCTGTATATATTCGAGCTATCTCGCTCGCTCTCTCTATCTCTGTCCTCTCTTCTCTAGTACTCGCTGATGCTGCTGCTTTTCATCGTCGCACTTTCACGAGGGCCTCCGCTGCTGCAGACTCCGTCACGAGACGCATCCTCGTCTCAGCCTCGTCTTTTCTCCGAAGCCTGCAAAAGACAAAATGAGCGGTGCATTAGCTAAAAATCTGGAACGCGCTCGCATCTTTGATGCGCATCGCTCAGCAGTAGTATAGCACTCTGCTGCTGCCAAATAGCGGCTGCCCCCCCCCCCCCCAGAACAATGCCCCGGCCGAGCTTTTAAAGCTTTTTCCGCTACTGCTATACACTGTGTGTACTGTGTATATGGATTTTTCTCCAAAGGCGAGACTATAAAGCTCAATCGGGAACTTTACAAGTGCTTCGGACTTCTTTGCCTATAACGACGGCGCTATGTTTATATATATATTATAATATCGTCTCTCAGCATCGGGCGATTCTGAAAAAATAATTAAAGGGAAAACAGGCGTGCGCGCATAACGAGAGGAATATATCCGAAAAGCGAGCCGGGAAGTAATTAAGAAAGCCGCTTTAATGAGGCCGCCAAGTATAATAATAATAATAATAATAATAATATAATCATGATAGTACTGCTTTTTTATTAAAGAAAAGTACTATTATGCGGCTAGGTGTATCCCTTTGATTCGCGACGATGAATGCGCGGCGAGGAGTATATTATGTATATATAAGAGACTGAATAAAGCATTGGCGAAAATAAAATTCAGGTATACATATATATAAATAAGGAGCTTTGCCTCACCTAATGCGGTCCGGCATCAGCGCGCGCGCAGGCTTTCAGCACAGCACTCCGCGAGAGCTTCGGAAATAAGGAAAGGAAGATCTCTCTCTCTCTCTCTCTTTCTCTCTTACTGCTGCTTTGCGTGCCGCAAGAGAGCCGAAATTTCCGACGATTGCGGCGCCATTCATTCGCGAGACACTTCAAGTTCGACGAGCCGAAGCGAGAGAGAGAGAGAGAGAGAGAGAGAGAGAGGAACGCCGCTGCTGCTGGCACGGAGCAAAGAGGATGATGGCAGAAAGAGCGAGAGAGAGAGAGAAAACTCGAGAACAAAAAGTCGCCCTCTATATCGGCAGGACTTGAAGGACTTGAAGAGATTCCTTTTTAGTCGCTGCTGCCGCTGCCAGAGAGAGCGAGTGCTTTTCTCGAGCTTTTTACTTTCGCCGAAAAATCCTCCTCATCGACTCTCTCTCTCTCTCTCTCTCTCGCTCTGTCTCTCTTTCTGTGAGGCTCTTCCGTGCAGTTCGCTTTTCGCGCGTTGCCCCCCGGAAAATTGCGACTTTCTCTCAGAGAGAGAGAGAGAGAGAGAGAGAGAGAGAGAGAGATGCGGTGCGCTCTTTCTGCGCCTAAGCAATCGCGGTGGCAGCAGTCGTGTATATATATAGTCGAGGACCTCTTCGACGCGACCAACAAAGACTATATAGCGCCGCGCGTGTACTACGCCAGATAAAGCGACTAACAAGACGGATTAAATTTAACGAGATGCATCCCCTGTATGTGTGTGTGTGCGCGTCTGTCGACTGCCAGACGACCCCTGGGGACTAGCGCGTCTTTCCACCTTCGCACAGCTTCTTCTCCGCGAATAAAACTAACGGTAAACAGACCGAATGCGCGCCGCGACGACTCGTATTCTTATATACTTTGCCGCGCTGATGCGAAATTTAATATGATGATGCGCTCGCGGCGAAACAAAGCCCCAATTATTTTCGAGCAGATGCGGGAGAGAGAGAGGGAGTGAGTGGCCGCACTCGCAATCTCTCGAGCGGACTTTGATTAAAAATTGCAGTATATATGTATATACGACTGATTCTCATCGTCGTTAGCTGCGACTTTTGAGGGCGAAGCGCGGGAGTAGTCTAATTAAAAATTTTTTTCGGAGCACCGGTGCAATATTACTTGTACAGATACTTGCGCTGACGTCGAGGAGGACAATTTTCGGTATACCTACGTATACTCCCCGTCCAAGTTGTATATATTGTACATTGCCAAATGCTGTCTGCGTTTATATACAAAGACGAAAGCGCGCAGATGGACAGCAGCAGCAGCAGCAGCAGAGCCCGATCGTAAAAGCCGTCGCTCCGATTGCCCCCCCCCCCCCCAACTTTTTCTCGGTATTTTCCCCGTCTCTACAACAGCCGCGTGTGTATATACCCCATATAGACGCAATTTCCGCGAAGCCAATAATACACCGCGGATATAGAGAGCTGCACTTCGGGGTAATTGAAAATGGCGATTCGGACAAATCCGTTCTGTGTGTACACCGACGACGACGATCGAGCTGCTTTTATATCGTCGTCTTACGCTCGTTCGTTCAATATTCCGTATAGCTGCTGCATCGAAGCTGAGAGAGGAGGGAAAAAATGGATTTATCGGCGCGCTTGTGTATACGCGGTCTTTTAGTCTTAGGTCTATATGGGAGCGATTTTCCGTTTATGCGTCTCGTACAACCGGATGACGACGACGTTTGTAAACCCAGCGATTTATGGATAGAGACAGAGAGCGCAATCGATCGGCTCTCTTTTATTGCCACTCGAATTATAGCCCTCGGATATATACATTTATCATCCCTCGCGTATTAGCGAATAATGTAGATCATCCGGCGGCGTCTCTCATGCAAATGCGCGTTTGCGGGATGGGGTCGCGTATATCGGATAAGGCGCGCTCCACAGAGAGATAGAGAGCATATTAAATTCTAGTTCAAAGGGCTATGCGCAGTAGCGCTTCAGGAATTTGAAAAACGCGAACAATTTAAATGCGCAGCTCTCGTGCGTATATACGTACGCAAACACACGTCGAGCGCAACCCCGGGAACGGTATATATAAGTAGGAGGAGAAAATTTAATTTGACCGAGAGTACATCGCGGGTCAAAGGGGGCGGTGTCGTGGGTGTGTTGCAAGGGCAAGGCTGCATGCAGCACATGTGCAGTAGCAAAGAGTGCATTTGATAATAGCGCGCGTTGTCTCGTGTCATTGGACTAAGAGAGTGCGAGGGTTGCAGAGGAGTGAAATAAGGGAAGAATACCGCGACGCCAGGGAGGAAGAGAGAGATGAGACGAAAGTTTGGGGTTCGCCGCGCGGCTGGCTTCCCAGGATCAATACCGGAGAGCGAGCGCGCCGCTTATCCGGATCCCCTGCGTCTTCCCTCTGTGTGTGTAGCTATACGCTCGTCTGCGCGAGCGCGCTGCCGGCGACTTTTTTTTCTTCTTCGCTATATATATATATATATATGAAACGCAGAGAAAGAGAGAGAGAGAGAGAGAGAGAGAGAGAGAGAGCACAGGCCAGGTAAGAGAGGAGTACGACGCGGAGGCACGAAATTCTAGAGTGCCAAAATATAGTATAGCCAGAGCTTTGGCTGTTCTTCTAAAGCGGGCAAAGACCTGCGCGCTCGAGCACTGCCGGAAATTGCAGACTTGGCTATATACTCTGCGCTGCTGTGCACAACGTACTTTGACGAGTGGCTTCGTCAAAAATTTAGGATGTCCTCTCTCTCCCTCTCCCTCTGATGATGGGCTACACTACACTGGATGCAGCTGACAAAAAAAATGTCTAGTGGGGATGGGGGGAGAGGCAGCAGCTCTTTCACAGGCTCCTTCTCAAGAAAGAAAGCTCCTAGCGATTGACCAAAAAACAGAGAGAGAGAGAGAAAGAGAGTGGAGTCGAGTCTCGAGTGGAGCTCTCACTCTTATTCTGATAAGCCGCGATATACCGTGTCGCGTGCTATAGGCTCTCTTTCGCGCGGCGCAAACAGGATGATAGCAGTGCGGCGGCGTTTATAGTGTGTGCCTCAGGGCAGCTTCTTCAGCGGGCAAAGGCCCCGGGAAAGTTTACAAGTTATATATATATATATATATATATATATATATATATATATATATATATATATATATATATACAGTGTCTCTCTCTCTCTCTCTCTCTCTCTCTCTCTCTCTCTCTCTCTCTCTCTGTGCGTATGACTCATCCCGATTGCAGATTTTTAGAGAGGACCTGCCTCTCTCTCTCTCTAACTTTCGAGTGTTCTCGTAGCTCCTTCTCTTTGCACACGATATACCGTCTTTGATCTTGGCGCGTCGCGGCGTATTTTTGAATAACGATCTCGTTTTCGGTTCGTAAAATCGACAGCGTACGCGTGATTTTTCAAATCACCGCTTACAGCAGCTACGGAGATTTTCGAGCAAGTATTTTTCTCGCGGCGACGACGGGTGACGCGTGTCGTCGGAAATGCTCGCGCTCAGCTTCCTTCCTTCCTTCCTTCCTTGCTTCCTTCCTTCCTTCCTTCCTTCCTTCCTTCCTTCCTTCTTGCATTCAAAGTCTGGGGCGTGCGGTGCAAGAGATACGGATTCTCCCGACGGAGTTTATATTCCGTCTGTTTCTCTCTCTCTCCTCGCGGAGTTGTCTACTATACTACTACCGCAGCAGCAGCCGCCGCCGCCGCCGCCTCGGGACAAATTCTATTTCCGGTAAATTTAAGAGCCGCCGAGTCGTCCGAGCGCGGATTTATTTCACGGCTGTGGGTTTTACTTCGGCTTCGAGAGCTGTATAGCTGCTCTCTCGCGTATATAAATGTAAGAAAAGACACAGCGGTAGAGAGAGAGGGAAATAAAGAGCCTCTGCGCGCGCGCTCGCACTTTTGGACATTCTTTTTTTCTCTTGCTCTCTTCTTTTCGCTCGCAAGCGCGAAATATTCCATTTTCGATGAGTTTTGAAGAGCTGCTGTCGTCGCGCGAGATTTATATTCCAACGGCGGCGGCTTTCTCTCTCTCTCTCTCTCTCTCTCTCTCTCTCTCTCTCTCTCTCTCTCTCTCTCTCCCTCTCTCTCTCTCTGCAAGCAAGCAGAGCGACTGAGGTTCTATGCTGTGCAGTGTGTAGCGCGCGCGAGCTCGGGTATAGTATATATAGCGTACATTCTACAGAGAGCGCGCCGCTGTACGAATTTAAAACACAAGCTTTTGAATTCAGAATGCAGCTCTTCTCCTTTCAGAAGGGTCCTCATCCCTTCCTCTTTATTTCGGATTCGCCGAGCGACTATATATACACTGCCGAGGCGGCGGCGGCGACAGCGACTACTACGACGATGACGAGTGAGAGCCAAGGGCTGAAAGGGGGTGAAAAGCAAAGAGGAGAGAGAAAGAGAGATGGAACAAGACAATGGGAATAAAGGAGTAGGAGAGAAGTGAGAGAGAGAGAGAGAGAGAGGGAACACGCGCGAACCAGAATAATGGCTTTTTTTTGACGTCTCGCTGTAATTCGCTAGTGTGCGCTTCTTCTTCTCCACTGCTGATGCGGTGTACGGAGTGTAATTAAAATTCGTAATACACGCGATCGGCCGAAATCAATTTAGCCTAGAGTATACTCGATTATATACTATATGCACACACGCAGTCTCTATGTGCAGCAGTACATGTAAGTGTGTTTCGTAACGCGCACCGCCGCGCCATTCCTTCCCCCTATTCTTCGAGTGAAAGTACATAATGCGGCTCTGCACACGCAGACTCGCGCGCGGCGGGCAACTTTTGCGAGAGCGTCGTCTCATTTCGAACGTTGCATTATGCGAAAATCTAATTGGAGGTATACAAGCTATGTACGTATATGTACACCATACTCCTTGGCGCTCCGATATAATAATGTCATTTCGCGATTTCGAGTCGTTCCTTATCTCGCTCGCAATTCTCTCAGTCGAGCGATGGATCGCTCTCTGTCTTATCTATATACTATATCTACTGCGCGCACGCTTGCCTTGTATATATATATATATATAGTCTCTATTCCATTAGGCTTATATCGACGCACACAGCTGTGTGCTAATCAACCGTTAAATTCTACTGGTCGCAGCAATGCAGCAGTAAATCATTCGCGCGCGCGCGCGTGCGCGTGTTTTTCTCTCCGATTAAATAATTTCGACCGACAATTTTTTTATCTTCCCCGTGTATTGGATTGGTGTATGGATATATATGCCTACTATATTGCAATTAAATTTTATCAAAATCTGCATCTCTGCGCTCGTTGCGAAAACTTTCGATATCAATATACATAGAGCAGCGAGGAGAGAAAGAAATAGGTGTATATATATATAGAGAGAGAGAGCCGAAGCGGAGTTAATTGTAAAATAAACAAGAGTTTAAAAAGTTAATGGCCAATAAAGCTCAATGGCGGCATTACCAGCGAGCTATTTGTCTCGAAAGCCCTGCGCGCTATGGCGCGGTATATATACACGTACACGGGTTTCTTCCTTTCTTCTCTCTCTCTCTCTCTCTCTCCCTCTCTCTCTCTCTCTCTCTCTCTCTCTCTCTCTCTCTCTCGCAGAGAGAGAACTGCGCAACAAGATCGATTCGCCTCGCGCAAAGAGGCTGCTGCTACAACGGAGTTACGCGCGCAATCCTAAAGCGGCCTTTTCTAATTTTCCCCGGGCGATATAGCAGCTCGCACCGCCGGCAAGCGGTATAAACTCTCTTTTTCCTTCCCGCGCTTATAGTCGTCGACCGCAGAGAACCTTTGAATTTCTTTACTTGTTTGCGCTCTCCGCTTGCGAGCGTATATGTGTGCTCTTGTTCTCCGCAGATTACGTCGTTTCTCCCAGAGAATCGAGTATTAGCCTCCTCTCGCTTTCTATAGAAAAGTAAAGCCGATGCTATCGCCTGTCTTAAGTGTATATCTCTCCCCGAGATTTATATAATAATCTTCATCGAGTCGATGCGATGCTTTGTCGGTGCGGTGTGTTTCGCGAGAAGAAGAGAAAAATTTATTCAACACAGCTATGAGCCATCGATTGTTTTTTCACGTCTGTTTGGAATTTATTTTTCGAATAAACAACGCGAGCGTGAGACAAAAAAAACGACGGGAGGCATTTCGCGTCGTCGTTGTGTATACATGACAAATTATCGGAGTATCGAGCGGGACGAGAAATTTGCATGTCGACTTCTCGGTATCGTATGTAGTAGACACACGTACGGCAAGCGATATTAATTACGATATATATATACGTCCTCGCTATATCGATCAGAGTATAGAGTTTTTGTCTTCGCCGTACACGTGCGTATAAGCGCGAGAATGTAATATCGCATATTCCGGTGAGCACAAAAAAAATAGTTAGTGCACGTACGGATTGCGCAATTTGTCTCAGGAGCGAGTGCGAAAAATGACAAATGTAAGGCAGCTGCAGATACGCATCTCGCACGGGGACAAAGCGCAATCGAGAGAGGATCGTCCGCAGCAGCATCGGTATAGCATAGCGTCATCTGGCCTTCGTCCGACACAAGGACATCACGTATACGGAGTGAGTGAGAGAGAGTCTAGCCAAAGAGGGATGGAAGGATCGCAAGAGAGAGAGAGAAACGCCGCTGCACATGGCGCACGCGCTCGTTTTTCCAAAAAAGGCTGCGGGGCGCTGGCCTTCGTTATTCATTTTTTTTTCTCTTCCAATATACTCGAACACGACTGTATATAGTATTAGGTATAGCTTCTGCACGCAGCCTCCGAACGCCATACTCTCGTGTGTGCGTATATATAGTATACAGCTATGCAGCAGGTGCCTTTCTTCTTGAGATAATCGTCGCGCAATAGCCTGGAATGATTTGCAGAAAACACACTTTTCGGAGCTATATTATAGTTTAGCACACCGACGATGAGCAACGGAAATGCTCGACGCAGTAGACACGATGACTCCATAGATCGCACGCATATATAGTCGGTGCGCGTCTATCGAGCCACATCCCCTTTCTTTCTCACTCTCTGGTGCAGTTTGTTTTAGTAATCGCTCTCGGGCCGCCGCTGCTGCGTCAATCAAAACTTTTCCTTTTTTTCAGAGTATAGACAGAAAGAGGGAGTCTATACGCAGACACACACATCGCGCTATTCTTTTTCTTCGGCGCGATGCCTACACAGCCGGTAAATCGAATTAAGCGTAGAAACCAGTTTTCGCCGCGTTCTCGTTTCCAGCAGGCTAGACAATTTATTAGCGATAATTAAGCGGACGTGTTTGCTCACTCCGCAAAAACTAATCGCGCGGATGAAAAATCGTCGACGCATGTATACGTTTTTTTATCATTTTTTGATCGATAGCCGGGCAAATTAATTCTTTTGTGTGCTTATTATAATATACAAAACGATTATACACACACACACGCTGTCGTGGAAGAATAATATTCGAATATATAATTTCGACAGAGTCTGACGCATAGTATTATATATGTATACATTGAATGCCGAAACGAGTCTCTCGCGGTTGCGCGCGCGTGAATCAGAGAAATCCCGGCCGTGAGTGCAGGTGACAAGCCGTTGAATTTCACAAGTTCTTTTCGAAACTTTGCGGTTGTTAACTCAAAGTCTTGTCGCACAATCAAAAGTGTATATACGTATATAGCAGCAGCAGTAGTTGTCGTCGTACCGCAAACTTTCGGGAAATCAAAAGCGCAAGCATCGCAGAAAAAGAGGGTATAAACATATATACACTGCTGCAGCAACACAGAAGAAGAGAGGTCACTTTAGCGGGTATATTTAATGAATGTAATTGAAAATTTTAATTTATCGTGTGTCGGAGGAAGGGGAACCGCGAGGGAGAGGAGGCTCTTTGTGAAAAATACATATTTATTTAGCGCTAAATAACAGGAATTTCGCGGTCCTGGCAGGTCGCGCTCATGCGCGCGCTTATTTACACGAGGGCGCGGTGGCAGCTGCAGCTCTCTTTCTCTCTCTCTCTCGCGGTGTTAATTATCTTTAGCGAGTGTGTGCAGCGAGTTTGCGCCGAAAATTATTTGCAGAGCCGCGTGTATATACACTCTAATGGGATAAAACTTCAACTCCCTCACCTCGGCTTCCTATTTTTCAGAAGGGATTTTAATATCGCGGTTATATTTGCCAGAGTAAACAAAAAAAAAGTTTTCGGCCTGAAAGCCGCTATATGTGGAAAGGGGGGGGGGGGGGCGGGAGGGCTGAAAGCTAATAACGTATTCCAACAGCCTGTTAATTTGGCGAGAGGGAGAGAGAGCAGTCGCGCGCACTTCAAAAATCATCCGGCATAAATCAAGCGCTTGAAAACGCGCGTGCACTGCTCGTGAGTGAATCACGCACAGTCGAAAAAGAAAAAAAATGAAAAAAAGCTCGCGCAGCAGCGTCACTCGGCGGGCCAATAAAACCATAATCGCGGCCGTATATCGTCGAGTGTACAGTACGTATATAGCGGCAAGGCTAGAGCGCGAATTTGCATTGCAATTCGAGCCTCGGCTGATATAAAACGGCTATACGAATCTGCGCGGGTGTGTGCGGGAAAAAGAAGTGGCTCGAATTTTTAGCCGTCTCTCTCTCTCTCTCTGCTCCCCCGTTATTTCGAAATCGCGCGTATAGTATACCGTCGTCGTTCTTTCCCCCTCGCGCTCACGCGCCGCCGCGACTCTCAACTCTATATCTAAGCGACGCCCAGGCGAAGCAGGAAGGAAAGTGATGGAACGATGGCAGCGAGGACTTCATCTATCTTCCGAGCACGCGATTCGCACAGACAACCGCTGCTATACTGGCCTCGTTTTTCTTTCTTTCTTTCTTTCTTTCTTTCTCTCTCTCTCTCCCTCTCTCTCTCTCTCTCTCTCTCTCTCGGAAGAGAACAACTGTATATACGCGCTGCTGTTCTATGCGTATATAAGGGAGCTTGAGGGGAACGACGACCCTTATCGGGTTTTAAGCGCCGATGTCGCGGCAGACGGCACCGACTGATAAGCTAATGGTCAGCCCATCCAGTGGCCCCATGTGCTTCCCTAGCATTGTGTGTATATATACATATTATACACGATCAGTCACGCGACGCTGCTGTTGCTGCTGCTGCTGCTGTTGCGCGTTGTGTGTATGTACATAAAGCTCTTCGAAGCTGCTTAAAAATAGTCGCTCATTAATCTGCGCGCACGCGACAAATCGCTATGAGCTTCCTAACGAGGAAGGAGGAGATTGAGAAAGACCGAGTCCAATTAACCCTCCTCTCAGTTTCCTATATACGCGGAAAGCTGATGCTTTTTTTACTGCACGGATGTGTATTATGATATTGTAATATAAATTGCAGTCTTGACGAACCCGATTAATTCTCTCATTGTTATTTATAGGCGAGTTTGTTCTTCCGTTCCTTGATCTAATATATAATACTCGTTGAACGCCGGAAAGACCGAATTATTCGGCTCTCAAGAAGCGATTTCCGAATTGTCGGCACAGTAGAGTACGAGGATCTTTTATATATACGCATGTACATCGTATCAATTCCGAGGATGCATAAACGCTGCACTATGGAAGCTAGTGTTTTATATCCCGCAATTGGCTTCCCCGGGAGCGAATCACGTCGCAGCGACGGCGGCGGTGGAGGAAGATCGAGAAAGAGGATATACCCCCGCCGCCTTCGTGGTATTACGTGTGCACGAGAGCTGCAGCAGAGGGAAAGCGATCGAAATAAGCCGGCGAGTATATAAAAGTCAGTGAGCTGCCAAGAAAAATGTAGCGATTTCACAGACTATCAATGCAAGTATGAACATAAGTTTTTCCCCAAGCCCAAGACCGACTCTCTATTCCGGCAAAAGGAAAAGCCGGAGAGTAGCTCGATACAAACACATACACATACACACTGCAGAGAAGGCAAGTGTACAGGAGGGAGAAATAAAAGGAAAGAGAAGAAAGTGCTTTCCCGTATAGAGTATAGGGACGGAGAGAGAGAGAGAGAGAGAGAGAGAGAGAGAGAGAGAGAGAGAGAATGAAAAATCCGTGCGTCGCATTCCTGAGCGCATTGTTCTCGCGTCACGTGTCCCGAAATCATAGTATTCCCATTAGCCGCTTGCGTCTATATACACTCCCCGATCCATACGAGTAGTGTCCTATCAGTCTCTATTGCTTTAAGAACGACTCCCCTGCATCGCGCACGGCGGATCTTCCCTGCAGAAGAAGTAGAAGAAGCCAGGCGCACTCGACGTAATTTATACGTCTCTAATCTCGACGATAAGCTCCTCGTCGTTCGCGCCCTCGAGCACTGCGTCTGCTCGGAGTGAGAGAGTATAGACACTGATGCATACGGCGCGGCATCGCCTTACACACACACACACACACACTCCATTCGGCCCCGTAATAATTCACCGCACACTCGTTACAACTATACGTTTTCCTATATATATATATATATATGTATATATCTCGCGCTCGGTCAAAATTACGAGAAAAGCGGCGACGACGACGACGAGCTAGGCGGTAAATACGTTTTTCTCTGTCTTGGTATATTATACGTTTTCTACTCGGCGAGTAGCGCAGCGCATCGTAACTTTTTATACGCGTGCAGCAGCAGCAGCAGCAGCTCGTTTCTTCAAGAGTCTCGCGCTGTATAGCGCGGCGCGGCGATAAACTTTGATGAGGGCAAAAAATGGACTATATAGCAACTCTTTCCAAAAATGGCTCACTCGTACGCGCGGATCTTGAATAAAAGAAAATCCATCGAGAGCAGGATCGTTATATATCGACGTTTCATCCCAGACTGCATCGCCTTCATATTTCATGCGCGACGAGAGCAGATCCTCTCTTTCTCTATTTTTTGCTATACTATACACGTATACTGCTCTCTGGCCGCGCAGATTCCTTTAAACTTTGATTTTCAATAGTCGCAGCAGAAAAAACTCGTCTGTATAAATTCGTTATACAGAATCGCCCTTTTTGCTCAGTTCGTTTCGTGAATAATCGAGGCTTATACCTCGCGCTCGATGCGAGTCCGCTCGCGAGCGCGCAGGCGGGAATTTCGTTTACGAAAAGAGCCATCAACATTGGATATATATATATATGGGTGCGCACCAGCGGTAGAGGAAGGAAAAAAGGGCAGAGTGTATTCTCGCTAAGGCGAAGCACAAGGGAAAAACAGGCTCATAATGGGGGCTGCCGCATCCCTCTCTCGGCGCAGCTTGTTATATGCAGAAGAAGAATACGAGAACTGATGCTTCTCGCATACATACCCTCGTCACGCCCAACGTGACTCAAGATCATCGGCTGGTACGCCTAATGTTTACCAAAAACTTCCTCGTCTATGGGATTCTTTTTTTCGAGAACGGAAGATCTGTAAATGGAAAGAGAGAGAGAGAGAGAGAGAGAGAGAGAGAGACAGAGTGAGGTCACGATAGGGGCATTATATAACGCAGGGCGTTTCGCGCAAAAACGTACGCCTACGATTTATAGATGTATATTCGGAGCTGCTACTGCTCCTGCCGGCGGATCTCGCACAATAAATTTTTGCCCGCCCCGTGGCATCAGCCTTGGGAAATCCAGCTCTGCGCGGCTGCAGAAACGCCGCACAGACTATCCTCAAAAGAGGACAAAAGCTCCGTACGATGCTCGCGAACGTTTCCGGCTTATAGCCGCGTGCGCCGTACGTATATAGTATATATACGCCCCACATATACATATATATATACGCGCAAGTGAGAGAGAGAGCCACTTCTTTCCTTCCGACTTTATCAAAACTAGCGCTGCGGAATGCCTGGCATTACCATAAATATCTCATTCAATAGCCGGGGCTCTCTTTCTTTCTCTCTCTCTCTCTCTCTCTACTCTCGGAGGCGAATTAATCTTGCGCGCCAACTTTGTCTTTCCGCCGCATAGAGAGAAAGATATAGGCGCATTAAGCGATTAGCTTTATTCAGGGGAAAGTATCGCCGCCCGGTCTGTTTATTTTTTCTTCTTCCTCCTCTTTCGCAGTTTCGCCGGAAACTTTCGGAATAAACAAACGGCGCGTTATTGCTACTTTGACTTTCTTTCGGCTGATGCAGCTTCGGCTCGATTCCAGTAGTACCTCATGTATATACACATACTTACGCTCAAGGAATGTATCTTTCGACTTTACTCTCCTTACGTAGTAGCAGTAGTAGTACCATTACAGAGTAGATGCTTACCTGCAACAAAAAGAGAAGATGCTGTTAGTCTTGCGCGAGAATATCCGCGCGTGTTTGAGTTTATTTCTTTGTTTCGGTGTAAGGTAGCTGCAGAAAGTGCGAGAGAGCAACTCGCGAATTTTCGCAACGCGGAGAGAGTCGAGAAATTGTTCAGGACGAGAGGCTCGCGAAAGAGAGCGAAGAAGGAGCTATCCTGAGTGGACGAGATAAGCAAAGAAAGAGCTGCCGAGAGAAAGAGAGAAGAAGAAAAGTTTGGAGCTTTCTCTCCCGAGGCGATGAATCAACAGCCGGAGCTGCGTCAAAGTCGAGGAGAGCGAGAAAAAAGCAGCCGGGTAAAAAGGGAGCTTTAGGCCATATCTCAATGACACTATGTATACTTTTTCGGGGGATACCGCTGGGAAAAATTCATTCGCGCCTCTCTCTCTCTCTCTCTCTCTCTCTCTCTCTCTCTCTCTTTCTCTACGCAAAACGCGTGCGCGCAGCAGCTTTAATATAATAAGTATCCATGTATATATATATGGCATATATACGAGAAGCTACTACTACTACTTGCGCAGCAGCAGACCCCGAAGGATTAATAAAAAACGCGAGTACGCATCATAAGTAGCAGTAGCTCATGCTTGTTAATCCGCACGCGCGAGCATATCGGCTGCGACATATGGACGCTCCCAGCGCGTCGCGGTCCATAACGTCTCTCTTGGGAGCTGATTTCTCTCTCTGTGCTATGTATATACTATACTGCACCGCCGCCGACTAGCTCCCGCTCTTTGTACCTATACGGCTATACTGCTGTGTTTTTCTGAATCATCTCGCGGCCGCCACTGCAGTATAAGCTATACACGTATGTATACGCGCATAAAGTGCGTCCCAGAGGAAGCAAAGACAGCATGGGGTTTCCGCAGCCCTTCAATGGGGGGGAATCACCCCATTAACGAGTAACCGTTCATTAGACCTGACCTCCCCCCTCTTTCTCCTCCTCCTCCTATACATCCTTTTTTCTCAAGCTTTTGTGCCCTTTCTCTCGGCTGCATCATTTGCCGACTGCTACTGTTTTTATTATCTCTTCCTAAGCTCTCTCGCTTGTGAAGCAGATATAGGGCTGCTGCATGACTCGGAAATTGACTTTCAGACTGTGTATATATACATTATACGGCGTACCTCGCTTGTTTGCAAATAATAAATTTTCAGCTCTCTCAACGCGACATCATCGCTAAAAAGAGAGGCCGAGATTGCAGTGTACAAGTGGGAGAGAGACAGAGAGAGAGCGACGAGTCATTGTTGTATTACAGTGTATACAATATAATACTGAGAAGAAGGACATTCGCGCAAACTTCGCTTTTTGACATCAGGCTGTGTGGGATACAAGTCGAGCTCGTTAATACACGGGCTAATTGATGTGTATACACACGACCACGACGACGGGAACTCGCTCGTTGACTCTTTTCCGCGAAGAAGAAGAAGAGCGTGTAATACGTATAACAATACACACCAAGCGGCTAAATCGATTTCATGCATATAGCACACAGTCCTCCCCTTATAGATATGATTATACAGGGCGTTTCGGGGCTACACACACGTATGTATAACACACACGCACCTGTTCCGAAGAAGAAGAAGAAGAAGGAGAAAGTTGGCCTGCACGCTCACACACACACACACGGGGGGGGGGGGGGGGGGGGATTGGCAGCTACTTGCGGCTTTTGTCCGCGACGACGGTCTTGAATTGTCCGGCGGCGCGCGAGCGCGTATTATCCCCGCACATTATTTGAGCAGCCGCCGCCGCCGCAGCAACTCGTTTTTTGCTCCCCCGCTGTACGCCACTTCCTTTCTCTCGGAATAATAGTCATTAACGTACACAGCAGCAGCAGGATTACGATTGCAATGATCAAAAGCCTCGTGTATATATATATATACATATGCTGCTCCTATACACTGACCCAATGCCTCGTTTGCGCATTTTTTCTCTCACCCAGTGAGGCCTCTTGACGAGAGAATCTTATATACATACATATATGTATGTATATATGCATGTAGGTACGTGTGTGCAGCATGTGACCTTGCAGCACGCGCCGCTGAGCGGCTCTCCAACTTTTCTGGAATGTAAAGGACGTCGACGGCGCGCACACACGTGTTGATTCAGGAGACGCCGAAACTACTCTCGCTTTCCGCCTCTATATACACGCGTATATCTCTGGCTACTCTCATAACCACAGCCTATATATTATTATGTGCTAGCTCTGATATGCTGTTAACCTTCGAGAAATTCCTCTTCGAGGCTATAATTGCACGTTCGCCTGTTTTCCGCAATTATATATACAGAGTATATGTACCGATGATCCCTGCTTTGACGAAAATAATAAAACTCGCGTGCGCGAGTCTCTCTCTCTCTCTCTCTCTTTCTCTCGAGTTCGCAGTTTTCCGATAGTTTCATTATATGGATATATACCCTGTGTAATAATACTGGCAGGCAAATTGCGCCAGTCGCGCTGCTGATGATGGCTCAAAGTACACACACGCGCATATGTATATAGCGCAGCAGGAGTACGAGGAGTTGCATCGAAATATTCAGTAGGTGCGCGCAGTAGTATAAAGCAGCCGAATTGCCGGATGACCTACTACTGCATAACATTACGCGAGCTAGTGCCAAGTTAAATTGGCAAATGTGAATCGTCCTTAACGAGCATCCCTTTGTCAAAGGAAGGAGAGCCATAATAATTTCGACTATACCGCTGTACCACTCTCTGACCCATACGCGGAAAATCGTCGACGAACAAGTGTATATACATAGATATAGAACCGCAATATCTATGGCCTCCTTTTAAACAATACAACAATATCGCAGGAGAGTTTCCCTACTGCATCGCTATATATATACTGCATATTAGACAGAAAGTCGAGCTACAGCCCGCAGCTACGGCGGCGGCTTTGTGCAGTAGCTCTTTTCATTATACATGCCCGTCTCTAATACACCCGCACACATACACAAGCTATCGCGCGTGTTTATATTTAGTTTTACGACTTTTGAAAAGTCTTAATGGATTCTTAATGGACGAACGCGTAAAGGGCTACGCGCGCACACACACACACACATACATAAGGCTGAGCTGTTTCTTTTTTTTCTTCGTTTCGTCGCAGGCTTGGAAGTGTTGAAGAGCCGATCGGGGGCGCGAGAAATTATTGGCCTTTATTTCTGGTCTCCCGCGCTTTCCCGGCATTTTTCTCTCTCAAGCGCCGACGCGTTTATTTCCGTAACGAATGATTTGCCGCCGCCGACGACGTCTATCCCCCTCGGTAATTAATTAGTCGACGTATATCATTCGACTCTAGCTATACATAAGCGAGAGAGAGAGAGAGAGAGAGAGAGAGAGAGAGAGAGAGAGAGAAAAGCATGTGCGTATATATATACAGATATTCCCCTCCGGCCGATGCGCTTTTTCCCGCGGATCGACGCCCTTTATACGAAACTAAAAACAACAAACTTATTTTCCTCTACCCGTCGTCTCTCGTCTCTGCTCCCCGAGAGGATACGGAGTCGATGGTAACGAAGCTCGAATACGCGTTTTCAAACAAACGCTTGAGTAATACACGAGGAGAATTATGCGCGTCTTTATATTTAGACTTTAATTGCCGGGGACAGAGAGTTTCAAAGCAATTTCGGTAGATGATTATTATTATAGAGGGCTTCGTCGTCTCAGGGCGCCGTCGTCGAGAAAACGACTAAAGCGAGATATATACTGAAAAAATGAATCATTCTAAATCAAAATCTCTTTTTTATTGTATGCAAAGTCATCATCCTGATGTATTATACGTATACGAAATTTATGAAAATCCACCACATCAATTTGGATCATTTGTAAACTATGGCGGATTTCACGATTACGATTCTAATAAAACTTTCGTGAGCGCGTTCATGGGATCTGCTCTATACACAACACACGTTCTCTTTTCCAATCAGCCGTATATATGAAAAAAAATCATCATCTTCGTCTCTCATAATGACTGCAATAATCCCCGCCACAATCACATAGTTCGGGGTAAATCAATCTTCATATTTGTCGAATCGGACGCGTCAATCTCACCGGGGCCGCTTAATGAGGACTCGAGAGTTCAGGCTCTCGAGTCTGTGCTGCTGTCGGCGTGGAGTGTGTCAAAACAGATCGAGCTCGGCCGCACTCGACAACAACAACGGAGTCGGCTCGATCGCTTTCCAGGATATTGCCTATTACGAGGGCCCACGCGCGAGTGCATCAGCCCGTCGGAGATGAGAGCTTCTGACACACACACCCACACGGAGAGCTTTTTTCTCCCTCCATCGTCACACACATCTCTCGAGGCTTTCTACTTCTTCATCTTCTTCTTCTTCGCGCCGAACTGCCTAATGAAGATTGACAGGCTTCCCCAACGACAACGACGACCCTTTGTCGCCCTCTTCATTCGGATCGAGATCATCGACGGCGACACGCACGCGTCGAGAGCTTTTAATGCGCGCACACATGCTTCTTCCGATTCCATTTATTTCTCACGCGTACTCCCGCGAGGATTACTGTAATACACGGGCTTTTTCTTCCCCGATGTGTATATACCAGACTTTTTTCGCCAAAGACACGACATCCCGGCAGATAAGATTAGACCTATAATCTGCGATGAGCGCACGTGCTCTCTCGCGCGCGCTATCTACATTGCGCTATTATATACACGTATAGTGTGTGTATACTGCAAAGTCATTTTTTTTTCTCGCGAGCGAGGAACTATTAATCAATGCTTTCACTCTGCTTGCATCAGCTGATATAAACGACGACTACGACTATTTTTGGAACGAACTTGTGTATACCCACGCGATAAGTCAACGAGGACAAATTATGATAGATGTCTGTAGCGAGAGACGCTAATAATTACTCTGCAGTAGGAGCGACGCAATATTTTACAAATTATCTATACTCGGTCGAGCGAAAAAAAGCGATATTTCGGCGAAGGGGATATTAAAAATGAGAGAGAAGGAAAGAAAGAGAGAGAGAGAGTCGCCAAATTTGGCGCAGCACACTGCTTGCGTCATCGAGAGAAATAACATTTTCCCGCCGACTGTGCGCAGTATATATAGCTTTTATTATAGCATTTCCGATCGAGACGATTTATCCGCTAGCGCGGAGGTTTATTAGCTCCGATCGAGACGAGAAAGCAGAGGGTGCAGCAGCAGCAGTCTCGATGATATTGTCAAGAGGTCGCGCCGCGGAGTAATTAAAATTTTTTGCCTTTCACGGCTCCGTCGAGTGGCTAAATACGTGTGCGGGCGTCTCTCTTTCCGATAATTGCGTGATCGATATATCTAGCGCGCTCTTTGTCATATGCGCGCGCGAGCGCGTGCATCCAGTTTGCGCTTCGGCCGACATTATTTAACCGGTCGGTGTATACACCCTCTCTCTTTATTTTTCTCTTGGCTCTTCTGCTGCACGACCCCCTCTGCCCTTCCGCATTCCGTTTTATCGCCGTATACACACCGTTATCCGCTATCGCTATATGCTCTGTGATGCTGCTGGCATTTTCGCTCTTTCTCTCTATAATATATATAGGCGTATATATACATCAGCGTTGCAGATCGCTGCCGTCTGGTTTATATGCGGCATCATCGTAAGAGAGCCATATAGTCAATCGACGGAGAGAAAAATCGATGCCGATTCGGCGCAGGCGCTTCGCGAAAATCAATTAGTCGTCCGCTGTTGCCGCCCCCAAGAGGGATATATATATATATCCATGTCGAAAAACGAAATCTCGAGCCCGTCGACTTTCATCTGGGCGATATGCCCCCAAAAATATAATCTCTTTCCACGCGGCCTCGCGGGAAATCCGAAATTAAACGCTATATACGCGCGCGCTATCTCTCCGGCGCGTCGACGGAGCAATAAAAACGAAAACTCTTCTAAATATTCATATTTTTTCGCCAATATAGACTGTGTCGTAGATATAACGGCGGTGCAACGAGGAGAAAAAAAATCAACTGCATCCAATTCCTGCTCCGGATATGTCTCCTATCTTCTGAACCGGGGATGTTTCGTTATATGTAAACACGAGCGCGCGCAGGAGAAATCTTCGAAAAAAAGCAAAATTCAGCGAGCTGACATGCAAAAATCTTGTGGAGGGTGTGCATCGTTTGTCGATGGTGGCGAGAGCTGTGTCGGCGTGGGCGACCGAGAATGCGCTCCGCCTTAACGTTAGCAAGACAAAAGCTGTGATATTTGGTTCGGAATATAACATTAATAAAATACAAAGTCTAGAGCTGCCCGGCATTGAGGTTGAAAGTGGCGTTTTCGTTCCATTTGTTGACGTTGTGACTAACCTTGGTGTTGTGATGGACTCGAGAATGACGTGGAAGCCGCAGGTTGATGCGGTTGGTCGTAAAGTAAATAGGGCTTTATATGGTCTCAGATCTTTCAGATCCTGCACAACGGAGGCGCTTCGTAAGCGGTTAGCTAGTGCTCTTGCAATCTCTCATCTGGATTATTGCTCTCTTGTTTATATGGATATCTCAGGGGAGCTTGAGTCTCGACTTCAGAGGCTGCAGAATTCTTGTATAAGGTATATCTGTGGTGTTAGGAAGGACGAGCATATTTCCCCGTACAGAAAGAAATTGGGATGGATAACGGTTCGAGAGAGGAGAGAATATTTTGCCGCGGTCATGCTGTACAAGGCTATAGTTATGAGGCAGCCTCCATATCTTGCTGCTCTTTTTGAGAGAAACCAGTCTAGGACCTCGAGCAGGGACCCCAAAGAACTCGTAGTCCCGAACTCGCGTACTGAGGCTGGAATGAAGTCTTTCAGTTCCCAGGGTGCACGACTTTGGAATTCGCTACCGCGCGAATCGAGAAGTCTTCCGTCGCTTAGTAGTTTTAGGACAGCAATACGCCGTTATATGTACCGAGTTGACGATGAATAAAGGTTGCGCATTGTAAAGTTATATCGACGAAATGTATATTGACTAAGATATGACTGATATGTACAAAATGTTTTTGACTTGTGCAAAATAAATTTTTATTCTATTCTATTCTATTCTATTCTAAATATGCAGACCGTGCGTCTGACGCGCGTCGTTTCATCAAAATTGTTTACACAAAATTTACCTCTATTTGTACGCCGGCTCTCGTATTATTTTTTGTTTTACACTCTGCTCATGTATATATATATATATATATATATATATATATATATACATTTTGATCGTTTATTTTTTTTATTTTAAAAATCTACAATCCCCTGCGTAATCCTAAGCGCCAAAGCTGCCGACAGAATTTAATAGGATTTAGCTGCGCCAGGCAGTAAAATAAAAGAGAAAGAGGGAGGAGAGAGGAGGGCTTTTGGCATACATCGTTTTTCGACGCGTCTCTCGTGCGGGCAGAGCAATAAAAAAAAATTCTTCGTATTTTAATCGACGAGTTTCTCGCCGCTTAATTCCCACGCAAATGTCAGGAGAATTGGCATCGGTTTCATCCAATGTTTCCGCAAATATCCTGCATCGCCGACAATATTTTCGCCACGCGCGCGGTGTGTATATATATATATAGCAGCAGCAGCAGCACTCGATTCCGCCCGCGTTATTTAATTAGCGTTCTCTCGACGATGATATAACTTGATTATCTCCGTCGGCGTATATAATGGAAAAATCAATTTTCAATAACTGATATGCGCAGCAAGCTAATTATAACTACGCCCGATTAAGAGATCCGTATATTAACATATATAAATGTCGATCGTCGTCGTCGTCGTCGTCGTCGTTATTGCCTCGAGCGTCGAAGCTGTAACGCTGAATATAATTTCATTATTTCATCGTGCACACACACGTATATATAAGCTTTTATAGGTTACGATTGTATAGAAAGAGCGAGCGTCATCAGCGAGCGCGCAGTTATTTGCTTGCACGAGTAATTTATCGATTTTTCAAAGCTCCGATGGGTCTAATGAGACCGCGTGTACCGCGTGCGACGCTGTTTGAATGGAGAATTATAGAATCTGCATACAATTAAGAGGTAAAAGGCCTCGCGCTCGCGAACAATAGGAATATCATCAATAACGCTGCGAAGGATATATCTCTCGGCGAAAAATGCCGAAATGACGAGCTGCGAGCGAGAAAAAGGCCTCTTGCAACATGCACACGTGTGTGCAGAGGGACTCTGCAAGAGAGTCGGTCTCGCGCGCGTATGTGTGTGTTTGTGCAGTCGAGTTGCAAAATCTGCCACGCATATAATCGATCGGCCAATCGCGCGTGAGAAAGTGCGTTCTCCTCTATTATCTTTCATCTGCCGCCCGTGACACAGGTATGTATACATACATACTATGCGAGAGCCGAGTTTCACTTTCCTTTTTACCCTTTGAGCGGGAGACCCTCGCCGCACCGCGACAGGTATGTATGTATATATACATATATATTCCCCCTCTCGTCTTTCCTAATTCATCAGACTCTGAACGTCAGGTGGGTAATAGAGAGGCGCGCTGCCACTATGATGGCAAGTATTATAATATTATATAGTCCCGGGAACTGAAAGACCTTCGTGAGAGATAAGGCGCAGACACACGGCGCCGCGATGCGATGATCGAGGCGTGTCCGCGTCCTTTGAACGAAATCACATCGTTGCCACGGTTGTATGTATATACAAAAAAAACTTCATGCTCCGTGGCGCGCGGGGGAGTTTTTCCTGAAAAGCAATTCCCGCGAGCTCTGGTGTATACAGTATATAACAACGGACGATTTGGCTATTGCGGCGCTCGGTGCAGCGGCACTGAGCACAGAGTGACAGAGACAGGGAGAAAGAAGATGGGAGGGAGAGCGCGACGACGGTTGAGCGCGCGCTTGGCTTCTTCTATATAATATGTATATGTATACTCGCCGTCGAAAGGAGAACGTACGGGGCGAAGAGCATGTCACACCAATTACCGGGCACGTCGTAAGAAAGCGGATAGCCTGCGCTGCACTGCTATATACATATATATATATATATATATATATATATATATATATATATATATATATATATATATATATATGTATGTATATATATATATATATATAACATCCCTCTGCTGCGCGGCGACTGTTGTAATACGCGCTTTAAATATCGAGTCTCTTGTATTATATATATATATATATATATATGAGATTCGCGCGCCCGCGCCAGTGTAATTAAAAGAGACTCGGAGATTCTCCAGAGAGACCGCCGCTGTGCCGCGCGCTGCAAGGCTCAATTAGTTCCTGCAGTGCAGATACCTTCAGCTATAAACACGTTCGAGCTAGACCGCTGCTGCTGCATTTGCGGTTGCAATAGAGAAGCGAAGCCGCTGCTTTATAGGACAGTCGTACCGCCGCCGCTTGTAAGCCGCCGCGCGTATGTAATTTGCGCGCTGCTGCGCATAGCGGGTTTACTGTAAAACGCGCTCAAAGTTTGTTGCTAATTTTTTTTCCTGTTACATGCGCAGTTATACATGCAGGTACATTATATATATACGTCGCGGGGTTGAGAGCAATTTGTATGGCAGAGAGACGAGCTCGTATGTATATTATACAGTGTTTTTTTTTATTTTGAAAATCGTAAAAGCCGCGCTTGAAAAATAGCAGCAGCGCTTGTAATTTATCGGAATCTATTATAAAGTTTAAAAAGAGACTGGCGGTTATTCTCTGATGCTATGCTTCCTCCTTACCTCCTCGCGTTTCGTCTCCTGCGTGTGTGTGTGTCTCGGGGGAAACAAAAATTGAGGAATAAAACTCGAGGTTTTATGACAGAGTTAAAAGTTACGAGGCCGTAATTCACGTTTCTTCACGAAAAATGTTGGATGCAGAGGCGTGCTTGGGAGCAGTTTACAAAAAAAAAGCCAGAATTTCGGCAAGACGGCGTAGAAACAGAGAGAGAGAGAGAGAGGGAAAGAGGGAGACGAAAATATGAGCTCGACAGCGTTAAAATGCAGCGGCCTATGTGTGTGTGTTTGGAAGCGTTCGGCAATAAAGCGCCAAGGTATATATATGTACATATACACGCGGGGCGCGAAAGCAAAGCAAACAATTTATCGCTCAATATCGCCCAAAGAAAAGCACAAACCACTATTCCGTCTCGAGGAAAGTATCCTCCGTATCGGCCGTTACTCGCCATACGTCGTTCGGCGACTTATTGCCTGGGATAGAAAAAAAAAGCGTAGGGAGAGACTGTATCTAGCTTTCGCTCGATTGTGCGTGCCCGCGATAAATTAAAACGACGCCGTGAAAGCGCAGTAAAATACGATATCTTATATATATACACGGGAAGAAAAAAGAAACACTTCGCTTATCACAGCGGTGGCGTTCCTGCCTAAATGAACTTTCAATTTCGCGAAAGTTTTGCCCGAAAGAGAGAAAATCGCAGACGAAGGCAAAATTTATAATACTTCCCTGCTCCGATATAAAGTTCAGGGTCGCAAAGTTTGCGCGAGTGTAGCATTACGAGAGAGGGAGACAGCGAAATCTCTCGTCAGCGCATTCGGTGACAAATTAACACGGCGCGTCTCGTGAAAAATAATTGGATGCGTGTTTTTTGCACACATATAGGTATACTTACGCGCAGAGAGTCACGAAGGGGGAGAAACTCTCGCGCGAGAGCAGGTGCGATATCGGGCGTCCTTATTTAGACTGAGCCGCTCTGAAATGGTTTTCGATAATCCCGGCGGGCCTACTCTTTTTTCGTGCTTTCCTCTCTGACGCTCTTCTGCGAAAAATGATCCGCGTTTGAGCGAGTCGCTTTTAATAGGCAGAAAAGAAAGAAGAGGAGAGAGAGAGAGCACACCGCGACAATGAGACGCGATAATTAATTGTGCCCCGCAGGAGAGAGAGTCGAATTTTCAATTAAGAAAAAAAAAAGAAAAGAGCTGCAGGTCGGTCTCTCCTTTCTTCGAAACACTTCATGGTCCGATAGATGCAGCAGCAGCAGTGCAGTATTCGCCTCCATAATGGGCTTAATTATCTAAAGCCACCCTCGAATTTCCGGAAAATCGTTCACCTGTATTATGCGGGAGAAGCACTTTTTTCCTACTATCGCACTACTGCAGCAGCAGCGATGAAAAAAGTGCTCTGGCTCCTAAAACTTTCTTTCTCTCGAGGTGCAGTATTTGAATTGGTGTGGTGAAAAATTGCTGCAGGAAAAATTTAATACTGCGCACGCTCGATATATATACATATAAATATATATATATAATGTAAAAGGCAAAGGGGTCGGAGAGAGAGTGTGTTTTTTACCTGCTGCATCGCAACAACAATGGGTGTATAGAGTTTGCTAAAAATGTATTGCTCGCATACAACGGACTGATGTATATATATATATATATATATACACACGCGAAGAAGCGTTACATAAGCGAGTGTTTCTGCTCTGAAATTTAAATATCGAGGGGAAAAGTTATGAAAGCTTTTCGCGCGCGTGCGAGTGAGAGAGAGTTATCGATGGGTTCACATCTCCCTCCTTCTCTCTCTCTCTCTCTCTCTCTCTCGCTCTTATATATGCAGCGAGTGCGAAAAGTTGTAATATCACGCAAAGCTATGCGGAAAACTATGACAAATCGGACCTTTTAGAGAGCGCGCGCCGCGAGGCTCCTCTCGACAGACAGACAGACAGACAAACAAACAGAGCATGCAAATCGTTCAGAGCCAAAACTATCGCTTTCGTTGGCATCACGACAGAGATCGTGCGGAAAGAGAGAGAGAGAGAGAGAAAGAGAAAGACGAGAAATCAGCGCTCCAGTAGCACGCGAGAGAAAGAGCAGCTCAAAAGAACCTGTCGCGCAGTGTTACGTATATCATTGTGTATATAGGTATATGTACCTGCACCGGCCTGTGGGAAAAGCGATTGAGTCGTCACACAAGCTCTTTCTCTCTGTGTAATACGTATATATACACGAAACTCCACTTTGCCGAAGGGATTTTGTGTTTTTGTGCGCGCGCGAGCACCCGTTGAATATTAATACGCGTCGATGTGAAAAATGAGGAGGGAAAGAGAGAGACCGGTTGGCGAATCGACGATTATTCCCGAAAACGCGCACACCGCTCGTAAAGAGGCTGCGCGATCGATCGTATCTGCGACAATGTTGCCACGTCTCTCTCACTCGCAATGATGGCAGGTGGTCTCCCGATCTCTATCTCTATTATACTGCATGAGAAACCGCGCCAACCGAAAGTTCATTAGCAGCTCCTCCCCCTCCCCTCCTTCTCGTCTTCGTTTCCATAATACCGCATGGCTGACGCCTATTAGCGAGGGCGTCAATCCAAGACTTATAAAATCTCGCCTTTTACACGTGCCTCTTAATTCGTGCACTTCTTTAATATACTCTCGCGCGCGGCGACTAATTAATTTCGAGCGAGAGCGCAATCTCTGAATTTTACGAGGACCGCGGCTGCTATTATACACATTATACCTATATAGTCTCTCGAATTTTCCCGGCGCGCGAGAGAGAGCTCTCTGTTTATTTTCGATGTGTCGCGCCTCGGCTCTTTAATCTTCCTCCCGCGTGAAAACAAACCCGGGAGACGAGTCACGACACGCGAAGCGACGACGACTGTGACGAGAAGCGCGCGGAGGAGTCAGCTCTTGAATTATTTTTATTCCTGCTTTGCTCCCTGTCAAATCCCCCGCGGCGGGACGAGGGATTCCAAACGCGAAATTTTATATCAAACTCGCGGATGCAGTGCGCAGCGCTGCTCTCGCTAATGAAGATTACTGCGCGCAAACACACACGCGCAAACACAGGCTCCGACGACGTTTATTATTTCAAGGCTCTGATTATTTTTATTGCCGTCGGCGCGGCGCTGCTGCACGAAAAAACAACTCATTCCAGCAGTCTATCTATCCGTAGGGATCTTTGAGCTCTCTCTCTTAAAATGAAAACAAAAAGCGCGCGTGCAGTCCCCGCAATACCGCCGATCGTTTATGTATATAAATGTACGCGCAGCGCGAGCCCTCGACGACTAGATTAATTTCGCGCACGTCCATCAAATATTGGCATCGCATTAAATGCTGTTTGGTCGTCGGTGGTGCGCGCGGTATACTACCACTATATAGCGCTCTGCCTTGAAAATTAAGTGAATTTAATATTTGCCCCTCTGCGCGCTCGGTGAAACTATATATACGTATATACGAAAACTGCAATGCGCGGCTGCACTAATGCGTATTTACTTTGGTAAGTTAAGCGCATTACGCACTCGGCTGCCTCACTCGCGCCCCTATTTCTTAGCGGCGAACTAACGCTCGCTCGCTCTCTCTCTCTCTCGGCAACACCGCGCTCTCGTTCGAAATCATGCAAATACACGCTGTACATAACGAGCTTTGTTTGCCTGTTTGTTTATTTATATGGCAAACTTCGAAACGAGTGAGAGAGAACGCACTGCTGCATTGCTATGCGGCTCTGTGTGAACGAGGCGCGAAACTCTCTCGGGGAACTGGACTCGCTGATTTTGCAGCTGAACCATCCTAATTGTCCAAATCACCAGTCGCCTGCCCTCATTACCATTTTTACTGCTACTGCTGCTGCTGCTGCTGCTACTGCTGTGGGCCAAGTTTTAAGGAGCTTTCGCGTAAAACTTAGCAAACACGTGCTCTTGCCATCGGGGCCTGTATTATTCAGTGTGTGTAGGCCGACGTAAGTATAGGATAACTCACCTGCAACAGAAATGGATATACGTGGAAATTAGAAATGGGTATAAAAAAACATATCGTGACATAGTAGAGTATATATATGTATAGATATAAAGAGCTTATGTTTTTTAAATGATCTTTTTTCGAGCTCGCTCAATGGGTTATTATGTAAACATCAAAAAAATAATTAACCCGCTACTGCGCTGCTGAAAAGAGCATCAGGTATATAGGAGCAATTTTCATGCTAATATGTTTGAATAGCAAACAAGTATCGGCGCGTTTCACGAGCCGCGTTGGAAAAAGGGGCGAATGCAGTCGACCCACGCATACACGCAGACACACACACCAGAGAGGCTACTGCGGGTGAGTGTGCGCGCTCGTTAATAGATCACGAAATGATTTTCAAGGGGGGAGAAAAAAATTCGCGTAAGAGGAAAATACACAGATATTTCGAATAGCAGCTTCATCGCGAGTAAAACTCATCGCTGATGATGCAGCTCGCTTTTTATCTGCGAAAAAGCGCTCGCTTTGTACAACAAAAAAAATGGAGAGAGGAAGTGTTTGGCATGGAATGAAGTAATCCGAGCCGCCGGCAATCGATAACAATAACTTGCGAGCCATAAATCGGATCACGCACAAACAGCAGCAGCAGCATATAGCAGTATATAATATATAGCGCTGGAATTTTCGAGGAAAATAATTCGCGAAAGCTGCTGCTGCTGCTGCTGCTGTGTATACGTTGCCCACTGGCAATTCGCAATTTTTCCTCGCGCTAAAAGCTCGCGCGCGCGCAAAAAAAAAGTATTAAGCGTATAATCCATTATCGGTTCGAGAGCGGATATATACAAGCGACGGCGGTGGCGCAAATATCAAACACGCGCATATATAGGGGAAATATACAGCAGCAGCAGCTGGGAGTCGACGCGCCTTTGGAAATTTCAAACGGGACGTGAGTCGGAATGAGCTTTCGAAATAAAGAGGCAGAGAGAACTGACATTTTCTGCATGGCTCGATGAGAATAAGGACAGAAGACGAGAAAAAAAAACAGCTGACGTTCCGGTGTAAGGTGAAGTCACGCGCACGTGCCGAATACGAGGAAGAGCGAGACACACAGAAACGCGTCTCTCGCAGCAGCATCAACGCGCCAGAGAAAGAACGGAGAGGATCAGCTGAAATATCCGGGGGCACTTAGCACTATCTACAAAGGCTAATGTAGCCGACCGATAGGCTCTTCGGTGATTTCTCAATCAACCGTTTTACGCGCGGCGGGCCGTTCGAACGAGATTAATGGCCCGGGAATTATATGCGGCTTCTTTCGCTCGGTATTCCGAGAAACTTTTCGGGGGAGTATTATACATATGTATGCAGTGGACGAAATTTTCCGAGTGAGAAAAATTCCAGACTGCAACAAAGACTTTTCGGCGTATTATACGCCATATATTGTATAACAGCATCCCATGCCGAGAGGGACTTCCGATATATGTGTATAGCTCTTAACCGCGTGTGTTATATACAGCATTGATGTAGTGCCCTGGCTGTTTAATTTAATAGCGTCGCCTAGTAGGAGCAGCGAACGCGCTCGATAATTAACAGGAATCTCGAAACAACACACACGGTGAGAGAGGAGAGCATTGCAGAGTAGGAGGATCGAATTTGAATAATGAGGGGGGGAAGGCTTTGAAATTCAAATCGGCCGAGAGTTTTGACTGCTCATATATGTATATAACGTGTGTATATATATATATAGATATATATTATATACTCTCGAGATTGCGGGTGTGTGTTTGTGTAAAATTATCACGAGTGTGTATACGCGAAGCACTCGGAAACGCGCATAAAACATGTTTATATGTTAATTTAGAATGCAAATGTAGCTCTCTCTCTCTTACTGGCGCGCGCGCGAGAGAGACTGAAAAGGCGGCAAAAATGAATAAAGAAAACGGCCCCGGTGTATATAAAATCACGCTGCCATACTAGTGCACGGACAAATGCCTCTGCGTATATCGACTATATGCTCCGCATTTATATAATGTATGTATCGCAGAAATAAAATGAACATGCATGGCAGTGCAGAGAGACGAGAGAGAAAGAGTATAGATACTAGATAGTTTAAGAGCGGCGAATGTGCATTACGCCGCTGATAAGTGGACGCGCGATATTCTTTCCTTTCATCTCACTCTACACAAGGGAGAGAGTGAGAGAGACAGAGAGAGTGGTTCCTGTACAGGCTTATCTGGCCACTCAGGCCTGCGAGCGCCGGGAGAATAAGTGTAACGAG
The DNA here is from genome assembly GCA_020010945.3 of Muscidifurax raptorellus. Taxonomy (NCBI): domain Eukaryota; kingdom Metazoa; phylum Arthropoda; class Insecta; order Hymenoptera; family Pteromalidae; genus Muscidifurax; species Muscidifurax raptorellus. Next base: position 12,414,490 of record CM052078.1, on the reverse strand, counting down.
GTCGATTATTGAAGCTTTACGGATATATATATCGTTTAACAAATTCGGATAATATGAGAGTTATAAAGCGCGGCCAGATCGTTATTTAAAATTTTATCCGCGCACAGACAATAGGGAAGAAAAAGATGAGCCGATACATTCCCCAGTGCGCAATAACGCAACGCCGTCGACCTGCTGCTGGAGAAAAAAAACGAGAACGTTCGCTTGAAGCAAGTGAAGCGTATAAAAATCGGAAGGAACAAAGGAGTAGCACTGTGCGGTTGCCTCATTAGTAGAAACCGAGCGACAGAGAGAGAGAGAGGACAAAAGCAAAACCAGCGAGAAAAAATTATGTAAAATGCGCATCGTTCGCAGTGGTTATCGCGCCTCCCCGTAGCAGTAGCAGCAGCGGCTTTTAGGGACTATATAGCAGCAGTGCAGCTCTCCTCTATTCATGAGCGCCTTATGCTAATGAGTCGCGCCTTTTCTCGCTCACACACACGCACGCACAATTATATAGAGTCGAGAGACACGCTTACGAATGCAAATAACGTTATACACGGCGTCGGTGGCCTTTGCTAATCTAAACAAACTATAAACTAAATTAACTTAATCCAGACGTGTCGACGAAATCCCTGCAGTTCTCTCTCTCTCTCTCTCGACTTTATTATAAGGCCGCGCGCGACAATGACCACGTTAGTATAAGTTGCACTATTATAATATAGTATTTCGAGAAGATGAGTCCGGCTTAAAATTCACATGGGCATTAATCGTATACGTAGAGCAATGATAGAACGCGTGAAAATCGATCGCAAGTCGTCGCATACAAGCCGTGATAGCCGCCGTTTGATTTACGAGAGACCGCGCGCGCGGCGCATTTGAACTCGCCCCGACAAATTAGCCTGCGGGTCATACGATTGCGTGTCTGCGCTATATACTCTCCCGCTTCTTTCTCCGTTACTCGTCCATTGTCTCTCTTACGAAATTGCGGCCGCGCCTTCTCCTTATCATCATCTTCCTTCAATCCGATCTCCGTCCCCCCTTTTTTTGCTCTTCCTCTTTCTTTTTCACCCGAGACTCGGCGTAGCAAAATTGAATTCCCAGAATCGTCCCCCCCGTGAATCAGCTGCGCGACAGACGCACATGCTCTCGCGATCGATACACATACACACACACACACACACACATCGGATGTACGAATGTACCAGAGAGGCGCGAGTATGCTCCCGTGAATATTGCAATATAATTATGCCGACAAGGGATACACGCAGCCGAGCTCTATACTTGGAAAGTATATTAAACTCTCGCAATGAGATTTTATGCCTGAATAATACGAGAGGGGGGCCACTGATTTATTTAGCCATGCAGCGCGCGCGCAACATTCGCCGTTCCGAGAAAAGCTTCGCGAGGAGGCGCGTTTGTAAATTAAACGGCCGCGCAGTGAAGAATTCATAAAAATAGCCGCGAACGGTTAAAAATAATGACAAAGAAGCAACGGCTGCCGGTCTGCGTTTCCAATGAAAATGTTATGCGCTCGCGCCATATATCCGATGTTTATGGTTTACGGCGCGTGTTCTTAAAACGCCGGCAAGGAATTCTAAGCAGCCGCTCGCTCCAGCCTACTGTATATGTATATACGTATATACATGTATATACACAGCAACGCATTCGAGTTGCGCGAAGCAATGTCGAAAGTTTCCAGCCGAAAGTCGGAGAATAAATCGGATTAATCGTGCAGAATAAAATGGAGAAAATCGTTCGACGAGAGAGAGAGAGAGACAGAGCTATGAGAAAAGTAGCTGCTGCTGCATCTTTGGGGCCAGGTGTCGCGCACAATGGCATTCTGCCACTTAGCGCTTTCATGGGTCAGTGTGCGGCGGCGGCGGCGGCGGACAGAAGAGAACGAAGAGGGGAGAGAGACGTCGGGAGAGAGGAAACCGGTATGTCCCCCCTCCTACATCAGCGTGTCGTCCGCCCCTGCACGCCGACAAATTCCAATGTGCGCGATCTCCAAGAGAGCTGCTCTCTTCTGCTGCTGCTGCTGCTGCTGCTGCACTTCTCCCGGAAGAGTGACTACTGCTGCTGCAATCGAGTTTTCGGTTGTTTTTAGACGAAAAACTCAAAAGAAGATAATTTTTTTCTTTCAACAAACTCAAAACTATGCACTTTACGCTCGTATATATATATACTCGTCGTTTATACGATGTATTTTTCGTCTCGTTGCGGCTGCATTCTTTCGCGCATACTTATAGTCTCTCTCTCTTTCTCTTTCTCTCTCTCTCTCTCTCTCTCTCTCTCTCTCTCTCTCTCTCTCTCTCTCTCTCTCTCTCTCTCTCTCTCTCTCTCTCTCTCTCTCTCTCGACTGCACATTCCGCGCTACATGTGAAACGAGAGGATCGATGCGCACAAACTTTCGACCAACGCCGCAGAAAGAAGGAAAATTCACACGCGCACACACGCATGCAGTATTATGTGCATGAATCCGGGGGGCTTTGAGAGATAGAGAATATAAACGGGGCAGTAGCCGTGAAATTTGGGCCAAACGCGTTTAGCGCGCGCTGGACGATCCCTCTCTCGATATTGTATACACACCCCTCATCCCTCTTTCTGACGTCTATCCCCCATATTTGCCACTACGCTGCGCGCTACTATACCTCGCCGCGTCTCTCATTTTCTTTGTCCGCAGCGTGTATATATATATATATATATATTCCCCTTGCGCTTGCTGTTGTGTTATTTACCTTTTCACCGACTTTCTCTTTAATTTCCGGCGCTCGTCGAGTGCTGGCATTCTTCGGCTGATTGTGGCTCTAAAGAACAAATTGGATTTTCGGTTCATCTATTTTTATTGCTTCTCCTGCTGCTGCTACTGTACACCTGCGCAGCAGGTCCCAGAATAAAATTTCTCGCAATTGGCTTTAATTAAAGTTTTTCGCCACCGTATAGCTACGTCGCAAACACCTTCGTTCGTTCACATATACTTTTTTAACGCCCCAGAGAGAGAGAGAAAGAGTTTCTTTATCTGCTTTGGCAACTGATACTACCCCTTTCAGCCGGGCTTCACAAGTTTTCAGCAGCAGCAAAGGGTACTCTAAGCCAAGTTCGCGCGCGCAAGAAGAAGCTAGTCTTTCAATCCTTAAAAACTTGCAGAAAGAGCGGAGCAGCAGTTTCTCCGCTAGTCTAGCTATACATACCAGCTGTAGCACAGAGAGAATATCCGAGGCTCTTTCAATTTTTCCGAGGGACAATAGAGAGCAAGAGAGTCGAACAATGGGGAAAACGGACTAGCGACTACCGATTCGTCTAGTCACATTCGAGAGCGCCGCCGCTTGTTGCGCTCCTCTCGTCGTTTGTTCTAGGCCGATGCACCTCAGCTTTTTGCCAGATCGACTATATATACTTCTGCCCTTCCGATAATGGCGCCGAAGAGCAGCAGCTCTTGAAAAACACACCGGACGCGTTGACGAGAGAAAAAAGAGCTATCGCTCCGTCGTCGCGCGCGTGTACAATGAAAAGCGCAAAAAGCAGCTCCTTCTTCTATATGTACCTTGGACGAGATCCTTTACTTCCCGTTGATTGTGCGCTCCTCGTTTTTTCTTCTCCTCGCGTGCCCTCTCACTCTGCAGTGCTGTGTATATAGATATTTCGGAGCGGGATTTGTTTAGAGAGAGGGCTTATTAGTCGGCGGACTCATTAGAAGCGCGTATACCTGCTCTCTCAGCAATATATACCGCCCGCGTTTGCTCCCATTAGGCTCACGAAACACACACCACTGCACTATGCGTTACACCAGCGTATTATGGTATACAGATCCAGTTTCGAGGTCGATGGGCTTTTATAATTACTGTGCGTCAGCTTGATGAAAAAAAAAGAAGAGGGAAACGTTTTTCTCCTCGGCATTATCCTACTGCAGATGCGTCGTAAATTACGCCGTTGAGAGATAAAATAGGCAAACAACAACAGTAGCGAAGAGAGAGAGAGAGAGAGCCTAATTGTACCGATATATATACTCCTGATGCGCGCGCGGAGGATTTCTCGGCCGGCTGCACTCGAGAGCAAGTCAACTGATGCGGTGCGTTATTTTTATTTTCCTCTATGGTACACATACAAAGCTTCGGCCATGTGTGTGACGGTATTAAAAGGGCCGTAAATTTATTTCCGAAAAAGAAGCCGCACATAAATCGAGGGTTATAGACACGAGAGGGCTAGGAATGCCATTTATAAGCCTCATTTTAACCCCCCATTCAGTCGTATAACACAGCAGAAAATGGCTCGTGGAAATCGCGCGCGGTATAACCTGCCGTAATAAACTCGCCGCCATTGTGCCGTGTAATACTTCCGTGACGCGCGCGCTTCGAGTATATTTCGTGGATTTCCAAGAGAGAGAGAGAGAGAGAGAGACTTAACGAGCCTCCAGCGTAAGAGCCCCCGAATCATATACACAGCGCACGCTATAATATACTGCAGAGCAGCAGCGCACTGCATACGACGACGAAGTAGCAAAGAAGAAGAAGAAGAAGAAGCAGCAGCAGCAGCAGCAGCTGCCCGGACCTCAAATATTTATCCGCAGCAGCTCTCAAAGTGTGTCGCCGAGCAGCGCGTCTGCTGATGAATTGCCGGGCCGATCGCGCGGCCTGATAAAGGAGGGATACACTGCACCTTTATATCGCTTATGCTGTGCGCTGCGCTTGTGTCAACTTGCCCCTTACCTTTTATCTCGGCCCTATCTCTCTCTCTCTCTCTTACTGAGCCCTTTTCCTCAATTTTTATACCTGCCGCGCGCTTTTCTTTCTTTCTTTCTCTTCTCTCTCTCTCTCTCTCTCTCTCTCTCTCTCTCTCTCTCTCTCTCTCTCTCTCTTTCATTTGGCAGCTTTCTTCCCCTCTCCTTATAGTTTTTCATCGCAGCTCATCCCCTCGCCGATCCTCTCCAAACATAGAGAGAGAGAGAAACTTGTCGATGATGGCAAATCACCGCGATTCTCCTTCTTGGCCCTGCACGACCCTCTCTCTCTCACTCTCGATGCGCAAACATCGGAGACGTCCGCAAACATTTTTGATTACGAGAGAGGGATAGAGAAAGAGAAAGAGAGAGCGAGAGAGATAGAGAGAGAGAGAGAGAGAGAGAGAGAGAGAGAGAGAGAGAGAGAGCGAGAGAGAGAGAAAGAGAGAGCTATATAGCTGCAGAATAAGAGAGAGGGCACGCGAAAAAGCAGATCGATCGCGTTTTTGCTATACGCCGCGAGAGAAAAGCTCTAGAATTAATTTAAAAGTTTACTCGGCAAGATTGCTGGTATATACATGCATATGAAAACAGGAATTTTCGCAGGCGAATATAAGTGGCCCCGAAATTTATTATATACCATGCGCATCTATACATGAAGCGTCGGGCGTATAACTTTTATTCATTCGAGTGCCAGGGCAGCACGGGATTTATATAATATTTGAAAAAAGCGCGAGCTCGCGCTTTTGAAAGGACGTATCTGGTAGGGACTCTATATACCCGCAAACATTATATATATAGCGCACACCGGCGAATCATATTTCGCGAGTGCGTTGTACACAAATGAATTGTGCGCTCTCACAGGGGAAGTCGCGGCGGTGGTTTATTTTTTCGCCTCGGTCATATATATATATATATATATATATATATATATATATATATATATATATATATATATATATATATATATACGTGTGTTACATAAATCATACCGCACACACACACACACATATATATATATAGACGACGACGGCGACGAATATAGTTTCATAACATGCAGCTTTGTGTGTTTTCGGTTGAGAGAGAAGAGAAACTCGCGAGATCGAGTTTTCACTAAAACCGATAAATATTTGTATCGCGAGCGCGCGCGTATACATATATAGACAATCGAGGGAGGAAGACGTGACTGCGGGACGTTCACGAGTTTTACCGCGGAGTCGCTGCATTGCCAGAGAGAAAAGAAGAGAAAGTGTGATGCAGCAGCAACAGCATCGAAACGCGCGACATAGAGAGATTTGCAGTAGTCGAGCGATTTCCATGTTATAAAAAAACTGCGCATAGATATATGTGTACATTGTATACTGTATATCCAAGGTGAGTGGGTGGTGCAAGAGTCATCGGAGAGCGGCGGCAGCGGCGGTGGTTCGAGAAAAAGGAAGAGAAATTAATCGCACAGGTGCAGCAGCAGCAGCAGCAGCAGCAGCAGTCGGGGTAATGGAGATTAACCTCGACCCGAATCTTTTTGATCCTCGTTACGAGATAAAGCGCCACTCTTTTCTAACGGTCTGCAATTCTCTCTCGGCAAGCCATAGCGCGCGCTCTTTTTCTCTCGCCTCCCTTCGCTCTTCGCACATATACATATACTCATGCACACATATAGCAACTGTTAGCGCAACTACTATACGGGATGCTGGAGAAAGTACATCCCACGTACGTGTAGAGAGATAATATATATATTTATCCGTTCGGCCCTGTTAGCTCGCTTTTGCGCACGCCTTATGGGAACGATCTTTATCGTCTCTCTCGGCGCGCGCGCGCGAAATTTCTCGATTCAATTAAGCCCCCAGTATTATGCATGCATTTGTTTGCTGTAGCAGCAGCAACAGCTAGTCTGTGCACCGGCATTACAAATACTTCCCGGCACTTATTGTCGCAAATCACGAGTATATATGGGCTTTGTTTTTATATTCGGGAGAGGCAGAGTATAGATGTGGGTCAGCGTGGTGCAGCGCAAAGCAGCTTTGCGCGAATTAATCGGGAAAATTGTTGCTGGCTGCCAAGCTTTCGCGCATATAAACACGCGCTGCTGGCTCGTAAATTGTAATTAACAAAACGACCGGCCCCGCTGCCGAGAGCGGAACACGAGGGCAAATTGTTTTTCCTCGAGACGACGGAGCGCTTGATTATGCTGCTGCGCTGCAGAAAGTGGATGAGCTCTCTGAGCATCGGGATGTACAATAATAAAAAAGAGAGAGAAGAAAAAAAGAAAGAGAAACAGAAGGCCCCCGGCTGAGGAAATAATTAATCCGTGTGTATAGGTATATATAGCGCGCACGAGTATATAGCATAGTAGGTATACTCTTATAAGCGGCGGCGGCGGCGAAGCCCCGAAGCCAAGTCGTCGTCGAAAACCCGTTCGATCGCTAGACACGTCGCGCTGCACGCACGCACGCACATACATACACACACAGCTGTCGCTGCACGCACTACTCCCATCGTATAACACACGAGGAAAGAGAGAACGTACGAACGAGCGAGCAGAGAGAAAGAAAGCGCGTGCGTACACGCTTCTTTGATCCCGCGGGGGGGGGGGGGGGGGGGACAAAAAATGTCCCTTTGTCTCTCTCTCTCTCTCTCTCTCTCTCTCTTTCTGTCTCTCTCTCTCTTGCTGCACCACCGCCATATCGCGGCCTCAATGGCTATACCTAATATAACGCGTGTAGCCAAAAATCGAGCTATATAGGCGTACAGTGAAAATCGACAATGTGCCGCTGCTGCAGATGAATTCGCTCTTTGTTGCATACGCGCGCGCCTGGCTCTCTTGAGAGCTAATTCGAATTCGAGCCCACTGCACATGCATATATAGAAGCAAGAGAGAGAGAGAGAGAGAATATAATGTGCAGTCGAGCTCTTGCGAAACGCCGCCGCCGTGTGCTATTTACTTTTACTTTCGCAGTGCCGCGGCTTCTATATTATATATGCACGCATCAAGGGAGCCTTTTGTTATTATGAGGTACCATACTCACCGACAATAACAATTAAATAATTTATATTCCGGCTAACGAAGCAAGCTAACGCTCGTTTTTCGGGAAGATTCGTCATAAATCTCCCGCGATGGTAGCGGCCTGTGTATAATAAGTAGTCTCCCCCGGAGAGACTTGCGTGCGCGCGTCGGAGTGTATATAGCCGAACTTGCTCGTGCACGCACGCGATTGTTGTGTGTATAATATATAACTCCCGGCGCTTTTTTATCCGAAAAATTGAATTATTCCGTGTACCGCTCCGTGAAACTGGGTCGCGACGTGGCTTTTGATTAAAGCACACGATCTTTGCTAGTATATACACACGTACACAACGTATACGTATAGGAAATGTGTCAGCTGAGCGCGGGGGCAACAAAGGGAGGCGCGCGAGCAACAACAAAAAGACAGGAGGAGCTGCCTCCTCGGGATTCTCGCGCATTTTCGCTGAGCTAGACTATTATATGCACAGGTTCCATGCACACACACACACACACACACGAGGATAGGATACATGCACACGAAGAGAAAGAGTACCGCAATGCTCGGCGCCCCCTCCCCTCGCCCTCGCTTTCTCGTTCGCCTGCAGGGCAAAACTCTCGGCGCGTCTCTCTGTACACACGCGGAGAAGGCGAACAAGACGAGGGAGACACAGAGAGAGAGAGAGAGAGAGAGAGAGAGAGAGAGAGAGAGAGAGAGAGAGAGAGAGAGAGAGAGAGAGAGAGAGAGAGAGTAGGCTGCTGCCGGCGCGCCGTTGCTACGCACGCGGTGCATTCTTCGCGAGCAGCAGCAGCGGCCAAAAGGAGCCCCTGAAAAGACGAAGCGCGAAAGAAAGAGGAGAGCAGAGGACGGCCCAAAGAAAGAAGAAGACGACGAAGTTGTAGGAGACCTCTGCTGCCGTACAATGGCTCGAAAACCGGAAAGAGGTACGCCCACTTCCCAAAAAAAGGAGAGAGAAAGAGAGAGAGACTCGCGGGGAAAAAGATACGCGCGCGAAAAAAGTAGTTATTGTGTGTTGTATATCGATATGTGTATATGCAGAGAGTGCGTGCGTATATATGTATACACGTATGCATCAGAGAGAGGCATTCCCATGAAACTCGAGCGCAGTGACAAGGTCCTAAGGTCCCCGTGGACATACAGCGAGACGATTCCCTTCCGAGTTGCTCCGCCTTTACATCAGTCTCTCTCGTTCACTATATATTACATACACGCGTATACGGGCCGAAATTAGACCATAGCTGCGAAAACCAAGACGACAAAGACGCGAAAAAGAAACTCATTAGCTGCACTCCCCCGAAAAACAAGAGGGGACAAAAGTAAAATCTTTATCGTCGCTATCTGCGAGATCGGTCTATGCGGTCACGCGTATATATGTATACACACGAGCGAAGGAGACGGATGAGGGTTAAAGACAAAGTCGAAGAAAAAGCCTCGATTTATACTACTGATAAATTTGAGGTCGTGTGCACCGTCGCACCGGCTAATATAGTAGTAGTATAGTAGTAGTAGTTTGAGGAATTGACTCACGTGCGCGCGGGGAGGACGAAGAAGACGACGAGCGCGCGCGCGTCTCGTCTCTCTTCTCTCATTGTTATTTTAATGTGGAGTGACGTTTCTATTCCGGGGGTTGCTGCTGCTGCTGTCCTGAGAGAGATAATCACGTTTTCGTCGAACTGCGCGAGGGGACACTTCCGTTGAGTTTTCACCGGTATACGTGATGAGAATTTCATTGACTGATGCGTGCGCTCTGTGTTATGCACACAGTGTGTAATATAATGTATAATATACTCGGAAAGCGCCATAAACTCGCTCTCTTTCGGTCTCTTCTCTTTTGTCCGTAGCTTGAATAAAATGGAATTAAAATTTCACTTTTGTACACAACCCGCGCGTGTGTAGGGCAAACAAAATATAAAACTCGTCGTGCAGCGCGCGTCTCTCCCTATTAAAATACGCACCTGTGTCTATATGTGTCTGTTGACAAAATAGCATAATAGGGTAGTGTATTATAATCGTGACTCGTTGCAACAAAAAGTCACTCGGCTATATAATCACTGCACGCGAGAGAGATGAAAATCGAGAGGAAAATCAATCGTTCGCATGGTGTACTGTATATTACAGTAATTCTTTTCTATCTCTCTTTCTCTCCTTGATCTGCGCTGAGCATCTGTGTGGAAGCCGCGACGCGATCTTAAAGCCGAGATAAACTCACGGGAATAGAGATCAGTAACGTCAATCAACGGCCGAGGGAGAATAGCTTCTCGGCAAGTGTTATAATTCAAAGAATGTAATAGCTCGGCATTACGTGGCCGCATTGTTCAACGGTATATACAACGCTGCTCTGCTACTAGATACAAGTTAATCGATGAAGTGAATCATCATCATCATCCCTATATACATATACTTCTACTGTTGTGCGACCATAAGAAGAGCAACGACTGTATACGCGTTATTGTTGCAATATAATACATAAAGTATCGCATATAATAGAAAAGTGAAATCGCAACAAGAATAGGATTAAGCTCACACTTCTATATATACATGTATGTATATATATATATATATAGATATACTGCTAATTGAAAGTGATGCTGCTCTCGCGAGCGCGAGCTGGAGGAGAACGAAGGATATAGTGACGCAAAGCAGCTGCTATATATCTCGTTAGTCGAGAGTGTAATTCGCCTCGAATCGTGATAAATCTAGTCGAGCTTCGCTGATCTCGAGTAGTGCAACCACAGCAGCCGCCGCCGCCGCCAAACAAATCAATCGGAAAGCTATATAGACACTTTCGCAAGGAAAACCGCGTAAAAATTATGATCTTAGCCTCGACGAGCTCGGCGAGAGTCTATATAGAGAGGCCGATCGATAAACCGAGGGAAGAAAAAAGTTATCCGGCAGCAGCAACAGCAGTAGCAGCAGTAGTATCAACAAGAAAAGAAGAAAAGGCGGCGGACTGTATAGAGCATTAGTATATATGTATCTATAGGTATATATGCCTCTCCACTCTCCGTTTCTTTCGAGAGAGCTGCGTATATAATTACACAGAGAGCTGCGCGCGCTGAGCGCGAGAGACGGCGCGCATAGATAGCCGGAATCGATCGGCGCTCGCGCGCGCGCTGCACGATGTGAGCAATAAGATCTCTCTGCTCCCCGAGTATACTCACCTATATACATATATACGCAGGCGCGGTGAGAGGAGAACGCCGCGCGCGGCCTTCTGCGCGAAAATCTCGCGGCTAACTCATGTCGCTGACAAGTGAATTCGCTGGAAATATAGGCGCTCTCTCTCGCGCAGCACCAGCAGGAGCAGCAGCAGCGTGTAGTAATAATGTATATAACCTATAGTAGACGCACCAGGTATGTACGTACTATATATGTATAAGATCCCGATCCGCGATACGCTGATTGACTGCACTTCTTCAGCTGTACGGCAGTAGCTAGAGAGTCTCTCTCGCAGGGAAAGCCATCAATTTTCCCCCTTTTGGCCGTTTACCCCTTTGGCCTCGTTCGGCCGATGCCGTGGCCCCATTATAAACGCCGCCGCCGCACACACGACTTTCAAGAGAGCGCAAGTGCAATATACACACATGCGATTGTCGCAATTCTAACGGGACATCGTTGCTCGAGCTTTATAATATCGACTGTAGCGCATGGGAATGTATATTGAGTCATTCGGAACCCGTAAATACACTTTGCGAAAATTGCGCCGCTACCTTATTCTCTATCTCCAGGCAGCTGATTAGATAATGAATGAGCCATTAGCGTGCGTTGCCCGCTTTATGCACAATTAAACTTTATTACCCGCTGCTGATGCTTATTGGCCAATCGATCCTTTTTCCCTCGAGCATTCCGATCGATCCTCGAATCGTGTGGATTTTCCGAACGCTCTCTCATATAACTCGGTTGTTGTTTTTTCCTCATTACATACATAGATATATATATATACGTGACTCGATCGGTGCTGCTGCTGTCGACGGGGCCGAGTTATTGAATTCCAGATGAACCCGATTCGATAATACCCGGCTGATATATCGCAAGACACGCGCGACAAATTTCATTTAAGCTCTCGATAATTTCCGAATCGACATACACAACCCCGCGACTGCAATACTATTGTTAGAGGTCGTTAAGGAGAAAAGCAATGACAAGTGTGTGAATAAGCCGAGAGAGGAAAAAGACCCGCCGACAAAAGAGGCTTAAGTGAACAAGGCGTATATATATATATACAGTTGACAAAAGGATCAGCGCGGTGACAAACAAGCAAGTGCCTCTCTCTCTCTCTCTCTCTCGAGCAAACGAAAGCGATAAGCGCAAAAAACAGGCATCATCAAAGAGACGCGCTTGCGATATAAATTTCGGCGAAATGGCCCGGTGCAATCGGGCCGATGATTACCGTCGCGGAGAAATTGCTCGACGAAGAAAATCGAGACGACGCACCTGCGGCAGACGGCGCGTATATATACGCTTTTTTTTGCTCCCGTCGCCAACAGCAGCAGCCGCACAAAGGGAAATCGAGCCGACGGACAGAGAGAGGGAGACCGAATTTCTGCGATATACGCATATCATAGGATATATAATATGACGAGTATGCGCGCGAGGTCATAGTACACGTGACCTTGAAAGCAACGATGGCTTATCTCCGATCGCGATGGGCCCGGAAGATAAGAACGAGAGGGGCGCTCTCTCTCTCCTCTATATACGGTGTCAAAGCAAGAAACCGGATCGGTTAAATTCGGCCCGCGCATAGCTCCGTCGTTGAATGACAAATCATGCCTGCGCTTTTTCGGTCCGATCCTCCGTTTTTTTTCCTCATCTTCCTGATATGCCCTGCCGGAGAGTGAGATTCTATCGCCGGGGCGGGGCTATCTCTCTCATTCTCTCTTCAGAGATGGGTTTTCAGTTTCACAATAAACATGGCTCGTAACGAAGAAATTGATGCCCTTTCCTGCTAACTATATTTTCCCGGGGCCCGTATATATCTCTCGTAAACATCGCAACGACAGTGTCGGATTTAACTTTATCGTCGTGTACACATACGCCGTGTGTTTTTCGACCAAGATCTCTCGGCGATAGCAGTCCCTCTCTCTCGCTTTCTCGATGAACGTGTTTGCACTAATTCCTACTTCTGATAGACAGAGGTATGTTTGATTTTATTTTTTGCGCGCTGTACAATAGCGAGCTCTCGAACTCTTCTTGTCAAAGTCGCACCGCGAGAAGGATTGCGTGGGAAAATTGATAGTTTATACTATATATACATATATATAACGTGTAGCACAATCGTCCTTTCAAGTTATACTCTCGCGCATATTAATAACAGCGCTTTAGAAGCTAGCTCGTATACATCATAGGCGGTGTATAATGGAGCCCGGATTGATCAAATAAAATGATTGGATTCGCATTCATCGCGAATGCGAGAGAAAGAGGGGAGAGAGAGAGAGAGACATATGATTAAAGGGAAACAATCGCGAATAGGTATATACTCTTTTTTCTCGCCGAAATGAAGAATGAAAAATTAACGAGCAAGCGGGTAATCCTTGATATCGATATGCGCGCTCTGTATCGAACAAAAAGAGCCCAGGCTATGAAAGGAGAGAGAGAGAGAAAGAGTATATAGCACGGAGGTACGAGAGTGTAATGCATGAACTCGTTTCCGAACGTACATATACGTATATAGATCGGCGTACAATGGGCTGCTCTCGCCTCTGGACCGATACATATACACGCGAGGCGCTAAAACCCGCGTGATATTAAATCTGTGTCCTCTCACGGAACAAAACTTTTCCAATAAAAGCGCGAAAAACTCTCAGCCGCCGCGTCGTTTCAATTGTATATAGCCTCATCGGCTTTCTACTTTCCGCGCTCGCTTTGTAACGCTTTTTTATCCAAGCTGCTGCTGGCCCAATAGTACCCACGCGCAGTGCTGGAGTATAGTATAATAAATAATTAATCGCCGGGGCTTGATTGCCTCGACGGGCCGCGCGCGCGCACATCTGCGTGTAATGCACGTGCGAGTCTTTACATGCATAACATATCTCTCTCTCGCTTTCTCGACGAGTGTACGTGTGCACAGTTCTTCTGTGTGTTTGCCTAGATATTAAGGGCCAGTCGCGATAGCAGCAGCAGCAGCAGCAGCACACGTAAAAGGATTTCCATTTTCGTTATGGCTCCGGCTCTTCTATCCGTTTGCGTTTTATTGCCACTGCCAGGTACATATATGTGTGTACGTGTGTGTGTGCATACACACGAATAAAAAGCTTCGCTCTTCGGGAGTAAAATATTTAAAAGCCGCATCGCGCACAAAGAAGGCTATAGATCCAATGAAGACGAAAATTCGTACATGTATATTAGCATATTTTTATATACAGCAGTGTGTCCGCGAGAAACTCATTAATATTAATATACGTCACACACTCGACCGCTGGACGCTTTGACACAAAGAAAACTTATCGAGTTATAATATGTATTCCGGAAATGCGTGCAAACGAGTATAAGTATTATACGAATGAATTAGGCGGAAAGTAATACACACACGCGGAGAGGACGAGAGAGACAGGGGGAGGAGTGTTTTTTTTTACTTAAACGCTATATAGGATATTCAGTGTGTATATCACTGATTCACGATCGTTCGCAGCTCTGCTTCTCGAACGACTCATTAATAAAACATGCGTACTCGTGCGCGAATTAAACGGAAAGAGAGAGGGGGGGAGATCGCGCGAGCGTATATTACATTACGGCAAATGCCGACCATCAGGAGAAAAAAAAACAAGCTTTGCGTGTGTCGCGCGCTCTTCCTGGACACGCTTTATTAGAATACACGCCGCGACAATATTCTTGCTCGCGATAGAGAGAGAGAGGGAGAAAAAAAAGAAGGATGGAAAAGAAAAAAATCTTCCCATAAGATAATATACGGAGGCGGCGGAGCTATGATTATTATTCGCCGCCTGGGATTATTTTCTATTAACGGTACATTATACACGTCGCCCGCGCGCGCGCTTTTATCGACGTAGAAGATCTTCCTCTCTGGAGCGCCGCCGACGAGGAGAGTACCCAAGCGTTTCGGTAAAAGACTTTTAGCTTCGGAAACAAGTATAGAGAAGCAAGAGAGAAAGAGAGAATGTAACGGGTAACCTCTTCTTCTTCTTATTCTCTTCTTCTCCTTCGCAGCTCCTCCTGCAGCCCCTACTCTCTTCCTCCCTCTTTGTCCGCAGTGTCCTTCTCGGGGCCAGAGCTCTTTACTCTCTCTCTCTCTCCTTCGTACGGCGGTTGTTAGCCCCGAAATCGTACGATTACGTCGGCAGATGCGCGCAAATTACGTTCTATCTCTCCCCCCCCCCCCCTGTATAGGTCCACTGATGCAGACGCCGAAAAAGAGAGCAGGAGGAAGAACGCCTAATTACCGAGAAAGCGGGGGAGTCGCGTTTCTATTTATACGCCTCGCGCGACACACGCTATATATACTGCTACATATGCTATCATCCGGCGATCTCTCTTATCTGCGTAAGTACGTCGTCGTCGACGTCGTCGTCGTCTAAGAATGAAAGAGTCGTTGTGCTCTAGTCTCGAGACGAAAGCGTCGCATGAGAGAGAAAGAAAAGTTTACGGTTCTTTATTGCACACACACACAGACCTTCTTCCGGTCTCATCGTCGTCCATAACACGAAAGACATAATAACTCCCCGGGCCTCGACGGGAAAAATTCTCTCGCGCATAGCCACCACAAAGGAGAGCTGAAATCGAGCCCTGAGAAATTAGGAAGCTCTCTGCAACTACCTCACGTCCTGATGCGGGAACGTGACGGAGGAAAAGACGCCCTTTCAGAGAGCGACAGGTAGAGACCGGCCACAATAACACCCGCTACATTATATATACTATTCTAACTTACTTGCAGTCCGCGTATTATATGTATACATGCATAAATACTGCCTTATAGCGATAGGAATCGCCGGCACATCGCGCGCAGAGTTCGTTGCATTCGGGACACGTATCTACATGTATAATAGCGAAGCCCGGAAAATTCACATTTCGATTCTATATATACCTCTCTATATAATCAATTACGCGCGCGCAAAACGAAATTCCAGCCGATGGTCTTTTACGAGCTGCGCCGCTGGTCAGGTTACGACGTCGACCTAATATTATATAGCGTTTAGTGCCTCGTAAATAGCGAGACCCCGATAAGCTCTCTCGAGTATTCGGCATTAGTTGCCGGCATCGAAATTCATCCCCGCGCCTAAGCTCGCGTCGCGCGGTGCAACAGTTGTCCAGCTATGCATGACGAGCAAAATTTCCCCCGACATATTGTATACGTATATACTCTACCTCTCTTTCTAAACACACACACACACGTACCGCCTACAGGCAGAAATGAAATTTCGCCGACTGCCTGCGTCCTCGCAATCGAGCGCCCGCGCTATTCTGCAGCTTGGGCAACATTTAATATTCCACGACGGCGTTGTGCGTATATATATAAAAAAGTTCTAATTGAATTTAGCCGCGCGCTCGCGCGCGCGAGGTGTCGTAAAGTCCCGAGGCGCGCATCCACGGGAATAAAATCGGAACGTATAAAGTATATAAGCAACGACGGCGACGACGAAACAGAATGTGGCAATCGGCCGAGATAACGGCGCTCCTCGTTTTTGCGCCGGCGGCAGCTCTGTAGATATATTCAGGCGCGGAGAGAAAAATCCAAGAGCGGATTCCTACGGATCAGAAGCAAGCCGGAGAGAGAGAGAGAGAGAGTTTGGCGTCCGCTAACGGGGAATGATCCGTCATGGGCGGCGGCGAGTGTTTGCCGGCGCAAAATATTTGCCCGCAGAGCCGAGTTCAAATATAAGGGACGATAGCTATATAGCGCAGTGGTATATACGAGTACAGTAGTAATCTGCTGCGGGGTGCGAAAGGGCTCTCTTGTGTGTGTGCTCTCGAGCTTACGCTGCTGCTTTTCTTCCTGCGCTGCACATTTTCCTTGGCCGCGCGCGTTCTATTTGGCAATAGTTGCCTAGTCTTTATTGACCCACTTATGCATGCGCCTATGTGCATATATCGATTCGTCGATGGATAGATAGACAGCGCACGAGATGCAAGAAAAAGGTGAAATTTTTATTCGCACGGCCGGTTTCCTTCTCTTCGTTATTTACGAATACATACACCGCGCGCAGTCGGACTTTTTGGCCGAACGATTCCGTGCACGGTTCCTTCTCTAGAAATCTACATACATGTGTTTCACAGCCCGGTAAACATCGCCGGCGCTCTTTTGCATCGGCTGTGCTCCATCATTTATGCTATATATAAAACATACGGTGCCAGGCTTATTGCGTTTAGCCAACTGTTATCGAATCGCTCGACCTCGCGCAATTATCCGGTTGTTTAAGGTTCGCGAATTCAAGAGTGTAGTATCTACTCTCCATTGAGCATCAGTTTATACGAGAACTCGGAGCCCAACGAGCGCGGAAACTACTTGTATACACAAAAGCGTCGTAGTCGTACGTACGGAGCATTGTTGTATACGGGCGAAAGGTGCGTTATTATTTCGTTGATTAAAAACGCTGCGCGCAGGCAAAAGAGGTTATGTGCGCCGTGAAAAAGATATAGAGAGAGAGAGGAGTCTCGAAATAACAAGTTTTGCCGGTAAAATGTCACAGGTGTGCAGGTATAATACTTATGTAGGGAAAAAAAGTTTGTTCCGTCGGTGCACAGTTCACGAAAAAATCGCACACCGTTCGGAGCAAACGCGCAAGTACTTTGTGTGTACAGAGAGAGAGAGAGAGAGAGAGCGCGAGACGGTAGTCTTTCTCGGAGCGTTTTACAAGTTTGCATCTGCAGCAGCGAAACCCATTTTCTTCGGGCTTCTCCAGCTTCGTGATGGCTGCAGCAGCGAGTCGCTGCTCGCTTGACCAAACAAGCCGAGCGCGCGAGCGAAGAGAGAAAGAAAGAGAGAGAGGAGGATATGGCTCTCGTGCAGGAGTGAAGCCGCAAAAACTTTTCGCAAACTCGAAAGAAAGCGCGCCGATGGAGAGAGAGAGGAGGGCGAGAGCTGCAGTATAGAGTGGAGGAGGTGGAGGTAGAGAGAGAGAGAGAGAGAGAGAGAGAGAGAGAGAGGAGAGAGAGGATAGGTATAGAGCGGGAGACGAGACACTGCACGGGCCGAGGGGAACGGGAGGAAGAGAGGCCGCAGGGAAAGCAAAGCGAAGAAAAAAAGCCGCCCGAGAAGAGGAGAAAAGCAAAAAGAAGAAGAAGAAGAAAAAGAAGGTCGAGAGGGAAGACTTACCCAAATCTCAGCTAGTCCGTTCGTAGTACTGCCGCCGCCGCTGTTCAGAGGGAGAGAAGACGCACGTCTCTCTCTTACTCTTGGACGTATACGTAGAGCTGCACGTAGGGGACGATGTGCGGGTGCTCAACAGTGTCGCTGCTGCTGCTCGCTCCTTGCTCTACTCGGGGAATTGTTATTTGCGAGGGTCGATAGAGGTGCTGGGACGGCGGGCGCGAGCGCCATTTTAGCCCGTCTCTCTAGCTGCGGAGGCAGCTTACGGGAGCACCACAGCACTCACTCACACAGGTTGATCAACACGCACGGTACTATATTAGACAGACGGAGAGATCATAGGATAGAAAGAAAGAGAGAGAGAGAGAAAGAGAGATGGAGAGCACACAAGTCGTTTCCCGGATGATGCAGCTGCTGGTATAAGTAGTAGGCACACGCGCGTAAAAACACCGGGCTGCGCGCGAGAAAAAGCAGCGAATACTTTTGCTACGATATTTCAGAGCTGCACGAGTCGGCGGTGCGCCGATCATTCACCTCGAGTTGGCGCGCGCGGAGAGCCCGCACCCTCCGCACAGAAGCGAGAGTCCTGGCGAGGACGCTGCGCGCTACAGAGAAAACAAAGCAAACTGCGGTCGCGCGCACTCTTTGCTCCGAGGATGACGATCTATTATTATTATTATTATTATTATTCGAGCACAAGGATCGAAACGTCACACTACAGCACTGTTGTCGTCGCCGCTCACTGTTGTTGTTCACCACGCGGTATTAGTAGTCTCATGTTGCGTTGTCGTCGCCGCCGCGAAATTTCGTAGAGCAGATTCGTGTGTGTGTGTATATATAATATGCGTATTTTACAAACACAACAAGACAGACAGAGAGGGAGAGTGGAGAAAGAGCGCGCGCGCGGGGGGACGCTCGCTCGTCGTCCTTCTCTGCCTGCGCTCACAGACGAACTGAGTACGCGAGCGCTGCCAACGTACGCCAAGCGGCGGAGAGCTACCTCTCGCTCCCCCTCTTTCTCTCTCTTGGCCGCCCGCGCGCTACTCCGACTCGCCCCGTTCTATACTCGCTCGATCTCTCTTTCTCCTGCGCTGCTGCTGCTGCTGCTGCTGCTGCTCGTACCGCTATTCGGCCGTCTACGCCCGTTTTACGCTTTAGTCGTCCCCCCCCCCCCCTCGACCCTTCGACGCCTTCTCGGAAAACTCGGAATTCCGTTCTCAGCTTCGCTCCCTACAGCTGCCTGCGTATCGATACACGTGTGGCTGTATGCACAGCAGCGAGGATCGGCTCGGAGACATAATATATAACGTAGAAAATAGAGCTGCTGCTGGTGTGTCTCTCCGCGCGCGAGAGGTAGTGCCGGCGTATAAGGAAGGGTCATTGATTTTTGCAGCCGCGCGAGGCCGTTGCGTTGCAAGTGTAATACGCGCGCGCATGCGCGTAGAGATACTGGACGACTCTACTCTGTCTGTATATACGGACTCTATACTACATAGCACTTGTATGCAGCCCCGCTGCTACCCGCGACGACGACGACGACGACGACGACGACGATGGCTCTCTCTCTCATCTACTCTGTCTCTCTTTTCTCTCTTCCGTCGAGACTCGCGTTTTCTTTATCTCGACTCTTCGCCTGCTGCTCTTTCGCGAATGCTATATAGCTGTATATATATATGTATATATACATACATACCTCGCTCTTTCTCTCTACCTTCTCTATATAAGTACTCGGCAACGACGGCAGCAGTGTCTTTCGCGCGCGAGTAAGTATATAAGAGATAGGTAGCCGCCGGAATGTCCCGCGATTGAATTTCTATAGTTACGAACTCGCTCTCTATGTATATGTACAACAGCTTCGCGATATATATATAAATTATACAGCCGAAATTTCTTGTTGCGCGCAGCTCTCGTAAAACCGATCTGAACCGGCGCAGCTGAGAGCGTGTGTATATATATGTAGTTAATTGCGCTTTTACGAGGCCAGTTTTTTTTTGCAAATTATACCGCGCGAGAGGCCGTAAAAAACGTTTAGTCCCTCGTAAACAACGTTCGAATCGCCACGCGATATACCCGTATACTTTGATCGAGACTATGTTGCGCCCGGGTTTTGAAATAATAATACGTAAGTAATATAAACCTCCGGGAGTCTTTTTGATCCCCGGTGCTCCGGATTTCTCGCCGACGAGCGATGCCCGGAAAACACAGCGACATTGCGCGATAACGATCATCTTATATAAGCTATACAGCTCTGACCCGAATTTTCCGCATTCACGCGGCCTACACTGTAATATGCAGCGCGAAATCCACCCTACCGTAGCATCCAAGTATGTATACCTCGTGTACTTTCTAGGACGAATTATACGCCGGTACGTAGTATTATGCGTCTTTTGATCTACACAGCGCGAGTCTATACAGCGATCGAGATTGTCTCGGGGCTGGTAAACGAGCTGATGCTGCTGCTGCTAGGAGGGAAAGGGACATTTCCGCCCGACTTGATCACACTCGGGCCGCATTTAGGCCGCGACGACGAGGAGAAGACTGCACTTCTACTCTTCTTATTATTATATATTTTCTTCTTGTTGTGTGTGTGTGTATGTGTGTGTGTGTGTCTGTGTGTGTGCCTCGCGCTCTCGACATTGGTGGTCGTCCTCCTCCTCTCTCCCTCGTAGCTCTCGGCCCCCATTAGCGACTTTCATTGCTCGCCGTTCCTCTCATTTCTTTTGCCTCGCTTCCTTCTTTTTCAAGACGCATCGATGATTTGCGCTGCGCAGCAGCAGCCGTCTTTACGAGAGTCTTCTTCTCTGCGGTTATTTCCTTCCGTTCTCTCGGCGGCGGCGTGTACAACGCCGGATCGGCGATCGGTTGAAAATTTCATTTTTAGTTAATGAGAGATCGGTACAGTGTCCATTGAGGTTTTAACCGCGCGGTCTTCTTGGGATGAGAAAGACCGATTTTATGTTCTATATATATGTATGTACGTTTGTTGGAAGATCTAAAGCGGATGAGCTTTGCTGATAAGTTTCCCTTTTATGTAGACCGTCTAAATTCGATCGCGTAAAAAAGAAACGAAGGATCCTATATAGCAAATAGCACAAGTGCCTATAAGTGTATACGTGAAAAACCGATATCCTGCGGTTGGTCTAGTTTCATTGTTATTCTCTGAGGTTTTATTTTCATATGTATATGTACTTACGTATGTATATAAAAACGAAGTTGTCCTGAAGAAATTATGATTCGTTGAAAACGGCTGAGAATATATGGAGCGTATTTTTAAATACAAAAATCTGAACTTAGCTTCTGTTTGATTTATATATAAATTTCACGATTATTCGATTTTTTTTCTATTTTCGATTATCGATATAACAAAATGTCCGCTTCTCAGATTTTGTTCGCATAGCGTAACAACGCCAATTTTGGAATCAACGATCTTTTCCATTCCAGTCAATATTTCAATAAATTACACGACCTAAGGCAAGAACAAGAATATCTTTGCCAGCCTATACTCGGCTATACTCTTATTCGCTATGTGCGTATACGCATTTGACTCGTATTCTACGTGAATTCGTGGCCGCCCTCCGCCGAACTAAACGGTTGCAATAATGTATTGCTTATATGGGCAAAAAGACAAAAAATATTTTTTAACCAAATTCTAGATGTTTAAAATGTTTGTAACTTTTTGTATGTATCAAGTACAGTGACAGTTATCTTACAAACAAATTTGCAACAGTCTAAGGCAATCAACATTTATAAATAAATTATTTTGTGCAACTTCCCATATAAGCATATACATTTCATCAAACCAACAGTTCTCACTTTTGCCGCAAAAGTGGCGCTGATAGTAAATTGTGCAAGGAGCGAATAGTCGCGCTAATGAAAAAATTTACCCGCTCCTACATTAAGCTGGAGCTTTACCGCATCAAACTTCAAATCCTCTTCGAGTTCTCACGTATTTCTAACTTGGATTATTGCTTCGATAATAAAAAACTTTTTCCTAACATTTTTTCTATCTATATATAGAACTCGGCGTGAACGAGGGTAAAAAAGTCTTGAGAAAACAAAATCTATATAATGAGACATTAGCTATATATATACCAGAGAAGACTCTAGAAGAGACCAATTCGCAGTAAACGTAACGAAATAAGCGCGTCTCGAGTCGTTGATTTAAAAAATTGTCCCCTAGCAATCAGCCGCACTCTTCAAAGTATCTCTATATATACGCACACAATAATAACACAAGAAGAGGAAGTTGGCTCAAGCTCTATACACAGAGAGCAGTTTACCTACAAGCAGCAATATACAAGAAGTGTGTGCCTGATGGCCTGTACTGCTGTGTATATATATATACTCGCGGAGAGCAAACGAGCGCCGCCGCAAGCCGATGAGCTGCCTAATCGACAAATAATTGCACGAATTTCCGAAAGCACGCAGCGCGGCGCAAGGACTCTCTCGGCCGCGCGCGCGGGGGATCGAATCGCTCTGCGCGCGGTAAGTAGTGAACCTGGAGAACTGCGTGCTCCGGCGAAGATAAAGACGTAAAAAGAGGAACTGCGAAAAGGAGGGCAGAAAAAAACAGAGAGAGAAAGAGAGAGAGAGACGAGAATCAAAGTGGAAGAAACGAACAATGGACTGTCGGTGCGCAGCGCGCAACGCGGACAAAGGATCCGCGCGACGTTCTCTCTTGTACTTATGTATATATATATATAGTTATATACCCGTACACCGTCGTTCTCATGCGCTAACTTGCTTAGACGTTCGTTAGCGATATTAGAAATGTCCCTTTTGCTGCGCGACGAGCGGCTCTCCCTATTATCCAGTTGATGCCGCGCTACACACACACACATTATATATATATATATATATATATATATATATATATATATATATATATATATATATGTATATACTCGCGGCGCCGCGCGATGTCTCCATTGTATACTTTTATGCGCCCGCGCCGCTATTTTCTCAAGTGCGAAAAAGAGTTGATGACAATTTTTTTTGTTCTCCTCTCCCTCTTCACATGTCCTATATATGTATGTATAAGTATCCTCGACACACTTGCGCCGCATGCGACGAGCATCAGTGAGTAATTCGAGATGAGGCTACTTCTTACATTTTCTTTCCCTCTCTTTCTCGAATTACTTTGCAGCCGTTAAATAAATTTTTATCGTCCTTATGCCGCGCGTTGTCTCTCTCCCTCTGTCTCTTTCTCTTGCATCCTTGGAACGACGATCGTTTCTCGCTGCTGCCACGTCTATCATGCTTCTTCGAACCGATGTATATACTTATATATATATATATATATATATATATATATATATATGTGTGTGTGTGTGTGTGAGCGACGTTTTCTCTATCTGGGCCCGAGAGATTCTGTGCAGAAGAGGAGAAACGAGTCGCGCCGATAAAATGTCGATATTCACTTTAATCAAATTCTACGAAAATTCATGCGCCTGCATTGAAGTCTCTTCTCGGCGACGTCTTCGTTGCGCCTGTCATTCTATCGTAATTCAATTTCCTCCTATTGCGATAGAACCAATTGATAAATCATCATAATGTAATGAACCTTATCATAATTGCGTATATACCTACATTTTTACAGGCGAAGAGCCAGACTAATTGAAAGTTTATAAACATTTTAATATGTATATACATATACCGAGAGAGCGAGATATACGAGATGATTGAACGCCGACACACACACACACACACACACATACACACAAGAACAGACAGCGCTTTCTAATGAAACTGCAGAATCCTTGAACGCCGATAAAAATGCCCCAATCTCGGGACAGTATACAATCCATGTACACATGCGAGTTTCGCGTCAATAAGTCGCAAGTGCCCGAAAGAATTGCGCACACCGAATCTGCAATGATTACTCTACTATATATATATATATATATATATATATATATATATATATGTATATAGAGCCGAGCGAGTGGACAGTACATTACATGGAGAGGAGAGAGAGAGTCATGCGCAAGATTGATTTTCTTCGTCACGCTGTCTGGCTACTGCAGAAGAGCGAGATCTCTGTCGTCCTGTTGGCGCGTCGCGCGAGCGAATAAGAGACTCCAAAGGCTCGAGAGCGCACGTGAGGCATTATTCTACATAGCGATCGGCCAACGTAGATATTACATTAGTCCGATCCAAAGAACTATTATACCGATACCCGCGAGATGCAACTCGAAATTCATGTCCGCCTTTGTCGTAATCCGACGAAGGACTCGCGTATATAGACGCATGATGAATAAGAAAATTTGAAATTTCATTATTGTTCTTTATTGAAACTTCAACATATAGTATTTCTGCTTCGTACATATATGATTTTTGCACATACTTAACTGCGCTAATACTATTTATTTACTTAATGAACAACAAACTAAAATTGACTCTTTTGCTATACTGCGTACAAATCGTATATATAATACTTATTTGATTAGTATATATGTATAAGTCATGAAAATAGAACCTGCTACAGTTTCATACTATAATTTCATGCCGGCATATGTATAATACAGTACATAATATAACAAGGTGTACACCAAAATTGGTGTGAAGTTAATCGCGCGAGAGACATCTTTTGCGATATAGTCTTTGTATACGTATCTATAAAAAAAAAAGAAAGCTTTTTTTGATTGAAAAAATATATCGTATCTTTGGAGATAGCATTATTCGTTGCTTATACCACGCATGGCGCAGAGATGCGATTGAGAAAACGTTTCTTTTTTCGAGCAGAACCGTCGTATACAATATAATAGGTATATAAAACACGTTACATTTGATCCTGGACATTTGCAATACGTATCTCTCTCAAGCTTCGAGTGGACGCGTATTATTATATCGCGCATACATATACATACATACATACTCGTACATATACACATATAAGGTATATATAGTCATGGGAATGCGGTCGAAGGGGGTTGACAATTTCAGAAAAAGGTATACAAGTATAATTAAGATAGCTGCGCGACGCACTGCATGTAATAATAATAATAATAATAATAATAATAACAATAATGTATAAGAGAGTGGTCATAAAAATGGGCCGCGTGCCTACTGCAGCAGGTAGATATGCGCTATATACCGATCCGTGAGTTTGTGTCGGCCTGATTCTAATCTATAGCCTGCGCGACTGCGCGAAAAGAGCCCGAATGAGCGGAGAGAGAGAGAGAGCCTAGTCGTGTGATGGTAGTTGAATTTCGCAGATGAAAGAAAAAAAGCGTCCCGGCTGAGCGGCGGCGGACCAGGCCGAGGCCAAAAAAACGAGCAGGACGCTAAATTGCCGTAGAACGAGTTCGCTCGAAAAGCGACCAAAAGGCCGCGCGCGCTCTCTTTCTCTCTCTTTCTCTCTCTCTCTCTCTCCCTCACTCTGCTAGCTCAGTTGCCGCGCTCTTTCTCTCTACCCCCACCCCCTCCCTTTCCTCTTTCGCTCTTTCGCATCGCGAATGCAAAACGATGGAGCACAGCAGCAAGCGAAGCGCAAGAGGAGCAGGACGAGATATAGGAAGCGGCGGGGAGAGGTTCCTCGCGTCTTCTGTATATATCTATATGTGTGTATGTATAGCTTCTTCTTCTTCTTCTTCTTCGACTTTCCGAAAATATCTCGAGCGCTTCACGCTCAACATACGGACCGGACGTGCAGTTCCTCTTGTCGTCGTTGTCGTCGTCGACGACGACGACGACGACGATATACGCCGCTCTCTCTCTCTCTCCCTCGCTCTTATGTTATTCGCGCGCACATTTTTCTCTCTTCCCTACTTTGGATTCTCGATTTTTCTCCGGAAATCGGCGAAACGCCAAGTTGAGCGCGACGATACGCTTAATGGCTTCATAATTGAATAAATGCTGGCAATTACTTAGTCGCGCGACGTAGACGCTATTAACGAGTCGCCGCTTAAATAGGCGTTTAACTTGCGGCCAATCTAATTTAGTTTTAATCGTGCTCATCGATAAATATATATATATATATATAGACGCTCGCGTTTACTAATATATTTATATTTTCATCAAGCGAGCGTTCGATCAATTCGTCTCGTTAATAAGTCATATATTGACAACTTGCAATCTTCTCTCGTGATCCACCGCTAAATTTGCTTATATTCGATTTAATAATAATCATCGGAAGATATCATCTGCGATAATGCTATATAGATTGACATTATATTTCAGATTTTCAATAACACGCCACAGTTTTGTATACATCTTTGATCTTTCGTTTAATTCTTGATTCGCCATTCGCTTGAAAGATCTATGAGTAGATGATCTTTCTTTCGTAATAGATATATAATAGGAACTCGCATTTACTTCTTTTTCGGTTTCTTTGCGACTGGAGACGTCGGTGGCTTTGGATTCACTTGATTTTTGTGCTTTTTGCTTTCCATGTGTTGTCCAAATGAAACTTCGGAATTCAAGGAAATGTTGCACGGGGCGCAGTAGTATTGTCCTGAAAATAATAATAGAATTTTATTCCACAAAAAATATACATAAAAATGCCGAATTTGTAGATTATAAAGGAAGTTTTATATGCGGTTTTTTATCATAACACTGTGGTATTCCAATAATCGTTGCCGCTGTATGTACATACCTCTATCATTATTTTTCTCTTTGACTATATACTGATTGGAATACTTCTATACCACTAGCAATAACAATAAGACATCTGATGATTAGTTGAAAATAAATTAAGACTTGACTTTTCAAAATAACGGTAACCATCAATACATTTTTTTGTTGCTTTTATAGGTATCTACATCTATTTTAAATTTTAAAAAATACCTTCCAATTTTCTGAGCAAAATTACGTTATCAGAAAGTAGCTGCACGGTTTAAACCTCTCAGAAATGATTTTATATATTGTAGGAGATTTAGAGATATAGTATATTATACTTACGCACTTACGGAGGAAAAAACTTGGACAGTTCACTTCTCGTGTAAATTGGCAAACACGACATATGGACTGTCCAATTTTCTTCCTGTGATGCGTATGCTATTTTCTTATTGTCATACGCGCATAAAAATCATATTAGAAATTAGTACAGCGTTTATTTGAGTTCCGTTAGAGTAGAATAATATTTACCTGATGGCGTTCTGTAAATTGAGTAATCAAATGTCTTCACAGTTGGTACTGCTGTTTCTGAAAGCGTGATGTATACGTTAAAATTATAACAAAAACGTTTCTAGATATTCAAGTTCAAAATCATTATTATTGCATACCTATAGTTGTTAAGGAATGGCCATGCAGTTTCAACATTTTCAAATGTTTTGTGCCTCTCTTGTGAGTGTCTAATTGATCTTGCCGGTTTGCTGATATCCCACAAAGCTCACAACGAAGTGGAGTAGGGAAGGGAATAGCTGGTTGTGAATACGGTGGAACAGGTGGGAGAGGTGCAATTGTGGGAATTGCTGGAACCATCATAACAGGATTTTCAGGGGGTAATGGTGGTTGAGCTGCTGCTATTTCTGGTAGGAAACCCATGCCAATTCCATATCTAGCAGTTGGATCGATTTGCACTTTGTTTTGAGCTTTTTTAGACGACCTAAGAATTCAAATAAAATGTGTAATTGTATATCGCGTTTGATTACTTGCTTATTATAAACACCATACAACTTACTTTACTTTAGTTCCAAAAGCTGCCTTTAAATGTTTTTTACCAGCATAATGTTGGCTTGCATCGGTCTGAGATGTAAACCAAATTTTACATATCTGAAATGTTGCAATACGCAGATGTAAGCACGTGAATCATATTAACTAATAATTTTATATAACATGAATCTTACTTCACAATATGTATTCCAATCACTGCTAGTTGTACTCGATACTTGACCATCTTCTGTTTTTGCTTTTTTAGCACTTTGGTTCAGGAACATGGAAACCTTTTTTTGGTGTGGTTTACCTTGGTAGTGCAACCTAGCTTGCAGGGTAGAATTCATCTGAAAAATGTTTTTATGCACATTTGAATACATCATCGTTGTTTAATATTTAAAACAAAAAGTTAAACTCACTACTGCATTGCATAAATCACATTTGAGTGGTTTCATTAATACTGACAATTCCTTTTGAGCGTTTGCAACTTTTTCTATTGATATAAAGAATAAAAACCAAAAATACTTGAATAAATGTATATGTGAAAATCAATTAAATAATTAAATAAGGTATGTGTATATACCTGCATCAGCTTTTGGATCAATGATTTCTGCCTTTCTCTTAAAATATTTGACTTTATTTTTACCAGAAGAATCTTTTTCTTGTGCAGCTATCAGAGCAGCTTTATAAGCCGATTCATACCACTGTGTGTACACTTCAGAAGTGTCTATATCAGTTGGTATGAACCATTGTTGATTTGCTGTTGCACGAATATGTTCTTGAGCTGTCATATAATATGGTGGCATTGGTACGTTTGGAAAGGGAGCATTAACACTAGTATTATCAACAACTTCTGGCTCAGGTTTACTAATTACTGGAGGAGGAGGAGGTGGAGGTGGTGGTGGCAATACTTCTTCAAATCCTAAAATTCACAAAAAATTATTGTTTTCTCACAATTGACCAGATTAGTAATTTTGAAATTAAGATTTACCTGGCACATCGGGATTCTTTATTTTATCTAAGAGAGTTGACTTAGACATTTTTTTTTTAAGTAAATAATATAAATAGATACAATTATTCAAACTATCAGCTGAATATTACAACAGGCTACTGCACATGTTTATTATTGTTGAGAGTTCCATTAGCTTATAGTTTTTTTTTAAACCAACATTATTCGAATTGACTTCAATATAATATTCGAAATATTTGTTATTTCAGTTTAGATTGTCAACAAACACGCTTTACATGAGTTAGGTTAAGGCACTTGAATTGTTTTTCACCTTCATGTGCAATTTGCGTCTAAAGATAAGTATATGTTACTTATTAATGATAAACCCAAAACTTGCTCATTAAAATGTTTGATTCAGATAATATTTTCCAGTTAAAATGTGTTAATTCTAAAAAATATTTAATAATAATAGAAGTAAAATATCTTAAACAAGAAAATTTCTATAATAGCAACGATAACATGTATTGTTAAAACTATTATGCTAAAATATTTGATACATTGATTAAAAGTTGTCAAGTACCAAGAATAAATTTATGATGCACAATAATGTATCAACTTTGCACTTTCCAAAAGCTCTTGTTCTAAAATGCATATATATATGTATATGGAGTACATGTGTATGCGCCAATAAAATTAAAATCGCGTCACGGTTTGCAGTGTGTATTCGCCTTGTTATAGTTGTTGAGCCACAAGTAGCGCCACAAAATTCACGCAAAATCCCATAAGGCGGTCGAAATAGGAACTATCCTATTGATACATTTTGGTTTTATGGTTTAAAAGGTTTAGTTATATATGTATATGGGAACTTTGATGCCACGCTCATATTGCGCGATCCTCTAACTTTACTCTAATTTATTATACTAAAAACATGATCTAAAATTGTTTATAATGTTTTCAAATACAACTTGAGCATCTTAGAATGTAAATTCTTCTATATTAGTGATATAATACATATCGCGATTAAGGTTTATAGGAAATTTTTATAACCTAACCATGTACTTGTTGTGTACTTATAAACAAGTATCAATTTTTTCAGTACAGACCGAATTAAAAGATGCAGCGGGAAGAGAAGCAGCTGGACTCTGCCTTGGAGGCAATAATCATGAGAGTCAATGATTTAAAGTCAGCTATAGCAGCCATGATCTTTAAAGTTGAACACGAATATGAGACGTTAAATTGGCCAAATTTCCTTGACAATTTTGCTCTGATATCTGGACATGTAAGTACACTTATTTGTGTTGATTAATGCATTTATTAATTTTTGAAATATTTTATATAGCTCACAAGTTTGTCTAAAATCTTGAGTAATGACAAAGCTCCTAATTTACGACACTTAACTGTACTTCCATTGCATTTGAGTCCTGAGAAAGATGAAGAATTACTAAGAATGACTGAGGGGAGGATATCCACTTTTGCCCATGATTTAGTTCCAGATTATTTGAGAACTAAGCCAGATCCTTCGGTTGAACAAAAAATGTTATCGTATGAGGCTAAGGTTGCCAATTTAACTTATGATGCATCGCATGTAAGTAAACAAAGTTTTTATCTTATTATGGTATATTGATTAAATAATTTACAAACCAGCGTCTTGATGAAATTATTAAAAAAAAAAATCTATTATCTACAATTCTATTGAATATAAACATTGTGTGTAACTTGTGACTTTTTTCTGTTGATTCCGCCAACTAAACAACATCTAGGACTATAATGTAAGCTCCTATCTTACAGTTGGCATTAACTATTTATATATGTTCCATTCGCTCCATGCAGTATTAACAGAGTTTTACATTTTCAGTTGCAAATTATGTTGATGTATCTACTGCTTTTTGATGTTATATTTGCAAATGCCAATTCGCAGCGATTGGAACAAATTAGTTAAGAGCGAAGTCAGTTTCGATCAATTAATTTACATTAATTTTCAGAAACAGGTAGCACAGTACAATAAAGTAATTAATCATGTATGGGATATTGCTAATAAAGCTCGTGAAGAGTGGGAAAGTGAAACTGGTTCCAGAACCACACAAACTCAAACAAGTAGCTCTGCCGACACACACCTACTTGTCTATGCAGTTGGCAATGGAAAAGGTCTCAAGGTAAGGATAAAAATATTAGTGCTATTACTACAAGAAAAAGTAAATAGTAGTAGTACCTAAAATATATCATTTTATTAACAATAATAAAATTACATTGCAGTCTGATGCTGTACAAATGGTTCAACCTGGAGTGAATCAGGTTGGAGGTAGCATGATGGTTGGAAGACCAGGAGGACAACCACAACAATCAGGACAAGGACCAATGGGTAATTATTTGACTGATAAAAAAACGTCGATCTATGAAATACATACTTTTTTTAACTAATATTTATATTGTTTTCTTCTTCTGTTTCTAGTTGGACAAATGGGCAAAGCTCCAAGTGCTATTAAAACTAATATAAAGGCTGCTTCACAAATCCATCCTTATGGTCGATAATATAATTTTTAAATATTTTTATACTCCTTTAATGTAGCTATAACTTGTTAAATTTTAAAATAAATATAAATGTTAACTATGTTTTAGTTGTAATGTATACATAATCAACTATTTTGTTTCTTATTTGACACCAAAGCATAACATCTGGGTGACAATGATCTGTCCATGGTTGAGTATATACAAGCTTCAAAGCCATGCTCTTTAGAAAAACATAATCTATCAAACAAAACTAAAGACTCTGCTGCATTTTGTAGCAGAAGTTGCAAAGCAGTATATAATTCCACATTTTTTTGTTGGTTTGCATTGCTTTCCCACAAAGTCATTATTGCCAGTTTCATTTTGTCATCCCAAGGAACTTCAGTTTTATCTATTTGTTTTACATACGAATACCGTTTTGTGCAATCTTGCAAATAAATGTCAAATTTGGAGCACTGAGATTTTCTTGTGGCTTTTCGGACAAGTTTTTTCAATTCAAGTTTGTCTTAGAATAAAATATTACACTTGTAATAAATAAGTAAATCAATCAATAGAGTTTAATTGAATACTTACTTTTAACGCCGTACAATTCAAGAACAGCTCTTGCAAGGACATGAAACGAGTGCTCTTTGTGAGCTTCTTCAGACATAGTTTTCCATCGATCTGATGTTTCCTGACAAGCTAAGCGCAAAAATGGTCTTCTACAAAATTTTCCAATATCTGTTTCTGCAGTGATAATTGCTTTCTTGAAAGTTTTTGAAAGTGGAAAATGATTAAAATATTCTTTTTCTTCGCTATTTTTGTTGCAATTTTTATGATTATCTAAAAGAGTTAATTTATGGTAGCAGCATGATACTAAAACAAGAAGCTGAGCTTTTCTCATCTCTTTAAATACTTGCAATATATGGACACTTAAATCACCACAGGCATGAAGGCCCAGAAGACAGATACTTCCATCAGTATCATCAAATTGCTGCTGTAAAAGTACTTGTATACTTTCTGAAGAATTTTCAGTTACATTGCTGCATATATATTTAGCGGTCAAGAGTGATTCAGGAAAAAGTGCTTTTTGCCTTGCTTTTGCAGCTTTTACATTTTGTGCATTTGATTCTAGGCCAAGAACTTTGTATCCATAGGCATGATTTAAAAGTTGACTGACGTATCCCTACATAATTAAATTATAATACGGATAATATATTTGTTATTATTAACTAGTATGTTTGATTTTTTTAAATGCATTTACCAAGCCAGATCCAAGATCAACAATAAATGATACATTTCGAGAATTGCACTGCTTATGAACTAATTGTGCCAAATGAAATATTTCGTGCTGTTTTTTAATACTTGTTTTTTTTAAAAATGCATCAGGTAATTTCACGGAAGAAACTGATGTGCATAGGCCAGGTAATTTATTCAATTTTTTACAGCAGGTTACAAAATCAATTAACGAAGCTGGCCAGTCGGACTGGAAAAAAACATTTCCATTATCTTTCAATCAAAAATAGATTAATTTCTTATCAATTGAAAAATACCTGTATTTTTGCTTCTGCAACTAGACTATTCAATTCATCATTTTCCAACTTGATTAGAGTATTCAGCCAGTCGAAAGGAAATAAATTTAATGCACCATTTAATAAAATTTTGGTTACTGGCATATTATAAAGCCATTGAAAGTGTTTAAAAAAATTAATTGCTTCTTTAAAATACTCAAATTCACTGTCACCATTGTCATCTGCTGCATCCATTCTGTAATTATTATTGGTGTTTTTATCTTTAAAAATTATTTTAATGGATATTTTTATAATGATTTTTGCAAATTTATTAAAAAAACTTTTATTTAACAAATATTTTTTCTTTAGATACTATAAATTACAAAATTATTAATTCATTCATTAACATAATAACAATTTATTTTATTTATTTTATAGCCTGAGCTTGGCTTTGTTCTTCTTGATCTAAAGTGATCCAATTCTCAGAATGCCTTGATTTTAAATCTGGATTATGAGGACCAATCAATGCTCTTCCAACTTTGACATTGCTTGCAGGACTTAAATATTTCTTGGCCACGTTCAACAGTTGTTCTCTAGACACAGCCTTTATTTGTTCTCTGTGGTGCTGAATATCATCATAAGATAATCCATTTGTAAATTTAGTCAATCCCCGACTTCCTGGTGCTACTGGGGCATCAATTTTTTGAAACAATCCTAATTTAGCTTCCACAATTTCACTGTCAGAGATGTTGTATTTCGATAAAAAGTCCCAAGTTCCATCAAATATATCTAATGTGCGCGTGGAATTAGGATCTCTGTAAGAGTAATACCTAAAGGTACCATCCGAGGCCAAGTTTGCACCTCCTCCATAAGCCCCACCTTTTTCTCTTAGCTCAGGAAACAAGTAAATTGATGAAATTAATTTAGAAAGCACTTGTAGGGGTGCATGTTCAGGATGAAGATAGGGGACGGTCAAAATGACTTTTGATGCATAATTTACTGCAGAAGGAAGAACATGATGTACAGCATTATTGTTGGATTTGATGGGATCATTTTCTGATATAAGAATATTTTCAGTTGTTGGTGAGCCTTTTATAGCCCCATAAAAAACTTGCATATCATTTATGATATCATCTTTGGATTCGTTTGTTAAATTAATTGCTGATCTCAAATGTGATTTTTTCAAAACTTGATCAGAAATCTGTTGTATTTGTTCAAGTATAAGTGACATGTCTTTTATCTGAGCAATTGACTTCATTCTACTGATATATTCTAAACCTGATAGGCTCTCTTTTAATCTTGCTACAGGTGACACTAAACTTGAAGCTGAGCTCATAGCATACAAATGACCTGCACCTGTAATTCCATTAATTAAATCAGCTGCACTTATTTTTACCAAAGTTTCAAATCTTGCAAGATCAGTTAATTTTACTCTATTAAATAGTTCTTCCCACAATTCCCACATTACTGTTGCTTTGTGATCAAGACAATAAGAATTTATTAGTATTCCTTCTTCATATTTATGTGAGTCATCTTTCATTTCAACAATGTGGTTTGAAAAATGTAATCCTCCAGTATTCAATTGTACAATTGTATCCCAATTTCGATAATCATACTTTTCAGTGCCCATTTTAACAACTACATCGTTAAATATCGGTAATAAATTTTTTAAATTATCTGAAAGATCTTTGGTATTTATTATACCTCTATAATAGCATACTCCATTCGTTGGTTGTATTGCCACTTGCAAAGGTACATTAGATACTTCAATATCTATCATATCATATCTATCTACATCTTTCTTGAGATCATCAATTTTTAAACTTGGTAAACAGTCAATATTTTCTTCTTTCTGTTGTTCAGATAGTAGAATTTGTCCTTGTTCATAAATTTTATCTAGTTCGAGACGTGTTAAATTTTTTATTTTTGATTCTAAAAGTTTATTTTCAGCAGCAACCTGCTGTGCTTCATAGTCCTGGCTAGGAGACATTGTCAGTGTAAGTTGATGATCATTTTGTAATAAATATTTCTCAACTAAAGATTGTAAGTACTTTGGTTCTCTTTGAATAGTCTCTTTAAATTTTGCTATTGCATCATTAATTTTCATTGAATTAATAATATCTCCATCATGATTCCACAAAGGTGAAAGATTAAAAAGTAAATTTAATCCATAATTTGATGTTTGATGTTTCACTTGTAACTCAATCCCATGAAGAATTGTATCAATATGTTCTTGACTAAATCCTTCTTCTACAACTTTAGCCACTGTTTCCTTGTAAATCTTTTCAACTTTATCAAAATCTTTTTCTTGAATTCCTTGTAAGCTGACTATAAAAATAGTATCCTTGCATTGGGATTCATATCCTGTCATAGGACCAAATCCTGTACCAATATTGGAATCTACTAAGCTTTTGTAAAAAGCAGAATTGGGTCCATCTAATAATAATTGTGATAAAATATATACATTAAACGTCTCTTGGATATCATTAATATCATTACAAAGACTAGCTATTGCTATTGAATTTTGTCTTTTAGGATCTGCAACAAATGGATCAGGTCTGCATAGAACATGTTCTTTTTTGGGTTGACTCCATCGTTTTTCGGATGGTACTTTGGTAGAAGATGTATCAATTTTGTCAGATAAAAATAAATATTTATCATTCACAAATTTTAAATGGTCTTCTAATGGAAAGTTACCATATGAGTAAAAACGGGCATTAGATGGATGATAATGTGTAGCATGAAAGTTGACCAAATCTTGATATTCCAATTTAGGAATTTCCAAGGGATCACCACCTGATATTACACTATATGTATGACTAGGCAAAATTGAATTTAATAAGCGTGAAACAAAAATATTTTGATTGTTGTTAAACACCCCCTTCATTTCATTGTAAACAACACCTTTGAATACAATGGGAGATTTTTTATCATTTGGATCTGTATGCTCTATTCTCCAACCCTCTTGACGAAAATCTAATTCACGAAGTTTAGGTTTAAATACACTGTCTAAATATACCGATTGCAAATTTTGAAAATCTTGCAGGTTTTGAGTAGAAAATGGATACATTGTATAATCCGGTGCTGTCATTGCATTCATGAATGTTGCTAAGGATCTTCTCAGCATTTTGAAAAAAGGATCCCTACATGGAAATCTTTCACTGCCACAGAGAGTTATATGTTCGAGAATATGTGGTAACCCTGTTGAATCTTTTGGAGTTGTTCTAAAACCAATAGAAAACACGTTATTGCTGTCATCTCGGGAAAGATGTAGATATTGTGCACCAGTTCCTAGATGTGTTAGTTTTATAGCAGTGAGGTACATTTCTTTTACTGGGGTAATTTGGTCAACAATAAATCCATGTAGGATTTGACCTTCTTTAAAGTTACCAGCATGATTACTTTCTGTCTTATTCTGTTTTAGGACACTTTGAACATTAGATGAAATACTGCAAGTACTAAATTTAGATTGGCTCTTCAAACCCAGGTTTTTTAGCCAACTATTTCTTGTCAATACTGGATATCGAAACATTTTATTTTTTAGTTCTTACCTGTAATTTAAAAGAAATATATAATTATCTCAAAAAAACATTTATAATAATTTAGACATGAATAATAAATAGTGTTTCATGTAGTATTTGAAAACTGAATTATCTAAATGTTGCAAAACAAGGCTTTTTTCCACAACTTACTCATTTGTTAAAAATTAATCTTTGGTAAATATTCATACACATTAACACAAGTGAATTTTATTGCATGTACATGTATTAATTATAATTTCATCATATTATTTAATTTGTAACCTCGAAAAATATTGTTATAAAAACTTGTAAGAGTTATTGCTACATGTAAGTAATATGTTTATATAAAGTAAAAGAGACAAATAGTATTTATAATTTTATTTGCGGAAGAAACCGCGTATTCTGACTTTAATAGGTTAAGGTTATAAAATGTACATTTATTAGAAAATTAGTACTTATAAGCATAAAATATTAGAAAAATTACCTTTATAAAAAAATAGCTTTTCCGTTCAACAAGATCCCAATAGTTACATTAGTATTTGTTATATTAATGATACTTTTTTCAACAAACAGATGAAAGTGCCGGAATCAGTATAAATACTTGCGTACATTGTACATCTTTGCGATATCGTTGATATATATAGTTTCTGCTAATACTATATAGCTATATATGTGTGCATATACTTAATATTCAAACAATAATAGCTACTACCTATATATCTCACCAATATCTAAGATACCTATTTCTATAAGTGTAATTTATATTTATATCTTATTTTATTCATAGGTATATAATACATAGATATTATTATTTTTACTTTATTATAACTTACGATTATGCAAAATTAGGCAGTAATTAGTCATTTGTAAATATAACAATATTAGTTTATAAATATATAAACAATATACCTAGACAATGTAATTTAATTGATGGACTATGTCGAACGAAAACTGGAGATCTTTCGATAAAAATTTAAGCACTTATTAATTATTATTATTAGATCCACATTATTGTATGCAAGTATACTATCATATAACATAATAGCAGAAATATTAATTTATAAATCAGATTTCGAAGAAGATGCTACTGAGAGCTGCTTTGAAGATGATGAATAAACTTTGATCGAATAATATAAATAATTTGATAAAAAATTCAAAAATTATAAAAGCGTGCACATTTCATCAGATTTCCCGGCTTACGCATGACTATATGAGCGCGCGCGCGCAATTTGCGACCATTAGTTTATATACGCGGAGAGACGCTGGCGCACGACAAAGTGTCAAAAATTGATCGGTGCAGGTGGAATAGTGGTTGTCGCGCACCGGGACGCAGTTCACTACCGTCGTGTAGTTTTGTCCGCTTAACAAAAACCGCAGTGCGGCTCTCTCACAGAGTTGCAGTATATTGGGAGGCTTCTACACGTCGGTACCGCATCGCATCGGAAGATTCGCAAAAAACGCCGAAATCCCTTTATGCGAAGCGAAAATAAGCCGGTGCTGCAGGCGGCACGCGTACAAGTGCTTCGGACTCTATTATATATGTATATATGTATATATAGCGATGTCGCGGGAGGGAGAGAGGGACCGCGCGGCGCGCGCGCGCGCGTAAAAATGGCGAGACTCGATGCATTCCGCGCTGAGCGCTGACCGTCAAAGTGCCGAACGCGCGGTGCATCGCGACTCCTGGACGTCTGGCTCCGCATCAGCTAAACCCAGGGCATCTGGATCCGCCGCTGCTGCTGGATATCTGACCATCTGTACGTCGCAGCGCTGCCGCTGCGTTGCAGTCGGCTCGCGCATCAAATATTTAATATATCAAATAAGGTGTATCCAAACGCCTGCAGGCGCCAGCGCCGCGGGCCACGCTCATATCGGCTCGTTTTGTACGCGGACGTAGTCCACTGCGAAAGGACCGAGAGGACCAGAGACCGCATCAGACTGCAGAGTGTTGGATTGAGTTTCGATTGATCGGGCATATATACATATATATATATATATATATACACACACGTATCCTCACTGCTGCTATTGTTGAGCCTCGTGCGCCAGGAACAGCTGAGCGATGTCGTACAGGCAGCTCCCAGTGCGGAGGTCCCAGCCGCTTTCGGAAGGACAGTGAGCCCCGGCGAGGATCTGATGCGCGAGCGGACTCTGCAAGAGCGAAGAAAGAAGGCAGAAAGCTATTAGTGAGAGCGAGAGAGGGAGAGAGAGTGAGCGCCAAGCACAGCATTGTAGAGAGAGAGAGAGAGAGAGAGAGTGAGTGAGAGGGAGAGAGGGACGAGTGACAGAAAACGGTTGCCGGAGTAGCGCCTCGGTAAATGGAGCCTTGGCTCGGCTCTTCCTGTACTCATCGAGGCTCGAGGAGGCGGTGCGCCGCGGTCCACCTGCGGTCGAGCCACCAACTGCAGCTGTCCTGGACGACATGCTTGGCAAGCCCCGTGCTACCACTGTCCTCGCTACCGTCGTCGCCTGGCGCGCTCGCTAGCTGCTAACCTGGATAGCCCGGACGGTTCAGACTGGCTGGAGCCGGAGCTGGAGCTACCGGAGTCGAGAGGAGAGAGCGAAAGAGAGCCGCCGCGATGAGTGCACAGAGCCAGGGCTGCTCAACTCCGATTAAACTCGAGCCCGCAGCGGCTCGAGTCAAGAAAGAGCAGCTCGATATGCTGGCTGATGCTCAACAGGCCACCACCGATGCAACCAGGCTCCATCTGCAGCAACCAAGGCTTACGGTCAACTGCATTACTCCATCGGCGCAGTCTCTCCTACCCTCGCCCTCGCCCTCGCCCTCCCTTGCCAATGGCTACCATACCACAGACTTGCTGCTACACGACATCCTCAAGGCGAGCAAACTCAACAGCCTGGCTCATCATACTCCTGCCGCTAAGCATGAAAAGATACGCCTCATAATCGAGGAAAGTATAAGGTATGGCCAGTTGACTTTCTAACTTTGCTACCTGTTGACATTATTGTATTCAACTTTTTATTTCTTTCAAATACAGCGAAGAGTCAAGATCTCGGGTTCATGATATTTTTTCTCAAGTTGAGCAGCTGAAATTAGAAGAGAAGTTATTGCTATATCTTAAGCTTCCTATATCGCTGACAAATCCCAATGGTACTGTGGATCCTTTGAGGCAACCTTTGAATCCATTGGGAAATCGTTATGAGATTTATCAGACCATAATGTGGATTAAAACGCACCTCGAGGAGGATCCGGAAGTCTCATTACCAAAGCAAGAAGTCTACGATGAATACAAGTACCAATAACAGAATAATTTATTCTTTTCTCTTGTCTTTATTCAAACGTCGCGATTAAAAAATTCGATTCTTTACCTCTTTCAGTATCTTTTGTTCGAAAAATTCCATGAAGCCACTTTCTACTGCTGATTTTGGAAAAGTCATGAAACAAGTTTATCCTCGTGTTCGACCTCGTAGACTAGGTACACGTGGCAATTCTCGGTACTGCTATGCTGGAATGCGAAAGAGAATAAAATTAGATCCTCCAACACTGCCTTCAGCAGCAGCTACTGCAGAAATGGTGAGATTTAAAAGTAATGAGATCCAAGATTGCATCATTAAAAAAAAATACTTTAAACTGCAGGGTGAAGATGCAGAGCACAATGTTACTGAAGAAATGCTGGGGGCTGCTTCAACAATCATTCGGGAATGGGCGGAATTTTTATTGGAAACCAAATTTCCAACTCTTTGTGCTTTGGGAAAGTATCTTGTTAACAATCTTTATGTTGATAGTCGATCTTTGGCTGCTGTGTGTATATTGAGTGCTTCAGGAGAACCTCAATCTGTGACAAAAAAAGGTTTGTAAGACAACAAAATAAAAAGTAAAATTTTACTTTACGGTTACAACTAAAAATATATTTTCAGATGAGAGTCCAGGATTACCTGCAGCAACGCCTGCTTTAGTTAAGATGGGAAAGCTCAGGGAAGCTCAACTTCAACTGCAGCGAAAACTTCAACAACGAGAGCAAGTGCGCGATCAGAAACATCGACAGCTCGAAAATGTTTTGCAGGTACTTCATTCATGACGTTTATCTCATAAGTAACAAAACTATATTCTGATGGTTGAGAGGGAGAAGCAGCCAGCGCAGTGGAAGCCCCGGAAAGCAGCCATTTCAAAACATAAATCCGAAAAACAAGTTAATTCAGAGATTTGATTGAAAAACGCATTGCTTTAGAATTGGCTTGTTTTTGGAGCAACATTTTAAAATAGCTTGGTGTTCTTTCCTCTCAACCGTAGATTCAGAAATTTATAAACATTTCCAACTTGACAATGACTTTCTACATTTTTCAGAGTCAAAACTGCAAAGAGAAGACTGCTGATCAGAATAATGAGGGCATCGGAAGTGGGAACAAAAAAGGTAAAAAGGGTAAAGCAAATGTGAATCACCTGGCACAAGGTACAAATGCGTTGAGTAAAATAAACGCAACAGCCGTCGTTTCAGCCGGCCGACAGAAGAAAGTTCTTAAAAGCAACAACCAATCCTGCAGTATCTCTCTGCAGTCCAACTGTGATAATCTAGTGGTACAATCGATTCAAGACGAGCAAAATAGTAGCACTTCTAGGCTAGTGACGAATGATAACGCGATTTCGCCAAGAGAAATGAAGACAAAATATTCGCGGAAACGTGCAAGCTTGAGTGTAGTAGCCCAGGCCAGCGAGTCGAGCCCCGAAAAGCAGTTAAAGCTTTTAGAGGCTCAGCAGAACTCCTTGGAAAGTGCAGCGCGGTCTGCAACTCCAGGACCTAGACTCTCTTCAGCTTCAAACCAACAGGCTGCAAAGATTTCAGTGATACTAGCTAATAATCCGAAAGCCGCCAAGAGCAACAAGACTACTGGCGAGGCTGCTGCCACTCTCGTCAATCAGCCCATTAAAAGCTGTGATAAAGAATTATCTCTGTGTTCCAACAATTACTCCAAGTCAAACGGCTACTCCAACGGATCTGATTTACCGAGCAAAACGAATCTATTGACAGAAAATGAAATTCGCCTCTTGCAAGAGAACTCGAGTCTCGCCGCAAAAGGCAAGCTTGGCTCCATCGACAGTGATGCTCTCAACGATTACTTGAACGGAGGTAATAACTCTCAAGAGCAGGAAGAAGAATTGCTGCAATACTTTCAACAAAGCAACTCGTCAAGCTCGGATATGGAGCTGAGCGGGGGGGTCGTTGCTGAAACAGAATTGGCCTCTAGACAGGACAAGGTATCCCAATTAAGAATCATTCTGCAAGAAAATTTAAAAGATTCAGTATTACCCACCAATAAAGTTAGTCTGCAGAACGTAGTCGCAAACGAAAAGCAACAAACTTTGCAAAAGCACAATTTGATACTACCGACTCTCCTCAATAAAAACAATAACGTTAATACAAGACGCCGAGTCAGTTTTGAGACTAATACCTTTGAGCAATCTCAGGATAATGGAGGCAATGTAAACACGCTCAACAGCAGCACCGTCCCACAAAGTCCCAGCACGCGTCGAAGAATCTTCAACTTTACTCCCATTTCACCTGGTCCACAGTCACCCATCAATGGACGTGCCTCAAAATCGAATTCTGCGAACGCTAGTCCCTTCGTATCACCTCGAAACACGCCCGTGCCACGTTCAAGGAGTAATTTGCAAGGAGGTTGTCGGCCTCGGGGTTCACAAAAAATTCTTTCACGCTCGATATCATGTAATGTACCTTTCACAAGCAGTAAAAATGACACTTTTATTGTGCCTACCACAGGATCCGAGATGAGCAGGCACGTTCATTCGCCTCTCGCTGTCAACAACAAAGCATCCCAGCTTGGGCTGCAATCTCTTCAGGATCAAGTACAGAAGTCGCAAAATCTGCCTTGCACCCCTTTTCTCACTGATCTCGCTTCTCAAGAGCCTCAACTGCTCATTAATTACCCAAGCCAAGAAAATCTTCAAGAAATTAAGAACGTCTATCAGAAGCATCAGCAGCCGACCGATCAAGAAATCAGTGATTTATTGCAAAGTGAAAGTGACAAGCAGCAGTTTGCCAAGGACCAGTTAATCTTTCGCTCTCAATCTGTACCCCTGCACAGGATGGTGAATCCCGCTCTTCTCTCGCCAATCTCGACTCATCATACGCCAACATCGTTTCTTAGTCACAGTTTTAATCCGTCTACCAACAGCTCAATAGCTCCAACGCCAGTTCCAAGTGAATTCAACGATTTTGGTTCGATAGGTCAGTGTGACAACTCGAGCTACTTACTGGACGTCGATCCACTAGTCACCGCAGCTGATCAGCCGTTCCTAATGGAAGACAAAGAGATGATTCCAGAAAACTTGAATAATATATTTGATATGCTAAATGAAGATGCTGAGATCAAAGAGCAAACTTTAACTTTGGACCCGATATTGATGGATCCTTTATCAAATGCCAACAATTTGAACGATCGTGCGCTTTTG
Source organism: Muscidifurax raptorellus (assembly GCA_020010945.3). NCBI lineage: Eukaryota > Metazoa > Arthropoda > Insecta > Hymenoptera > Pteromalidae > Muscidifurax > Muscidifurax raptorellus. The sequence continues at coordinate 12,372,021 of CM052078.1, read as the reverse complement.
GAGAATTCCAGCAGCGGACTTTTCAACAATAGTAACAGCACTTTAATAAATTCTGGCTTAAATAATGCTCCAAAGATTATGCATTCGCGCTCTTATCCAAATACGCCTTTGCCCATGCCGAATTCCTCTTACACGGTTCAATATCCAGCAGAGGATAGTAACGGATCCAAATCATATCCAACAACACCATTGCATAATTTACAGCAGGAAAGTTATACGGAGAGTAATGAACCAATGCTGTTTAGTCCGACACTGAATACACTGAATCTTCACAATCAGACTGCAAATATCGGCAACGTATGTTCTGCTGCTACTAGTGTTGAGTGTAATGTGGCCGATTTCTTGGAACCCGACATAACGAACGACGCAGATACTGATGATCTCGGCTCCCTCGGTAATTTCGAGGGCCTGCAAGATGTCGGTGCTCTCTCGCCTTTATTTACAGAAGTTGTGGAATCAAATCACTGAGGGCCAAGACTTTTAATGAACAGTATCCGAGGTCATTCCTTGGAATGTGCTAGTGAGTTTTTAATATTCGACTTTCAATTAAAAAAAAACAAAAATTTATCCGTTCTAAATTGTATTATATGACGATTATTAAGTTCTTCATTAAAAGTGCTCATAGTTTCGAAAGTTAGGGACCAGCTTTTAATGTTGTCTTAATAGTTAATTTTTTCTTATAAGCATGATGGGTGATTATGCCTCGAATCGAATTAACTGCGCCTCATTTATGCATAGAAATTTTTCAGCAAATAATCTTATGTTTTAATCGTAATCAAGTGATGCTCGATTTTTCTTAAGATTCAAAATTGGCGATATTTTCAAGTTGCTTATACGGCTGGTCGATAGAATTCGATAATATTATCGAGAATTATCTTTAATAAATTTCTTTGTAAAATGAACAAGGACCAGATGTCTTGCAGAAAATCTGTTGTAAAGATTTTTAAATAATACAGTGCTTGCACTCTAAACCAACACTTTTTGTTTGTTTAATTACCTCATTTTTAAAAGTAATATGAATAAAGTACTCGCATTGATTATTTGTTTTTTATTAGTGAAAATAGGAATACCTGCATAACTAGCAAACTTTGAGATAAAACATTTCAAATTGAAAAATTCTCACATATTGATTTGTTATTGTTAAAATTCAATTGAACTTTGTTTTTGTTGTGTTGATAATATAATATTCATTGAATAAGAAATATTTTAGATGAATGGATTTTAATTAATAAAAGATCAATTAAACACTTCATTGTGCGTTATACAAACTGTTTGACAAGAAAATTATTTTTAATTATTATAACTAAAAGAGATTTGATTAATAGTAAAGTGCAGTTTGTATAAAATATTTTTGATTACTTGATTAATAGGTGACTGTAGAGTACAGAATACACAAGTTCTGATGTGATTGACTGATTTAAAAATGAAAAAAAAACTTTGTACTACCATTTTTCAACTAAAAATGACCAAATATATCTGATTCTGTCTCTTATTGCTTTGTAAACACATACACACACACACACACACAGACATGTAATAGTTAATTAAAGAAGAAAGAAAATTAGATGTAAACGCAATGTGATGTGGATTAAGTTTTGAACAATTTCATTGGCTGCATATCGAATAAATTCACTATCTTGATATAGACAAAAACTTATATTTTTGTTTAGTCGAGTTAAACTCACGTTCGATAATTGAAGTGCATCAACACAAGTACTCTAGCATTGGTACAAAAATGTCCTCAAGTAATTCGCGGCGTGAAAGGACAATAAGTTTACATTGAATAACAAATGACAACAAATGCTAAAAGTTGATAAAGTAAAAATGGAATAGAAACCAAGATTTCTTATTGTAAATTATGTATATCTTGGAACTTTGATGACATCGTGTGATGAAAGTTAAGTAGCATTGAAAAAGTACAGAGTAAGGTAGCTACTTCTGAAACAAACAACATTATGGTAAAAGAATAATTGCCAACTAATTGTTGGCATGCTTTGCGGATTGATAAAACGAATAAAAGCAGAACATTACCCTTTAACTTACCTAAAGATGAAATAAATTGTGTATACTAGATACTATGACATTTACAAACATACCTGCACATAGACTCGACTATTTAGTTTTGGTGTAATGGCTCATGCAGGATTAATCTCTTGCAATAATTGTACGAAGCTGTAGGTTGCGAGACATTTTAACATATATACCGAAATACATATAGAGTTGGCAATGCGTAGGGATACAACACCGAAATTATCATAACGCGTAGTAGGATTTTATTGTTTCACTTTCGTGTAATATTAATAATACATCGATTACACGCGGTTTATAAAATCCTATTAATTTAGTGTTATGGTTGTTTTGGCAAAAGTTACATAAAATTAGATAAATATACACGACTACGACTTAAAATTAGTTTCCGTCTGTTTCTATAGATGCACTCCAAGGTATAAGATGCACTTCTAAAGTTCATACCGTGGCTCATTACATACTCATACACATAAAAATGTTACGTTATGCAAACCATTCGTAAGGCATTCATTAAAATATGGTTTTTTCTCAAACTTTCGAAGTGCATCCAACCAAATAGCTGTTGCGATTTCGTCTCAATTTTAATTGAAAAAGAGCCGAGTCGTGCCTAGTTCATTAAGTGTGATTTTTGCGATATATACATAGTAGTGTCGATTATAAAGCAAAATAGGCAGTTGGAGTATAAAATTAATAAGTAGTTACGCACCAAAACCTAATCGACCGTCATAATCGTAATTTCAACCGCATTGTAGACAACAGATACTTATATAAAGTAAAAACTATGCTGTCTGGCGTACGCCACTTTAAATGCACATCTCCACAGGTCGTTAAAAAAATAATAACAAAGCCTTTCTAAAGTACGTAATTGATTATATAATATTTGTGAAAAATGCCTTGTCGCGTTTTGAACGATTAAAAAAATAGAGTTGTCCAGATGGTTTAATTATTTTATTTATATTGAAATGAAGTTTTGTTTGTCATTATCAAATTCAGCGGTGGTATTTCAGATTTGTTATCATAACCATGAAAATTTGACAGTATCATATAAAAAATTCATATATAGTAAAAAATTTCTTAATTAATAATTCATAATTTAATTTTTAAAATGCAATTTACTGGATGACTTGATTGTTATTGCGAGTGAGCGTATATGCTCGATATTTCTAGCTCGTTTTAGAAAATCTTTTTTTTTAATTTAATGTATAATAGAATAATATAAAAATTGTCGTTGTTGCGTTTCAAAAATGTACATATAATTTAAGAACAGAAGTGCAGAAAAAGTGTCAGCTTAATACTGAAAAAAGGCGATAAAGAAGAATAAGAAATAAATTATTATTATGTTAAAACACGAAGAACAGATCTATATAATTCAAAATTTTTATAGTTATACGGTTTATCATTAAAAGTTATTCTAGTATATTTCTAGAAGTTTATAGACAGTTATTTCGTGTGCGTTATGCAATGTTTGAAACGCAAACGAAAAGCTATTGATGCTTCTGATACGAATTACATACGACTATGCAGTAGTGCATTAAATGTGCTCTTGAATCTTTAAATCTTCATTTAATCTGTTATAAATCATACCGAGATTTTACTCTGATTTTTATGCTATCGATTAATAATGCGCCAAGTAAACGCCTCAGTCGTAAACAAATTTCCATGTGTTTTTGGGCCTTTAGTTCTCAAATTTATTTAATTGTATTACTACAGATCTGATAATAAGCATTATTAAACCACGAGCGAAGTAATTTAAGCAATATATCCAATTAACTTCACTGCAAAAAACAAATAAAAATTGATAAGTGCTTTTGGATTTCAAAATCTTCTTCTAAGTATATTCTACAAAAAGTATTAAATTATTTAAGTTTAACATATGTAAGGGCTCATTAAATTTATTAAAAATTCAGTCCTATAAAAACGAACACCTTTGAGATGAACGTATAGTTTCTGATAGGTACACTATAAATTTCTCTATTTCTCAAAAGAATACAAATTAAAAAATATGACTGCGACGTTTATATCACTTTCTGCTTGTACACAGCCGAATTGTGCCCAAATAGATTTTTCTGTTCTATAGTTTCATTCCAGGATATTTATCACTTTTTTCTTAAGTTATCTAATAAAAGAAATATCCGTTTATATAAAATTTGACTCCAATGACTGCGTAAAATAAAGAGAGGATAACGAATAAATCCAACAATTTAACAGAAAGGTGTTTCGAAAAAAAATTGTCTCGAAATTTCGTCTTCCGGCAAGTCACGGACGATATTGCTCTGCACCAAATATTGTGATCCAAATGAAAGCCGTAGATTGAGCTAGCGAATCTTCAAGGACTTTTCATTTGTATTTTTGTAATATATCGTAGAAAAGCAGTCTATTTCCAGCTTATACTAGTGTTACGCGCTGCATTTACATATACAGCTAAAATTAGCGCACTAATGCATTACCTAAAATAAAACTATTCTGATTCGGCATTCTTTATACAAAACAGCGCCATTTTCAACCAATTAACAATTCAGAAATTTTAAACAGAAACATGTACTGAAAGAAAATAGTTAACCTTTATACGGTAAGCAAACAAATAGTGTACTCTATGATTTAGAGCAGAGAAATTTTTCAAAAAGAAACGAATGTCGTATAATTGTGTTCGTACAAAACAATCTTTTTATATAGTACGAGCATGCGCTATTAACGTTAAAAATGAGAAACCTATTATTATTTGTATTGATGATTTAGTAAACTGTGATATTTGCTCGAGTGCTCATAGATATGTATGTGTACATATTGTCTCGATTCTTTCATTTATTTTTTACTCTTGTTTTCCACGAATGTATGTATGCCTGATGCTATCAAGTCATATGTAGAAGAAACCTGGTGCATACATCTCTTGCAGTTTTAAGCCGCCTGTGTCGAAGCATCAAGTCAGCGACTTTAAGTTACGTAAATGTAATTAGATTTTCCAAATTTCAAACGAATCGTACGTACAATCTGTAAAAATCATGGCCATGAACTCTGAAAAACAACTGGTATAATACAACGTTGTTATACTGAGTATCGCGCGAAAAGCCAGATTTTTTCCGGACTATTCAATCAATAATTTTCTGACGAAAATTTTCATAAACTACAAAATGAATTTTAAAAAAGCACCGACAATAGATAATTTGCACGAATGTTTATAGAATTGTAAACTTGAGTAGTGATAACAATAATTGATTAACGTTCTTCAGGTAGAAAAAACCGTAGATAGGAAATATACTAAGTATAAGAAATATAAATATATATATGAATAAATAAATATATATATATATAATTTTGTATAATTTATAATTACTATATATGATAAATAAAACGTTAATATTGTATGGCCTAAAATTAATGCAGTATATTTCTTAAATCAAAAAATAATTTTATAATTTTTTTTATATAATGTTTTTAGATTAAAGTCTTATTTTGTTAATAATCATAAAAGGGTGCGATCTATGAACATTAAAAAAGATACACACCTTGTTTTGAAAATGAAAACGCCTTATTATTTGTATAATTATATATGTATAAATGATAAAAAGAATGTAATTCTTTTTAAATTATTGCTTTAATAATTTTTGAAACTATAATCATGCTTTAGTAGTCAAAAGCGTTTGATTTACATGTACAATTATCGATTTATCAGTAAATTATATAGTTTGCAATCATTTAAATATTTTTCTGATGTTTGCTGAAATCTAGACTGTTCAAATAATTCAAAATTATTTAACAATATTAGTGTATTTATGGAATGTGTTTAATCCATGTTCCGTTAATTAAAATTGAATATACATATATTTTTTCAATAAATAAACAGTCTAGATTTACATAAAATTATTGAAGTAAAGCAATATTCTCGAAAAAAATGACATGCGGTCCAAAACAATATATTACATGATATTATTCGGTACGTCCACAACTGTTCGATTAACATCGTTGGCAGTTTCGTGTCGTAATTTTTTTCCATTTACTAGTGCCCTAACATCTTCTGCATCCAAGGTCTCATATTTTAATAATGCCTCAGCTAATAGTTTATGTTCTTTACTATGGGTTTTTAAAATTGCTTTAGCTCTGTCATATGATTCCTGTAAAAAAATTGTTATGATTTTATATTATAATAAAGAATCTACTACTAGTGTATGTATATTGGGCAATGAAGTTGACTATAATCGTCTCAACGAGTAATATTAAAATTAAAAAAACATACCTGTAGAAGCCGTCTAACTTCATTATCAATTAACTCTTTTGTGCTTGCACTGTAATCAATACCGCCTTCTAGTCCTGGGTATCTAATTACCCTGAATCCAAACTTTTCCGACATACCATACACTCGAACCATTTCTTCTGCAATTGATGTAGCATTCTTAAAACAAAAAAATATCAAGTTTTAGTTGTGTTCTAGTACTATAGTGCTATTATTTCATAAATATGCACAGGTTAGGGTTAAGATTATCAACAATATTTACCACGAAATCACTTGAAGCTCCTGATGTAACTTTATCTTGTCCAAATATAAGCTCTTCTGCGGCACGACCACCCATAGACACATCCATACTTGCGAGCATTTGTGACTTAGTCATTAAATGTGTATCTTTGTTGGGAAGAGACTGTGTCTGTGGATGTAATACATTTTAAATTTATAAATCTCGCTAGTTGAAATGATCTTTAAATAGTAGTTGCTATACATACATATCCTAATGCTTGTCCTCGCGGTAAAATTGTGACTTTATGCAAAGGCACGGCATCTTTTGTAAAGTATGATACTAGTGCGTGACCTCCTTCGTGGTACGCAGTTAGACGATTTTCTTCTTCATCCAGAATTTTTTTTTTACCCTCAGGTCCCATTATAACTTTATCTTTAGCACGTTCCAAATGATCCATTGTTACATATTCAGCACCTTCAATAGCAGCTCGTAAGGCAGCTTGGTTGATCTAGCGAATGCACAATTTCATGAAATGGAAATTCATCATTAAATAATTCATGTTTATAAATAATCGAATTCAATGTTATACCATATTTTCTATATCAGCACCGGTAAACCCAATAGTGCGTTTTGCCAACAACTCTGCATTGACGTTGCGAGTTAAAATTTTTCCTAAATATAAATCTATGATTTCTTTGCGCTCCATTAAGTCTGGTGCTTTCACCGTAACTTCTGAGTCAAAACGACCAGGCCTTAATAACGCTTTATCGAGATCTTGACGCCTATTAGTTGCTCCTATCACAATTACTCCTTCATTTCGATGAAATCTATGAAAATGAAAAGACATCATAAGTAATTTTACTAGATTAAAAAACAAAAAAGAAAGTTCATTCTATATACCCATCCATTTCTGAAAGAAGCTGGTTAATAGTTTGATTAGCATGTGGATGTACAACAGAATTTGTACGCTTTGCTCCAACTGAATCTATTTCATCAATAAAAATAACACAAGGAGCATGTTCTTTGGCAGCCTCTGAAAAATGTTGTCTTTTTATTACAAACTATATCCATTGCATTATTTATTACAACATTAAATGAAATCAAGTTTTATACTTACTGAATAAATCTCTAACTCTACGGGCTCCTTGACCAACAAATATTTCATCAAATTCTGGTCCAGCTGCATAAAAGAAAGGCACACCAGCTTCGCCTGCTACAGCTCGAGCCAACAGTGTTTTACCTGTTCCTGGTGGACCGACAAGTAATACTCCTTTTGGTAATTTCCCACCAAGAGCTGAAAATTTATCAGGATTTCGCAAAAATTCTACAACGTCCATTAACTCTGACTTGGCATCTTCCACCTGTAAACATTTTTTAAATACAACTTTTATTATTAAATCAACAATTTTCTTTTTAAATTGTAAAGTATAACAAATTACCCCTTTCACATCATTAAATTTTACATTAATTTCTTCTGGGTCGACTTGTGACTTATTACCAAGTTTCATTTTAAACATACTTCCTTCTGTCGTTGCTGAAAAAAATGATTAAAAATAAAAATATATAGTTTGTTATAGCATAGAAAGATAAAATGTAATCTAATTGACAAACAGTATTGAATTAAATTATATATCAAAAGCAATACTAACATTTATACGCACCTATAAAAAAAACAAAAATTATGAGCACTATAACAGTAGTTATAATCTGCTGTGAAAATTTTAATACTTTGTATACTCGTCCAAAAGGTTTTTGATTACGGCCTGCTATATAACCTTCACCAAAAGCTACTTTAATTCGCTGTGGTTCGTCAAGTTTGGCATACTTATCACCTAGCAGTTTGCTCAATTTTTCTATATCCCGGTATTCTCTGCTTGTTGCATTGCTTATTGCTGCCTCATCACTAGATATTTCCCCCAGCTTATTATCCTGTACATCACATCAAAGTAACAAAAAGATAAATACGTGCATTTGATTATCTATAATAATGACTGATAAATTGACAATCGTAACTTACTGCTGATTGTGTGTTTAAACCAATCCACTTTCGTATTCGAGTACTTAATGTAGGATTTCTATCAAGTTCTGCTTTAATGCTACGATCTGTTTTAAAATATCTAACTTGTGTACTATTGGGGTGTATTGCTAAAGAACAAAATTTTCGTAGAAGTCGTCTTTGTGGTTTGATAAAAAAATAAATCGTTTTCAACTGATTCAGATCAGACATTTGTGATGTAGAGGAAACTCTCTTATTTTCTTCAAAGCTAGAACCAGATACATAGGATACCTTCCATTTCTCATTTTTCCTTACAATTTCAGAAGTTTCGGTTTTAGAGAGCCGTTCCAAGATCTCCCATACATCATTTCTGCTAATCCTCAAAGGGGTTGATAGATTTTGTACATTTAATTTATCCAAGGCTAATTCATTGCAACTTTTAACCGCCTAAAAATAAAAGAAACGAGATGATTGAAGGATGATTAATGACATTACATTCCCTGTATGGTAACCATGAAACTTTTATAGCAACATTTTACCTCAGAAAAACTGCTCTGCAAAAGTATATCCTCAGTCCTTTTGTGTACAGAATCATTTTTTTGTTTTACTTGAGCTGCCGATAATGGTGTAGATCTTGGCGTAATAGCAGAAGTGAATTGGGTCAGATGATATAGTACCTGTGAATATTTAATTTATACAAAAGCTTATTCTTATACTTAATGAAACAAGTAATAATAAAAATGAGAATATATGATCGATATTGTGTAGAATATAGAAAACGGAATGATTTTGGCAGGTTTCACAAATTGCGAAACATGAATAACATTGCTATTTATATATACATATATATAAAGCTATTTTTTATTGCAAGATACAAACGAAACTTGCAAGTGGCTAATCTAAAGAGCGTAAAAATACAGTCGAGTTCTGAAGGTTATAAGACTATGATGGAATGAAGCAATTACTTTTTTTTAAATTAAATTTCTCTTTATTACATTTTTGATACTCGATAATCAAGATATAACCTTAATGAATGCATAATTTTTCTTACTTTAAAATTAAACAGAGAAAAACTGCAGTTAGCAATGATGAAAGAGCTACTAAAATAAATGATAAAGTAATAGATAAATATATTGATATAGATACCTGATTGTGAGATTGTAATGAAATCATTTTTTATATTTTTATACAAGAGATCCGTGTGATGAGCAACAGTTGAGGAGCAAAGGAAATTTTGAAAAACAGTATATTTCTTGTGAAAAGTCTGATAGTTTTTTATATACTTGATTTCATCTCACACTACTACACTCAGACTCAGCTCCGTAAAGACGTCGGCCACTTTTGCAACGTCGCTCATCGTTTCATCGTCGCTCCGTCGGTTATAAGTATAGTCGCGCGGTGTGCTTGCTTGCCAATCGGGCAAGGCCGAGGCAAGAGCAGATCGAGCAATCGGAAGTCATATACTTACATATATACCGACCGACAGCATATCCCGTATTTGCCCGTGCTGCTGCGGCGTGTGTTTTTTAAATCTAAATCGTGGCACTGTGGCACACATAACGGAAAAGCCGAGCTGAGTTGGCAATCTTGCGCGTTTGGCGGTGACAAGTCTGCGTTGTCCGCTGCGCTGTGTATAGCATAGAGTGTGGCGCGCGTAACCTAGAAGAAGCTCATCTGTTGAAGAGAAAACTGGCGGAATTTCAAGCGGTCTTTGATGAACCGTACTTAATTTCAACGACAACGCGTTCTCAAAAAACGCCAGTACTTAATGAGAGATGAGCGGTCAAAAATTTCAATATGACGAGAGCGGAGGAACGTTTTTCTACTTTCTGCTCTCCTTCCTGGCGCTACTACTTATACCCAGTACATTTTACCTGTGGCCACGTTGCCCCAAGCCAGGTAAGCAAATATAAATTCGTTTGCAATTCTCAACGATTTACCATACTCTCGTTGTCAGCTCCTCTGTATCCGCTCATCGGTTAGCTCGATATTTCGGGCGTTTTTGGACATGTCGCTATATGAGTGGATTGGCTGCTTAACGCAAGATGAGCAAGATGTTAATTGTTTATTCGCGGATTATTTAATGAAAATCGTGCTTTGGTGTGCGTGTTTGAGGCTTAAAAGTTTCCTCTCGCTGTTTCAGATCCTGTACAGGTAACGAAGGAGTGTCATTGCGATGGATGCAAAAAGAAGAAAGTCATTCTTCAGAAGAGGGATCCTTGGAAGGAAACCAAATCTCTCTTCAGGTATAGTCTTACATTTTGCGTGTTCTGTAAGTATTGAATGCATCTATGATGTACTGATATAATAATTCTGTATTTCAGGAAATTCCTCATCATCTCGGGATGGATACTACTTGCCTTCCTTGCCTACAAAGTCTCGCAATTTGATTATGAGATGGCTAACTTTGACCCATATGAAATATTGGGTGTTGCACCTGTAAGTTGAGCCTTACTATTTATCTATGATACTATTAAAAATAGTCAATAAACTAATATTTCTAATTGACTATTTGCATAATAACATTCAAGGGTTCTTCCGCTGCTTCAATCAAAAAAGCTTACAGACAGCTTTCTTTGATTCTCCATCCTGATAAAGAGACTGGAAATGAGAAAGCATTTATGAGACTAACCAAAGGTGAAATATAGACTGTTGGAAATTTAATTTCTATTTACCTATTGCTATTTAGCGACTAAACTTTCATGTTTTATTTATCTTTCAGCTTACCAAGCATTGACTGATAAAGAAGCAATGGCAAATTGGGAGAAGTATGGAAATCCTGATGGTCCTGGTGCTATGGGTTTTGGTATAGCCTTGCCATCATGGATTGTTGAGAAAGAAAATTCAATGTGGGTATTGGGTGCCTATGCCCTTGTGTTTATGTTGGCTTTGCCTATCGCTGTAGGAATGTGGTGGTACAGAAGTATCAGATACACTGGTGATCAGGTTTTACTAGCCACAACAAAGATGTACTATGCCTTCTTCCATAATACTCCTACTATGACTTTGAAGAGGATAATCATGGTTCTTGGAGCTTCTTTCGAATTTGAAAAAAAGCACAATGCTGATATAGTGGAGAGGTTGTCGGATAATGAAGAAGTACCTGCAGTATGTATATTTCTTAATTATTTTATATTTGAATATTAAGACAAAGATTCATATATCCTTTACCTTCCAGCTTATTAGGCAGTTGCAAAATTTGGGCGAGAAAAACAGAGAATATCCTCTTTGCCTAATGTATTCTATCAAAGCCAGAGCTTTGATACATGCTCATTTATCACGAATGAACTTGAACCCCGAGACACTAGAAAAAGATAGACAATATATTGTAAAGAAATGTCCATACTTGATTCAAGAAATGATTTCTTGTGTGAATCAACTCATTGTATTAGCTTATGCAAGACAAGGTTTGTAAACAAAATTATCATGATTTATAGCATGAATTTTGAAACAAACTAGCATTCTAATATTTTGACAATTTCAGTTCAACACTTGCCAACAATAACAACAATTGAAAATTGCATGAAGCTTTCCCCTATGATTGTCCAAGCTTTTTGGGAGTTTAAGAATCCTCTAATGCAGCTACCTCATATTTCAGAAGACCACCTTAAATATTTCAAAGCTAAGAAGGTATGTATAAAGAAACCTACTGAATGTTTTGTTCATTCTTAAAGTACTTAAACTAATCTCCGTTGCAGGTAAAAAGTCTTCAAGAATTTGCGCAGCTCAAACGTGAAGATAGGAGATCAATTTTGCGTGGTTTGTCAGATAGTCAATTTGATGATGTAATGAAAGTATTAGGAAATATGCCTTTTATTGACTTCAAAGTTAGATCTGAAGGTATTTAAACATTTTAGGTACTTATTTTTATGTTGCATTAATCAACGAGATAACAATTTGCCCATTTTAGTTATCGACGACGAGAACTCTACCGAATACACAGCAGGTGCAATTGTAACTGTAACCGTTACTCTTACCCGTAAGGATATGGCGCACTTGTTTGGTGACGATACGGTCAAGGAGAAGACGGTCATCGAGGAATCAAAGGAAGACGCGGAAAAGGAGAAGGACGAGGCAGACGATCAGAATCAGGCAGCAGCTAAGAGGCCTGCGTGGATGCGGCAGCGCAAAGTTCAAAAGAAATCGCACAGCAAAAAGGGACCTAATAAAAAGCCGGCTCCAACCAAACCAACTGCAGTAGCGAGCGAAAACGGCGTTTCTAGTCAACAGAATAGCGCATCACCGAAATCCAAAAAGGAAAAGAAGGAGGACAAAGAAGTCAAAGAGAGTAATAAGGAAAAAGCAAATGGTAAGTTTCAGCTCAAAACGATTGGACAATTTTCAAGGATATCATAAAACAATCCAATTGTAATCCGATTCTAATAAAACCCTGGATTTAGCTTCAGACGGAAGCGAAAGTGACGCTAACAAGAGTGATAGCAGTGATGACGAGGATAGCTCGCCAGAAACGGCTAAGAAGCCACAGCAGGACTCAGAAGTGGGCGAAGACGACGACACCGAGTGGAACAAGTTCCAGCAGCGGCTATCGAAACGCGACCGCATTCTCGAAGGTCGCAGTAACAACTCACACCAGGTGCACTGCCCGTACTTCCCTGAGGTGAAACAGGAATACTGGTGGGTCTATATCTGCGACCGCAAGAGTTTGACCCTGCTGACGGCGCCGGTTCATGTGACCTCGCTCGTTGACACCGAGGAATTTCAACTACGCTTTACCGCGCCTCTCTGGCCCAACGTGTATACTTTCACGGTCTGTCTCAGGAGCGATTCCTATCTTGGGTTTGACCAACTACATGATATTAAGGTATGGATATGCTTCGTTCATTTTTTTCTTTATAATTTTAACTTAGTTTTAGTTTTTATTGAAGTTTTTTCAATTGTCGAGATTTCGTTATTAAAACTTAGATATAAAAGTTCTATAAAAAAAACTGAATAAAGTACAAAGATAGCTTTGTACGTGTATTTAATTAGCGAGTCATCTATTCGTTTTTTGTGGAGATGCCTATTGGTCGGCGTATGAGCGTATCTGAATAAAAACCAGCTGGCATACATTGCGTATGATTTGTTAATGTGCGTAATCTGCTATTACGAAATACTCAATTGCGTAACTTTCGAATAATTTATTAAATGTATCGAATATATTTAGTTCGATTTTAAATTAACTTAGTAATGAAGCATTGACAACATTGTTATAACTTATATTTTTACACAGCTACACCTATTGCTCAATAGCTATACAATTGATTTCTTGTATTTGCATTTGTACATTATTATACGTATTTACAATGAATTTCGATCACAATGAGCGTTGAGCATTTGTTTACTTAACGCGTGTATGCCTAACAATATAACGTTTTTCTCATGTTTTAATTTATACGTACGTTATAAAGTATTCTATAAAAAAACTATCTAGAAATTCTTATTTTTTCTTAAAAATCGCATTATTGTTATCATTTGTTATGAACGTTGAAAAATTTTCTTGTGATCTACAATTCATAAAAATGAATTCGATGCATTTTAATTAAATTTTCAGCGACAAACTTACTGCCACGAAGTTTATTATAATCTTTATTCGTTTTGACGATTGTGAGTTCAGTAAAATGTGCTTAGGGAAAATAGCAGCTTTGTTATTTTTACTACCATTCATGGCGTGATAAAGCATCTTATCTATTTTTGAAATAAATGTTACGATCTAGCAACACGTGTACCAACTGAAATACTTTTTGCCTTACGTAATTTCAGTACGTTTAAATCGTTTAAACTCTTTATTTAAAAGTGCAAGTTCACATAAATAATCGTAGGCAATGGAATTCGTATCTAATTGAGTATTCGTGTCTTCTCCTATCAAGCATCATTTCCTTTTATTAATTAATCACAATATCCGTAACAGCTGGACGTGAAAGAGGCAGCAGCTATTCCGACGGATCACCCGCAATGGGAGATGTCGGACGAGGATACGACTGAGGACGTCGACGCCGCAGACGAACATTCCGAGTTCACGACTGACGAAGACATCAGTGACAATGAATGAACACTTGTTGTGTCTTCGAGTAGAAAGGCAAAAGACGCGCCGACGACGTGAGCGTCGGGCGTGACGGCTCGCGTCGATTTCTGCGCATGAAAGGAATATTAATTAAATAAAACTATATAACAAAGAGCCGGGAGAAGGATGAATCAGAGGAGGATCATGAAATACTATAGACTGGACGGGTGTTTTGTATGTGAAAATATATAGTATACATAGTTGATGTGTGCATAATTTAACAACGTACTGGGGAAAATAGCGCAATATGTGGAATTTCAGCTGAATCGTGCATAGCGTATATATGGGATGAAAAGAAAAGAAAGAAATGGAGCAGAGTACAATATTTATTTTATCATTGTTAATTGATTATTGATTTTTTGAGAGCATGTGTGCACAACTTTTTAATAAAATGGAATTGTCTATATGTTTAAGTATACAATGTCTAATATTGATTGAGATAAAAATAAATTTTTACTAGTACTCCTTTTAACTAATTTTAGTTTTTTGCAGCTAAAGTTTGCTTATGTTCTGATTTTTTGCGGATTTATTTCCCGGAACATCATTCTTCTCGTGATTATCTGAATATTTTTTTTTAAAGGAACTCGAGCAACTTTTTTTTATTTGTCAATTCAATTATTACTTAACATCAATTTTATAATATAAAGCGTACTTTATTTTCATATACCTATACTATACCTCTAGAGAATTAATAAAACAATATTATTTATTTTAAATTTAATACAGAAACCGTCTATTTCCTCCGAACCTCGAACTTTCCCAATTCAAAAACTAGCATTTAAACGTTTATCTCATTTACAATATTGTTATTGCCTAAAAAGTGACCTTCTTTCTTGAATAGAAGTGAAAGTTACCACGATAGCCGCAGCCCTTATCAAGCGTGAAATTTTTTGCACTTTCTATTCTCTTAAGTGTAAAATCACCTAAGCTTTGAGATTTCAGTACATATTTTACTGCAGAATAGTGAAGATCAGCATTACAATGAACATTTTTAATTTCTTATCGATTTTTGTACTTTTATTTTTGTTTGAAATGTCAAAAAGTAAGTACGTACATACATTTTATTACAAAATTCAAATAAACATTATTTCGTCCAATTGCTTACCTTATTTTTTCAAAGCTTCTAGTCCTGATTGGAAGGCAAGACTAAGTATTGCTGGTTTTAATGGACCAGTGTATTCTTTTGTGAAAACAGATGAGCAAGCTAATATAAAATGGGGCGTTCGGCATTATGTACCCAGAAGAAATTAAGGTAATTTTCTTACATAAACTTTATTAAAAATCTTAATTATTAAAATATGAAAATATTTTCAACTGTTTGTTTCTTATGAAACATAAAAAACGCTTTTTAATATAAACGTCGTATTGCATTGCTTAATTTTATCATTTGTCCATAAACTACAATCATTTTATAAAAACTATACATTGTCAACGAGTTATTAACAAAATTAAATATATATAATTACTTTACATCACAACGTATTTGACATACTTCATAGATACTTTCATTTCATTAATGCCAATGTCTCATGCTCTCCTTGATATGAGGTTCACTATAACATTATTTTTGCAACACAATTTTAGCAACTGTAACATATCAGAATTTGTATTTATCTTCTATAGATTCATTCTTTGCCAGTTTTGTTGAATATCTTGCAAATACTGGTCCATGCTGATGAATGAAAATATGATTCCATTAATATATTACATTAATATATTTTTGGACAAAAGTAAAATGTAAACTTACGCAGCACGTAGAGCAATATTATCTCTTATTTCAGCGTCATCATACATGGGTACATTGTTACCCATCACGGGTTGTACATCCATATTAGATAATATTGGAATTTCAGGTACCAAATTCACACTTTGATTTACATTCTCTAGTAATCCAGAAAATGTACTTCTATAAGATATTATTAATTTCATGCACGAATTAACTACCTCATGATGATAATGGATTTTTTCATCCAAACAAACTAATTGCCTGTAAATGTATTAATTTAGAAAAAATTTCAATTTTATTGGTTTCTTTTTGTACTACAGTAATATACCTTATAACTGTTAGCACTGTTTGATCTTGTAGTTGCTGGATTTTTTGTTCATCAAATTTATAAAGAACTTCTGATAGTATTCTTACTTGGTCAGCAATGTAGTCAGAACTCTTTTTCTCTTCATCACGGAAAGTTTGATACATTTTTAAGAATTCTTCATACCTAAAAAAAAATAAAAAAATATATAAGTTTAAAAAATTAGACAAATTAGACATATATTAATTTACATTTTTGAATATTTATCTATATTTTGCAAAAATTGTTCAGTATTAAAAACTTCTTTCATCTGCTGATTATAACGGTCTGCTTCAATTTTGACTTCGTTAATAGTATTGTAGAGAGTTTGAATCTTGACAAACAGATTGTTCATTGAACCCATAATTTCACTAGGCGTGATTTCGGGTATTATTGATCTTATTGATGTGTTCACTTCAGTCAAAAGTCCTTCAGCCTCTGGTAGACTAGTTTTAATATTTTTATTTAAAATATTTGATCTTTCGATGATCATATCGCTAAAATGAGCACAGATTGATTATATACTTTTTATAAGGCAAGATTCACATAAATAAATAAAATAAAATTTTAAAGACTCTTACAATTTCGTGCACAAAGCGAAGTTATATTGCTTAAATAACATCACTTCATATCTCATAATGTAAATAAGTGCAGTATAACATTGTTTTAACAAAGGGCGATCTGTAATTGAAGTTGGTTCACATACCATTGTATCAAGAATTTCAGGAATTTTTGGACCACCCGATAATACCTCTTCTGTTAGTTCTAAACTACAGTGATCATACACGTATAACATTGATTGAGGAATTGATGATAAGTTAATACTTTCATAATTTGGACTTCTGTTAAAAACATTTCCAGCAGTATCAGCAATTACTTGTCTATTCATTGGAATTTGAGTTTGTTGTTCAATCCATAGTTGTAATTCACCAAAGGTACTGTTACTATTAACAGTGTATTGAAGCATTCTGTACAACGATACAAAGAATATACTGATAGTCTGCAAAAATGGATTATATTGTTTAAATACATATACAATAAGTTTCCAATATAAAATTTAATTTTTCAGAAATGTACCTTCCATGGAAATACTTCTCTCAACATGGGGAATACAACCACTTCATCAGAATGAGGACGTTTGCCTCTTTTTCTTGGATCCCATTGCAAAACCACTCGAAACCATTCAACTACTTTATTTAAAATGCTTCTACAATGTTTAAAAAAATTACGTAATTATTCATTTTTAGAATTAACTAAATCCAAACATTAAACAAATATCATTTGTTTATTTTACTTACTCTGATAAATCGTTAGGATAAATTATGTTATCGTAGAATTTAATTCTCTCTCCAATTTCAAGGGCACATATCTGTTCATAGGTTTTATTTTGCTTCATATAAACTATCCTAGAAAATATGTATGAAAAGATGTTTTTAACATGTAACTATTAAATAGATTAAAATAATGTCACTAGTTCAAATATTACCACTTTGGTAAATCTTGTATATGTGGTTGAAAAGGTTTATGGCCACTTATAACTTCAAAAAATGTTATACCCAAACTCCAATAATCAACTGAACAGGTATACTTTTGTTTCCAAAACAGTTCTGGGGCAACATAATTAAATGTTCCGACTAGAGATGCTGTCATCGTTGTGCTTCCAAGTTCTTTGGCATATCCAAGATCTATTAATTTGTAAATCACCTATAATTTTATACACATTTTGTTAATAATTAAAATATTTACATAATTTATCTAGTTTAAATGATATTATTATTTACTGTTCCATTCTTTTCGTGTAGCACAATATTATCAGGTTTTAAATCTCTGTGAGTTATGTTATTATAATGTAAATACATAACAGCTGAGGAAATGTCTTTCATAACTGTTAACGCATCATTTTGTAATAATCCACAACTATTTTCAGGATTATTTAAAACCTATATAAAATATATATTTCCACATCAATAAAATCATATGTGGGTCATAAATTAAACTATATTATCCTGTTTATGTATTTTTTTATAATTTATTATGTATGAAAAATAAGTATAAATATATATTTGAATTTATACAGACAATACCTTTCGTAAATCACCTTTATTACAAAACTCCATACAAAGCACAGGTGAATCTAAGACCATTTCTGGAGGAACTTCCTCTGATTTGACAATATTTGGATGATTGAAGTGTTTCATATTTTCGATCTCTTGTTTCCATCGTTCGATCTGTCTATCTGTTATAGAACCTTTTGGTAACATGCATTTTTTTATGGCTGCAAGTCAATCATGGCATATGAACTATTCATAATAAATGAAGTTTATTTTTAAGATGATCTACAAACCAATTCTCTTATTTGTATATTTTTCCTTCCATAATTCAACTTGGCCAAATCCTCCAGATCCAAGCATTCGTTCGTAAATCCAACTTCCATAGCTTTTCTGAGCCATGTTTAAGTATTATAATAAGTAAAAATAAAATTACTTAGATCTTTACACATATATATATCTATATATGACTAATGGCTGATAAGATAAGAATAACTCATATGTATAAGTAAAAACTACTTATAAAATCCACAGCAGTTTTAACATTTTCAGTAATAGTAGGCAAAACTTTTGTATCGATTCTTTCTAATGCATATCAATGCAGTCGTGATGATCACTCCCATCTTCTATATGTAAGTACAAAAGTCCACCTGTTTCTGAAAAAGGAAAACAAGGAAGGCAGTAATAAAAATGCTAATGCAAATGTTTTATTTTAAATCCTTCTCCGTCTTATATATTTACAATTTACATTGTTGCCAGACAGTACATATATAAGTCACGTGCGCCATCTTACTTGCGCGAATATTCAAATAAAATAATAATAGTACAATAAAGATAATAATAATAGTGTAAGAAATGTATAATAATAGTAAGAGTAACACATACCTAAGCATGAATAAATCTACTTCATCAATATGTATAAATTCAGATTCGAATAAGTAAGTACTTAGTTATTCCGGTTCCAAAACCAACGCCAAAACTATCGGGGAAAAAGTTACGAATGTACAGCCACCTGAAGATAGCTATATTGTATAATATATATTGAACAGCAGATTATCGATAGGCATCTATTTAAAGCAATTCGCGGCAAAGTCGATGTCAGGATTAGGTTAGAATCCGAAGAAAACTCGAGAGGAGAAGACCGGCATTTTCTGATAAGAGTTGATATTTTCTTTCTTTCAACCGGCAAAGACGTTGAAAAAAATCAGCGAAAATGAGGCAAGATTTCCGGGTGAAGATGGACATTTCCAGGATTTATAAGGACGCCCGACAATACAGTTGGGTTTATATCGACGGCTCGAAAATCCTCTACGTTAGCCAACTCGCCGAACACGTTCAAAAGTTGTTTAATGTCAAGAAACCGTTTCACTTGCTGTCAAGGTGCGACGAGACTCACTTATTTCTTCCCTTTGAAGAAGACGTTCGAGTCTTGGAGAATAATGATACAGTCATGTGAGTATTATCGATGTAGTGTGCTCTTGTAATTCATTGTTAAATTTTCTTTACACAATATTTGAATTTTCAGTATTGTTCCTGGTACAGGCATTACCAGCAGCATAGAAGTAGAGAATAGCAATACTCTACCGCAATCCTTACACCAAACTTCACATAAATCACATCAAGTTTCTAACGAAATACAAAATGGTTTTCTTGTACCAACTGCTGTATTCAAAGAGAAGGACAGTAATGCAAGCTCTGAAAAATCGAATATTTCAGAAAAGTCTTCAATACAGAATACCTCCTTACAAAGTACCATAGAAAACACATCAGGTTTGTGAACGTAATATCTTAGACTTTGTAGACTTATTAAAACAGATAGTTGATACAAAATTATGACTCGGCAGGCATTTCATTCACTGGTAGCTTGTATCGTACTGCTTTGCATGAAACAATCACAGATGATACAAAGGAATCTAAGATGACAGAAGATTTAACTGAAGACACCAGCATTACAGAAGACAGCACAGTATCAAATAAAAGGAAACGTGTTCGCAAGAGGAGGCAAAAGAAGCCAACAAATGTAGTAGCTGAAAGTGATGGATCTCTTATAGAAAAATCTGATAAAAAGCTAAAAATTATTGATTCGGTTCTGATACCTTCTGGCAGACATATTCGATTCCAAGGCCTTGATGACGAAGATACAGCTTCAGATAATAATGCTATCAGTGAAAATAACATTCAACATGTAATGCAAAATGGTGATATTAAACATAAGCAGTCTGTAAATAAGGATCTTACAGCTCTCCTTAATTTGAGACAAAGTTCAACGCCTTTGACTTTTCAACACAAGAGGATGAAAAGGGATTATATACCAGAAACCACAAGTGAAACTACCATGAGTGTAGATACCACTACTACTGTAAACAAATCAAATAATAGCAATGTGAGTACAAACAAATTGATGATTGAACCAGAAAGGGTGAAAGAGAACTCTATGTCAAATAAAAGTATAGCAGATAATGATACTGTTTCTTTCAAGGTATCAACTTTTTTATTTATTATTTGCTGCATATATTTAGACATGCATTTACTGATAATCTTATCAATAGGTTTTTAGAATGGCAGAAGATTATACTCCACAATTATCGAGTGTAATAATTGCTAGAGTTCTTGCTAAGAATGTGGATGGTTCTCAGTACACCATGAAAATATTACGTGAGTGTAATTAATGAATCACGTATAATAAGAAACAGTTAATGAAATGGGCTTTATGAATATTTTAATTTTTAGATGGTAAAGAACAGCTACAAGACCCAGAAGGTAAATTTTCACTTCCAAAAGATGAAAGAGATGAGAGTGATGAAGGTGATGTGGTCGTTCTTGAAAAATCCTCACTCTTGGAGTTTACAAAAGTCTGAGCAATCAGAACTGCTTGATTTTATCTGTCATCCTTTTTTTAATTTATAATGTGTAAGTATTATTCCAGTTCCGTAAAACGTGTTGAATATTATTAGGTGACGCAACTAAAGTTTAATTAATATTTTTTCGTTATGCTTGTCATAAATAAGTGAATTTCGTTTAGTAACTTAATAGTTTATTTTTATCTTTGCTCAAAGAGTTAAAACAATTTAAGTGCAAGATTTACATTGTATAAATGACATCTTATAAAGTGTTATAAATCTCTTTATATAATTTATATTATTTAACAGATATGTAAAAAATTTAATTGAAAAGCACATAGTCAGTATCTTCTTTTAAATGCAGTGACTTAAGATTATCTTCAAAAACACCGTTTGTCATATCCTGCAAACAAAAACTTTTATTGTTACGAATTTCATTTTCGTTAGACTTTGTAAAACTTACCAGTTTTACACAAATAATGAAAGGTGGCTGAGCTTTTGTGAAATGTACTATAGGAATAGGATCTTTAGCTTTCCTTTTAAATGGATCGTATGGTGTATATTTTCGTCCAATTTTTTTCTCGTCTACATCACATAAAGCTATCACTCGTTTCTGAAGGAAAATTTGAATAATGTTAAATATCTATTTCTCGACTGAATTTTTGTAAAATATTTTATAATAAATAATATTTGCATGAAAGAAAAATAATTTACTTGAAATCTTTGATTTAAACTTCTGAATAAATGACGCCCCTGTTTTCCTGCATTCCATATTGTAAAGGTAGGCCAGCTTGGTAAAATTTGTTTCTCTAAGCGAGCAACTCTAATTTCAAATATGGTTTGCCTAAAATAGTACAAAAATGTCAAATAAATAATAACATTTTAAAGATTTAGTGACAACATTGCTCTGAGACATACTGTTTTATAGAAAATGTAGTTGCAGCAGGATGATACATATAATTTAAAATTACTTCATCGGTCCTTAAAATGTTTCCATTATTGTCCAAGTGTGAATAAAAAAACAGTAAATCTTCTGGTGTGCCATGACCTTCTTCAGAAAATCCACCTGTAACACTAAAATATTTTGTGTGTAACTAACTATGGTTTGGGATAAAATCAAATATTTCAATGAAAATAATATTACTTATTAAAAACGTTTCTGTGGCAAAACCATGTTGGCATTATGACAGTTGGTCCATGTGATGTATAAATTTGGATGTTTAACTGTTCTAAACGGAGATTGTTTGCCCAGCGAACGAATCTCTCTGTTGAATTTTCAGGCTTTCTTTTAAATCTACCACCTATAATCTAAATACAATAAATTTTTCATTATTTATTAAACATTTATATGTGCATTCTAATCAGTGCAAACTTACTGCACTTTGATTATCTTTGGCTAATTTATGTTGGAGTTCAATACGGCGAGGAAGCATAATATCGTCCTGCAGTTTAGTTATTGTTTTATTTAAATTATTAAAGTTTTCATAATGTAAAGAATAAGCTAATATTTTTTTACTCACAATATCTTGAAAACACAAGTAGTCTCCTGATGAAACTTCTACAGCTCTATTTTTTGCATATCCAACTAAAAATGTTATGGTTTGTTTTGAAAACAATGTATTAATTCAGATTAACAAATGAATGTACCTCCTTTAGGCTTCCCAGTTTCATTTTTAAATATTTTTAAGGTGATTGATAGCTCATCAAACTTTTTTCTCCATCTCTCAATTGACTCCAATGTTCTATCGGTACTTGCATCGTCACATACTGCTACTTCTAAGTGCATATAAGGTATGACTGTCTGCATTGTGATTGCTTCGAAGCAGGTATCGATCCAATTTTCCCCATTGTAAATTGGTATAATGATTGACTAAAATTTAAATAACTTAGATATATTATCATAAAGTTTTTTGTTAAAATTTTTCAAATTAAGATAACTTACAACTTGTGGCTTGGTAGAATTTAAGGCCATTGAAACCACGGGTATTTTTCATGATCATGAAAAACCGTTAGTCAAATTTCCTTGATTAATTAATAATTTTTTCTTTGTATCACAGGCCTAACCTATCACAGGTTGTCGAACTACTATAATTTAGGCAACATTTCACACTGAAGGCACATTTTTAAGGAAAGGAACAAATAACAATAAATTAACAATTCTACATAAAATTACTTATGTATCACGCGTCACTGACATCGACAACTTGAACTAGCATAAAATAACAAAACAAAATACAACTGACAAAGAGAATGTCTTAGTTGTCAGAGTCATATAGGTACAGAATATTCTTCATATGGGACAGGAGGGGAGGAGGTGGCGGAGGAGGAGGAGGAGGAGGAGGAGGAGGAGTAGACCAAACTCTTATCTTATTATCTTCACTACGGCGCCTATAATGCGCCATCTCTCGGTACTTCGTAGTGCCGGAATTCCTGTGATCGTATACTTAATTCTCGTGAGCCAAAAAAACAGTAATTTATTATGTTTGTTTATTTAGTTATTTGAATGTAAAATAATAGTATATATTGTGTATCAAGGGTGGAATGAAGGTGATTACTGATTCGTGTGATAGTGGCAATCACACGAGTCACAACTGATACTTTTTGTCAAAATATGCACAAGTACCTTTTATCTGCTTTAATTACTTTTAATCCGCGGTAATAATTTTGTAATATAAGATTAAGATAATTTTGTATCACAAACACTTATTTATTTCTAACTTTGTATAACAAAATTACAAAAATATATACGTCTCTTAAATATAACTTTGCATGAAAAAGACTCGTGCGCCAAAAATCGCCTCGAGTTTACACTTTAACAATGGCTTTTCCAACGTTCTCGCCTTTCAGCATGCCATTAAAAGCCTGGAACATGTTTTCAAAACCTTCGGTGACGGTCTCTTTGTACTTGAGTTTTCCCTCCCGAATCCACTGCATATTTTTCTCGATACCCTCGAACCATCGATCAGACCACCTGGTAACAACGAATCCTTCGATCTTCAATTGATTGAACACCAAAGCCGGCTGGAGGATACTCGTTTTGGGCAGCGTATCGCTGTTGTAAGAGGAAATGCTACCGCAAATCGAAGCCCTGCCAAATGTCCGCATTCGATAAATCACCGTAGTCGAGATGTCGCCGCCCACCTGTTCGATGGATGAGAAATTTATTTTAATCAATCGACAATGCAGCGATGAACAAAACTATTGAGAATCAATTGTTTACGTTGTCGAAGTAACAGTCCACGCCGTCAGGTGCAGCTTCCTTCAATGCGGCGGCGATATTTTCCGTTTTGTAGTTTATTGCTCGATCGAAGCCTAACTCGTTGACGAGCCACTTACACTTGCTGTCGGAGCCTGCAATGCCGATGGCTTTGAGACCGTGAATTTTGGCAATTTGTCCTACGTGTGAACCGACCGCACCGGCGGCGCCGCTGATGACCGCTGTTTCGCCGGGTTTTGGCTTACACACTTCCAAGAATCCAAAGTATGCCGTGTTGCTTATGGGAAATTATAAGTTGAAAATGTAGTATATTTATTTTTCTTAAAAAAAATAAATAAATAGAGAGTGCCTTTAAATTGCGCGAGATCCTTATTTACATTAAATTAACTCGTAGTTAAAGTATACATCGCAATTTACGCAAAAAGCAGTTGTGTTCATATAATCATCCATTAATTTACCCAGGCATTCCCAAAACTCCCAATGCAAGAGAGGGAGACAGGTCGCCGAAGTCGGGTATGACGTAAGGCTTGTCCTTCATTATTTGCTCCTTCGAGGCGGGTTCCTCCGGATTCAGAACGGTATGGGATCTCCATCCCATGTATCCCACTATCCTCTTGCCGACTGGGAATTTCGGGTTCTTCGACTCGATGATTTTTGCCACTTGTGAGCCTATCATCGTTCTGCCGATAGGCAAGCGGACAGTGTATGCTCGCATGTACGGGTCGACTGAGAGGTATTCGGCCTCGGCAAGAATTTCTTTGAAATACATGAGAAATTATTGCTTTTTCAAGCTAATTTTCTGGATATTCTATGCAGAGAGTTTACACCTAAAATAAATAATGAGTTATACCGACCTCCATCTTTAATAGGCGGCAGTTCTTCTTCGACAAGCTTGAGATCCGTCGGTTTTGGTTCTCCGTTAAAGTGTTTCGAAAACACGTATTTTTTGGCCACAGTTGTTACCGTTCGCGAGTTCTCGTATCTCAGTTGACTGATAACTGGTTGTTGCTGAGATAGCATTATAAGTGACTTTTTCATAATACCTGCCATATTGACCTGTTAACAGAGACTCGCGATATTCTGATAAAATAATGATATCCTTGATAGTGGAGTAAACACGTAAAAAGTAACTTTAAAGAGAAAACGAACCAGAGTCCCGGCCGGCGAGTACAACAATACAAAACAGATGTCTTCGCGGTACCTATATACGTCAGAATGTTATCGGCCCGGGATTCGCGCGGTATATATTGGATAAGTATGTTGCGCTCTGCCACCAGGTCGCGTATACCCCATGATACTTCCAGATAAAATGCCATCTCTAAACTATATCATTCGAGTAGGTGATCTGCTGTATCGACGTCTGGCCATATTATATTGCGCTGTAAGATATATCGACTGTAGATTTCAATTATACATTACCATCAACGATATTTTCATTTTATATATTTGAATTCCGCAAGCTTCTTAATTCGACAAGTTCTGTCGATGAACGAAGTAACATTTACTCTCGTAATAATATTGTTAAGTTTGAGCAAGACTATATGCTTATAACTCCACAGCTCTACGCGCAGTGAAACAACCGTGAATCTCCATACGCTGCGATCGCGAATAAAACCTCAGCTGATGCTGCTAATTGCCTGGTATACAGAAGCAACTAATCTTGCGGGGGCGTCCGGGACGATAACTCTAGCGACTACGTACTTTGCGTTATTTATATATACGCATGCGCTAATGACGTTTATAGATAAAATAATACACATAAAAGTAAAAAAACGCTGCACACTGCACTCGATCAAATATTCGTTTGAGAAAAGCTCATCCACCGCATTAAAATATAACACTATTAAATTTTATTAAAATTATACGCATATACGTAGCGTCTTGATTTCCCCATCAATTATACACGCGGGGGTATCCACCCTATAGGAAATTTCGACAAACACGCTTACGGCGCATATAATCGCAGCTCAGTCAAAAGCTCAAATCGTGCGCCATACATCCTAAAGCAGGCGAGAAAAATGTTTATTGGGGAAAAGCACGCAGCCGCTGAAAAAAAGCTCCATCTCTCCTACGCAGTGTATAGCTCCTCTTAATCATCGAAGAAAAATTTCGGCCGCTATCTCTCCTCCAGACTCTCGAGAGCATATTATATCCACGTACATACGCAGTACGTGAGATCGATGCATCAGTCTGAGCGAGGTGTGCCTGATGCTATGTATAGTGTATATATATATATTCGAGTAATTTCCACGGAGAATATCAAACAGTTGTCGAGTCTAAAATAAAAATGAAACTGGCTCGATGTGCCGAATATGAGACGGATTGTGAACTATTTAACCGCGCGTTTCTCTTTTAATTTACAGAAAAATATTTATGGTAGAAAAAAGCCCTTTCTGAATGATTCATTCGGTAAATATTTTCTTTATCCAGAAAAAAATCCTCCAGTACTACTCACATGCGCAGCAAACGGTATATACATATAGATTGCACATCAATAATACGGCTTTCAATGCGGTGCTAAAAACAGCAGCGATACAAATTCACTGCATACAATATATCCACGTTCAATCGCAGCGAATTTTTTTTCGCGATTCTCTCTTTTTCTCTCTCTCTCTCTCTCTCTTTCCACCCGCTTTCGCGAGCAAATGAAAAATCGCGGAAATGGGTCGAATTGGGAATTGGTTGAGCGAAAACCGCGAGCTCGGTTTGCGTTGCCGCGAAATTCGTATATATTTGTATAGAGAGAAAAGGCTATCGCGGTATATCGCGTTCTTTGGAAAAACAGCTCGCAATTTTCCGACCGTTATCGTATTAAAAAGTGGAAGACAAGCTGGCGTGCATAAATTTCGATTCGATTTGATTCGAGAGAGAGAGAGAGAGAGATTAGTCACATTGCAATTCATGAAACGATGCCGTGGGCTGCATCTGATGCGCGAGTCATTGCAATATTTCGTTGTGACTCAGGAGATGTTGTTTTCACCGATGTCATTCTCTCGGGCACGTGGATTTCGAATGATATACGGCTGCAGTTGAACGAATATCGCCATTAAAATGGAATATTCTACAAAATCAGTCAAAATAAACTTACGTCCATTACGTCGCTCTAAATCTCGCTTATATTATGTACTTTCTTGCAACGGCCTATGAATACCGCCTCGTCATCATCTTCGACTATCAAAATAAAGCCACAACACTCGACCCACATACTCTCTTGACATTCGCATAAACTCAAAGCTCAACCTGGTCGAGCTGCGCCTCCCACGGTTCCGAGAATCATTCGCAGCGATGTCGATAATTCGCGCAGAGAAAATTTAAATCTCCCGCGAGAGAAAGCAAAGTCTCTCTCTCTTTCCATATACGCACATATATGCGGCTAACGCAATCAAACACACGAGGGTGGATGAATGTTTGGACGTGAAACCGAACACCTCAATATAATACACCTTATACGCGTTGAGTATTGAAAATGCACTAATACATTAATTTTGCAAAGATATTTTTCACTTACTTATATAACTTTATAAGCGTACATCGTACCTCTTATACTTCATCTATAATTACTTGAATAATCTTCGATTTTACTCTCTTATATCATTATCTGCGTACAATCCAATATCGTTCGAGCGTTTCGAGTGAAAAAAGTCTATCCTGCAAGTTCAACAAGAGTATACATTTTAAAGTGTACACGCCTGTTGCTTCGGAATAACTCGTATTAGATTTCCGCGAAAGGGCCAGAGTCTATTTGATCAATCATCAATCGTATACACGCGCGACTATGAATAGTCCTTATGAGCCACACGCCGTCGACGATCTATTTCGAAAGTATAGCAGCTCCAGTTCTGTCATGTATATTATCGTTCTCGGGGCACGACCTCGTTGCATTCTCGCGCGGGCTGCTGCTGCCGTGCTGCCGATACGCTCTGTGCGTCTTGTTATATATATATGCATGTATATGTATATGTGTGTGCGGTTGATAGCGCGTCCGACAAGAGTGAATGCGTATGGATATACCAGCGACGATCTCGTGTATGGAGGAAACTTTGTTGGTCTAAAGGGTCGGCTGTGTGTACGAGCGAGCATAGGTGTGTGGGTATAATAGAGGAGAAAAATAATAATTTTTTTTTTTCAGGAAGTATGACGAGGGAACTTTGTCGTCGTTGCGTGGGTGGGCTTTGTAGTTCGGATCTTTGGAGAGTATGTGATTTATTTCAGCGCGAGAGTTTAGTATTGAAGGTTTGGATTTTTTTTATTGAAAATTTTCGAAGGGATACGCTTTATTTATTAATTTCGTAGATTGGCCGTGAAAATAGGTTCGAAACCAATCAAGCTTGGTTTGTTCGCGTTTAATGCTCGCAAAAGATTTTCAATCTCGCAGAGATGTTGCGGGTTTCTTCTAAAAGTATATATCTCTTTCTCTCGAAAGTTCAGCCAAATAGTTTATAGATATGGAATATCAAAAAAGCAATAAGAATCGATTTCTCGGTTTCTAATGAAAAAGCTGGTTATATGTAGGTTTTCCTTTATAGAAATATTGGAATCTGGCGCGCTCGCTGACACAATACGCACGCTTTGACGGAAAACGGCGACTTCGCTTTTAAAGCGACATACTCAATTTAAAAGCTCCGTCTCACTATTTATTTTTAAATTACTTCGTGACACTCTACTATAGAGGAAATAATATTGCAGGGCAAAACACAAACGTCAATGAGATATAGATGTCTGTATTACAAGATCAAAAGCTGATTCTTATACCTCCCTAAAGTTTGATTGCGACCCAGACGCAATCCCATTGACATTTACATGCATGAGTATGAATACCGATGAGATGGAATTTCGCATTTGAAAATACTAGTCTCTTCGTGCTTTCTACAGTTTCACATAAAATTTTACGCCATTTAAGAGTATGTATACACATTTCGCGAAAACGTCACACACAGAATTTCCCCTTGAAAAGTCAAGATTATCAGCTCGATATATAGCAGACAAACTAAACCATTTGTATGTACGTATATTGTATACTTATATATACGTGTACGCGAAAAAAGGAGCCGACTTCCAATTCCATCCCCCCGATGTACTCGCATCAGATAAAGCGACGACGAGATAGAAAAATAGCAGAGGAGGTTCGTCGAGTCGTTCTACGCGATATAACGAATTTGAGAAAAAGAGGTGCATCGACCCGCGCGGCTGCTGCGCTAAGACAGTAGTCCGATCATGTGCGCGGAGAGTCAGTTTAGTCGTGAGAGATATGCCGAGTCGGCTGAAAATTTTCTCTCCTGCGTATGGTGTGCATCACCTGCGTGATCGATGTTGGCGGGGGTAAGAAAAAGGGGCATCATGCGCCGAGAGAGAAATGGGCACGATTTGTCCCGCTGATGTGCTGGGGGTGTAGGTCGTACGTACGGGTGAAGGGGCTATCCAGTCATGGATCGCGGTGTTTTACGATATTTTGCGGCTTTTTGCGAGCCAGGTCGATTTTTAAAGTCGAGAGCGGCTGCGGGATCGCCCCTCTAGGCGCGAGAAACGTTGGGAACGCGGCAAGGAGAGGGTTCTAATTTTAAATTTCGTATGTATAGATTAGATGCGACGATGGATGCGTTCTCGGTAATCGAATTTTTTAAAGCGAATGATCATTCACTGCTATTTATTTAGAGTATATGTAAATTTAAATTTAACAATATATATCCCATCGAAGTTATTAGACCGAAGTAGGTTAATCATCGACTTTATAAGCATGAGAAAAGAGTTCCAACTCACTCATCAAGCCATTTCCCAATTTTTTTCCCTTATTCCAAGCTCGCTAACAAATACTGCAGCATCACTTTCCCTCATTTTTTTGTCGTTCTTACATATCGAAATCATTATATATATACGCTGGATATAGACATTAGTCGTTTACAATGTATACCTATATATATATATTAATGCGCGAGCCCGGGCCATGTTTTTTCTTAATCTTATTCATGAAGACAGTGAATATTCACTTCCATCTTCATTTGCCTGGTCTCACGCCGGAACCGGATGTTTGTTCTTTAGGATCGTCGAGACAATAACGGCGGCGACAAAAAAAAAGAGAGAGATGCTCACAGGCGCGTGAAAGGGTCTCGGGAGAAAACCTGCCGAGCGTATTCGGACTTAACTTCCTTCCTCGATGACCGCGTGTAAATATGTGTGCGTATATAAGTACACCCACACCAACACGCTTGATTAATGATAGCTGGGAAATCGCGACGACCTGAGAGGGGGGGGGGGAAGTATCCGGTATCCGTTTCTCCCGCTCGCTCGCTCTAACTGCCTATATGTACGAAAATCTCGCGGATCTTTTCTTCGAGGTCTTTTTATAGATGGTTCTCTGTGTCTTGCTGGTTTAGCCCGGTGACGCTTTCTCTTGATAATTCCAGCTGGATTTTGGGGGATATGTTAGTATTCGTAGTGTAATTAAGAGAACCGAACGAACGATTTGAATATTTTTTTCTGAATTTGTACTTGATATACAGACAACATAGATATTTCAAGATGTCAAGATCAGCGCGACATTTTTCTAAAGTATATAGTCCGCAGTTAATTATTGAACAATATGATATGCCGCGATATCATACAATAAATCGAGTGTACATAATCCATACAGAAATGAAAGTTTAATCCCTAACCTGATCACCTCGATGATCACTGTATATGTACCAAATTTATCAAGTCAATTGCCGGATGCAATAATTTAACCAAATTAATCGACTCAACATCCGCATATATATCGGCTGTTATAAATATACAGAAAAATTCCCGTGATTATTTCTCCGGACTTAAATATCCCGGCCAACTAATACAGCGAGTCTATTACCATCACCTATCCCGATAGTAGTTCGCTGACTCGACAAAAAAGAGGCGGGAAGATTAAGATGACGTACGGCGCAAGTTTCCTCGCGAGAAGCTTTCGGCGCACACGCCATACATTATATAGATATCCCGGTGCAGTTAGCGAGACGCGTCTTCCTAATTGACCGATTTAAGCGCGCGTATGACGAAATTAACGCGGCCAATTAAGCGGGAGTACTGCCACCGACAATAGCTCATTTCACACGCAAATATTATTATGAAAAATACGAGCTACTGGTCCTGTATACGGGCGCATATAGATATAATACAATACGCGGGGATCGACTGTTATTTTGCGTTATTTTCGAGGAATATCCGCGACAGAGGCGCGACCCAATTTTTTTGTCCAACTATATTTTCGGTGATATGGAATATCGAAATATGATTTTACTGTCAGCAAGATCAATACGGGCGAGTGAGAGAGACAGAGCTCACTTTAATTATGTTAACGCTTGACTTCCTGCCTCGATGTTATTAAATTTGACGCTCATCGGTCCGCTCGCATTTCGTCTGCTTTTTTTTCTTTAAAAAAGGAAGTTCTCTATCGCGTTTTAATCACAATGTATATTTTCGCATATAGAAATAAAATGACGACTAACCCGTGCAGAGGGTCAACGATCTTTCAATCTCCCGCGAAGCGCGCGTCGACGACAAAATGCCAAAAATTTCTATACCAAACGCCGCCATACGACTATTATATTATATATTTCTCCCGAGCGTCAAAGAGCCGAAATCAAAGAAGATGACCCGCATATTGATAATCTCTCTTTCTCTCTCTCTCCGGTATCACAGGCGTCATTTTTCACGACAGGCCGACTTATATATGTAACAGAAAAATCAATTCGCACAGAAGCTAGCATATGCCGAGGGTCGGCCACGACGCCTTTTCGCGCGCATTAAACACCCCGAAAATCCGCCGTTTCGGGACAGCCCTCATATTCGAGATCGCGCGCAGCTGACCTTTTCAACACATTTTCCCTATCGCGCTCCTCGACGAGTTTCCTGGACTTTGCGAATTCTCGACTCTGCGAATGGACTTCCGCCTTATCAATCTGCCGAATATATTATATAAGGGAGGATCATCCTTTTTATCGGAACTAGCGAGAACGTATTTTTTGGTGCCTGAAAAATTCTTATTTTACGAATGAATTCCTTATACTCGCTGTATAAATATTTTTGGGTTTGGAGAATATGTATATAGAGTTTAGAGCGCAATTTCTCCCCTATGAGATTCACCGAAGCGTCAGTTTTTCCGCTTGGACTCTATTTTTCCAACAGATCAAATATAGTTCTGCTTGGTTTACGCTTGATCTGGTTAGGTAGATTTCGGCTTTTTCTCACTTTTTCCCCTTTCTGAAGTTCAGGCACGAGTCGCTGTTAGTTTTTAATCGAATGGACGTCGTTTGTTTTTCGAAACAGTTTTTATTTACCCATGTATATATATATATATATATATGCAGAATCGAACGGAAAAGGTTGATTAAAATTCCGAGAAAAATACGCTTCGCAATTTTCCTACCTTTTGGATGAGAATTGAGAGCGAAGACGAATAAAGACTGCATAAATTCCATCGCAGCTGCCTCGAGAAACTTCGCGACGCTGACACTTAGCCAGAATTTCGTCGTCGCGGAGTCGAAAAAAAAGTACACGTGACTCGAGAAGTAATGAAGAAAGATGAGAGTTCGGTAAAGAGTTAAAGCGGGAGACGTTAAACGACATTAATAATATCAAGAGCACTTAGTTGCTCTTCTCATCTGCGAGTTCAATTACTTACCGCTTCTCTCCTGACTATACACAGTTTAAGCACATGCAGTCGTTTACGTTTGTTCTAATTGTACTCGGTACAATAAGCTGAATCAGGTCAAATGGATCGTGCAATCTCTACGACGGCTATGGGAAATTACACACATGGCGAGGTCTGAATGCTATAATACAGGACGTACGTGTATTACGCGTCTTGAATAAAATTTTACTTAATTTACTGCCGCGCGGAAAATTTGGCGAAGCGCTTTATTGATTTATCATGCGTACGCGAAAAAAGGTTGAAAGGGGTTATGGATTTAATTTTTTGCGCCAGAGATATTGGTAGGCGGGTATCTTCTGCCTTGATGGATCGCCGAGAAGTGTACAAAGATTCGGGGAAAATAATAATAATAAGAACGGAAAGCTCGCGTCGAGTGAAAACAGAGAATAAAAATAATACCACAATGAACTTTTTCCAAACCGGGCTGAAACAATATAAATAACGCGCACCTCATTCGTATATACTATATATCGACTTATTGGTATTTCGCTACGAAAATAGAAACAGAATATATACACTACACAGAAACGCCGCATCCACGTATATATAAATTGTAAATTTTAATTATCGAATCTCCCGCGTTAAATATATCATCGCTATTTCACGCTGTCTCGAACCTTCTATATTCCCACGGCTAGAAGCTATACAGCTGTTCAATACACAAACGCGATACACAGTGTATAATAGAGTCGGAAAAAAGCTCAGCATCGCATCGGGCATCGACAGGCTCACGCGCGCGAATTCGCACCAAATATACAAGCTTCTCCTGTATACACACATTCAATCTCGTGACTTTTTAACGACGAGACGTATTCGCCCGTCTGGCTCATCAATGTTTCAGCGCGCACGCGCCACTTTTTGCTACAGCCTCATCGCTTAGAAGGGAAACAACCGATGCGACACACACAGAGAGCGAGGCTTGATTCCGGAGTAGCATGAATAATTCAAGTTCACGTGCACCGACTGATACAAGCGCTCACTGCTGCTGCTGCTGCCGCTGCATCTGTCTGTGGCTGAATATAATTTAGAGGTGAATTGTCGGGAGGCCGACGTTTCTCTTTACGTCGTTCTGCAAGACGGATAGAAACTTTTAATCCCGAGACGCTGACTATACTGTGCGGACTCGATTATCGCAAGAGCTGCGTCGTGAAAGCTTATCCTATTTTTAAATGAAGTTTTTATAAAACTTTGCGCGTAATTGAAGAGACGCAGAGTAACGACAGTATAGCGACGAGACTTTGAATTGGTGCTTTGGTGGTATTTGAAATGGCGTTAAAGTTCTTTGCATATTATATCTGTAATTACAGTTATACAAGCTTGAATCTGCCTCATCTCTTACAGAATGAAGTTTTCTCCTCAGCGGAAAGCTTTTTTCTCGTTATCGAGACGTTCGAGATCTCGAGCCCCTTTTCGTGCACTCGTATATTATTTATATATATAACGCGCTCGATCGTCGTGCCCGCAAGCGCACTTGCGCGAGTTTTAAAAGAATTCTCGAACGTAACATTGTAGCGTCGCGTTATATAGGTTCGCGCAGTCGCGACTTCCATAAACTCGAAAAAGGCCTTTTAAAGAACGGAGCGAGAGCCGACCGAGAGGCTGCGTGACTTGGCAGCTTATCTAAGGGAGAACGAGCCCCCGAGAAATTATGTGGTTAATCGGTATGTGACCCGCAGCTTCGGCGGTAAAATTTGACGAGACCATAGTTTTTTAGAGGCATTATACCGCGCTGTTGTCGGGAGATTTTTGGTTTAACGAAAGCGCCGCGGAGTTATTTATTATCCGTGGCAAGTATAAGGCGAGTAGCATGAAATAGTAAATCGAGCCCTCGTTCTGATGTGAGAATAGCGAATGAGAAAGAGAGAGAAAGAAATTACTTTTTAAAGTGCTGATTTATCGAGGGGAAAGCAATTTTTATCGGAAGCGAGACTTACCAAAATAGATGTCATTCAACGAAAATTGAACCAAGATAGAGAGCCGATCGAAACTTTGGTATAGCTTAAGTCGGCGAGCGAACGCATGCGGAATCGAGTGGTATTATTCGGAAAAATGTGCTTCTGCCGCGAACTGTCCGTCTCGCTCGCAACTTTTTGACGTATAACGAATCTTTCAAAATTCTTTGCACATAGTTGGTAAAAAAACATAATAATCGGCGCATGGGTTCATTTTTAAGTATCAAGTTCGCGGACGGGTATAGTTGGGTCATCGTATTTCATCGTTTATATTCAAAGTTTATGCAAGTTAATATTCGTAAAAAGCATACACATATTACAACTATAGAAACGATAAATGAGTTTAGCGGAATAATTAAGCTATACGTGGCGTAGAATCGGCAGCGGCATCTTTTTTATAAAAGGAAAGGCGCAGCTAAGACTTGTTGAATTGTAATCAGAAAAGGTTCGAGAGATAACAAAGTTTTCCCAGGTTTAATCCGCCTTTACAGAAAAAATCTTGTTTGCATAAGGATTCACGGACGATTGAAACTTTCGACGACATGGTTCTCGCAGCATAGGGTATATATAGAGTCCTCGAACAAGCGGGTAATATATATATATATATGTATATGTATATATAGAGCATTGGTCATCAAGTATTCACTCCTATGGTCCGACTTTTCTAATGTCGAGCCTATAAAATGAAGGGAAACGAGCGATCGGGAAGGTTGCATAAAAGAAATATAAAAACTTTTCGGTCTATCGTTCTGTCGAGAATCGCGCGATAAATTTTAGTGAAAAAGAAGAAGTAATCAGTAGACTTTGGAACTCGCTGCATCCGTAAAATGTAGGCAAATCGACGAACGATTAAATAAAACATTAGATACGATCCTTGAATCCCGAGTAGCGATAAAAAGAAATGGTCTCTGAACCGCAAGCAAAACATTCAATAAAGCCATTAGCACCGCGTTAGCTCGGCAAATGTCCAATATCGGTATTTATGATAATTTCTCTTTTTTTTACGACTCTCTATACTCCCATCGGTACCTTTTTCTATAGGGTTGTTCCCGAGTGCGACATATCCCTCCTGTCAGCGATTTGCACAGCTGAATTATTGAACACGATATCGCGCAGTCGTTTGCCTGTTCGCTTTTTCTGCTGCTGTATACAAGAGGGATTTCCTCTTCTCCAAGTTTCCCGAGACACGCTAAATACCGAACAGCGAGACTGCGTTAATTCGTACAACATAATATAATGCATATTCCGCGCGAAACGAATTGTAACAACGGAG
Organism: Muscidifurax raptorellus; assembly: GCA_020010945.3. Taxonomy (NCBI): domain Eukaryota; kingdom Metazoa; phylum Arthropoda; class Insecta; order Hymenoptera; family Pteromalidae; genus Muscidifurax; species Muscidifurax raptorellus. The sequence goes on along the minus strand of CM052078.1, from coordinate 12,335,412 downwards.
GAATTTCCTTTGTCGTATGATGGTATAGAATAGATTTCGCATCAGAGCTACCATTTCTCGATGGAATGCCTTGATTAAAATGCACGTACAATTGCAGCTTTATTGAGCCTGCTTATAATGCAAATATAAACAAACTAAAATTAAATTGCGAAACTTCATTTACTTCGCCTTTTCTTCGTCTACGCGAATACAAACGAATGCATAAGAAGTTCAAACAAGGCGCGAAATAATTGACGACGGCAACTGTTCGACGAGGCAACGGTGTATAATAATCAATTTTGCAAATTGCATAATGCCTCTACATTCAAAAAGTCAATTCCGACAACGTGATTCAGTCGACCATCTAGTGTCCTATATACTGTTCGTGTAAACGAGCCGTATAACATCCGACCTTTATATAACGTATCACGAGTCTACATCATGGAAACGTGCCGAGCCTTCGGCGTCAAGAGTCATCCGCGATTTCGTATTCCCATAGTAACCCGCGTGTGTGTCTGTCCTGCTTGTTGGTCTTCGTTTTCTATTCTTTGCGAGCAGGGCCTCTCCTCTCGAGAAATGCTTTCGCTCATTCTTATCAGGTCGACTTTATATATATATATATACACACTTTTTCGCATCGTCACTTCTCGTTCCGCGCCGGCATTCGTTAGTCGGATGAGTTGCCGCGTGGAGAGAGTAAGTCGGGTCGAGATTAAAAAGGACACCGTTGGAAGCTAGAGAGAGAAGGGGGAGGTTCGATAAGCGCAAGAGAGAGAAAGAGCGTTCGATTCAGCGAGGCAGGATTAATTTAGCTCCTGGCTGGACCTGCGCGCTATACGAGTATATTTCTCTCGGCGTCGCTCGGTTGTCTTTGCTCGGAGCGACGCGACTCCAGTTTGTCGCGGTAACTTTCCGAAGGCTGCAGGTTCTTCTTCTATACCTTTACTCTCAGTCCTTTCTCTCTCTTTTTTTCATCGAGAGTTGTTGCTGGCATCGATTTTTTTTTTGTTTTGTTTATTTTCCCTCTCCTTCGCTCTGGACATCGGCAATTCCTCGACAGTGTGTCGCTCTAGAGCACCCAAGGCACTTCACTTTGCGAGACGAGGTTCGACGCGACACTTTCAATTTATTAGCGAGCTGTTTTTGAAAATTAAGTCTAGTGCGGTGACGATGTATAGAAGCTGAGCTGCATGTGCTGAAAATTTTTAACAAGATTTGTCGCGTACGGTAAAATGCAATTTTCAAGTTTAATTCGGATGCAATCCCATCCGATAACCAATCACCTCGGCTATAGTTCCAGAAATTATCGCAGATACGCGCGTGTCATCGAAATAAAAGCTTTGTTTCGTTTGCCAATAAAACTTTTTTCTCAATTCCGTCGTATACCGTTTTATACCAACTTTTTATCATCATAATTATTCATCCACCCTTGCCCCATCGTGGACATACCAGGCTGATATCCAATAACTCTTTGGCGTAAATTAATTTCTCATAAAAATTCCGGGAACGATAAAGAGAAAAAGAAACGACGGAAATAGCAGCGCAACACATGGCGAATGATTATGACGCGCGAAATTATATATATATATATATATATCTCGACACCCCTCATCGCAGTCAAGGCGTGTCACGCATCAAGCGCTATCCAAATCACGAGTCCGAGATCTTTCTCCTATGCGTCAGAGGAAACGCAGCGACAGTTATCAGAGAAATCTGACTGATTTCCGGAAACGTTATTGTCATACCTTATAACACAGACAGTGTTTATCGTCGTGGGTGGTCGTAGATTTTGGTAATCATAGTTTCCCTTTTTTATCGAAACTATTATATCTAGAGCGTATTTTGAATTGGTTAAACTGGTTTTGTTATTCATAGCGTTTATTGCTACGCTCATTATATATCTCCTTTCGCATTGGACAGGTCCTGATGCTCGACTCAATGCATCGGAATATAAAAGTTCGCTCAAATAATTTCTTTTTCTTACTGTCGTACACAATACATGCCACGAGAAGCTTTAACGCAATATGAGAAAGCGAGTATTCGTTTTCTTTTTCTTGGTGTATAATTTTAATAGACACTGTTTGCTATGCCAGCATTCAAACTTTAGTGTGTATGTATATGTTTACGAAACCATTATTAACCTATAATAACCTGATTTTTCAAAGTCTCTTTTTGATTGTTCGCAGGCAGTATATCAGGAAGAAAATGTAACGAGAATAATATTTCTTATAACGATGAGCGTCGTTTCCCATCAGATGCGCTGCAGCGGTAAGTAAAGACGGGCTGCATTTTTCACATTATTTTGTAAACGCACAAAAAATATTTCAAATTTCAGCCGTATTTTTATATTTTAATACTCTCGTAATATATACTAACATTTTAATGTAGTTTTTACGTTGATGAATGACCCCGAGGCCCATCGCTCCTCGCAGCATAAAAGCAGTCGCTACAATATAATACAGCCAAAGCCCCCTACTAAGGACTTTCTAACGCGCACCGGATAACTTTTCATTAATAACATCCGCGAACGCACTTGCCTATATACGTACACGCAGAGCCGCGAGATATAAATTATTTCCCGGCATTATCAAGAGATCGTTACTAATGATTCATTCGTGTGTATATATATAGCAAGCCAACAACTCGGGAAACTCGTTAGTTATCAATCATTGCTGCGGGGGAGGGATGAGGGCCGATTAAATTCCCGGCGCGCGCTTCGCACCTTCTCGCGAAAAAAAGAGAGAAGAATGCGCGACTCTCTTTTCTTTGTCTTGCCTATCGTTCCCGGCAAAATGATACGCTACTTCCGATGTTTTTTTTTCTCGTTCTCCCTCTATACTTCCATGGAAAAAACGAGGTTTACACACGCGCGTGAATCGGCTGAATCTCCTCTCCCGGGCATGTGTCTGGGAAATAATAAATCTTCGGAGTTTGACGATGCAAGGCATCAATCAGATCGCGAGGAAGCCCCCTGCGTCTCGCTTTTGCCGATCGTACGGAGCTTGCAAGCTCGATATCGCATTAATTTTATTTCCTCGGAATGAAGACAGCATAAGTCTTTGTCTGCGTCGTTTAGAGGTGCAGCTTGAGACGTTGTCGGTGACTCGACGCTGTTTACTGTTCAAATAGTAGTTTTGTGTTCGCGCGGTCGCGCGCATTGACTGCAATATAAGCTATTAATTATGGTCTTGAAAATTTTATCAGAAGTCGACGTAATCAGGTTCTCTTCGCTGTACGCTCATCTTGTTTAATTCGAAACCGCGACGGGAGAGATAAAAGTTCGCAGCGACGAAATCGAATTGCCCGTTTCATTATATACACGACGGCATAAAGTTTCCGGTTGTCCCGCGACGACGCTTGAAAATCGAGTCGTCGTCGGCAGCGGCGCGCGCCAATCAAATCGCGACTTACCTTGCCACATCGGAAAATACAGAGACGCTTGTTCGACGAGCATCTCTCCGTTATTATCTATCATCTCTTCCTTGGCCCTCGACGGATCCTGGGTGCATGTATTCGATTATTTCCTTGATGAAATATCGATCGGCCGACCTCGCGACATATTCGCCATAAATACCGAGCCGCGGTTTCATCTCCTGCTCGTATTCGCTCGAGAAGAAGATGAGACAGAATCAGATGTCGGCCTTTTTCCTTCTTGCGGGATTCTAAAGACATGTCGCTGTTCGCCCACATATGACGTACGCACGTTCGGCGATATCAGGATTCAACAGACGGGGAAATTGCCTTTCATCGTTGTAGCAAACGTTACGAGAGCGAGATGCGTTGTCGTGAGGCTTTTGCTGTGAACGAGTCGTATACAGCATATTATTGATATACGCTCGCTTTAAACTGGTATTTTGGGAAAAGTTTACGGTAGAAATATCAGTGTTACGTATATCGTTAAACTTCGTTGATTTAATTTCCGTAATAGTATGGCAATAAGCTAATTTTTCTATAGAAAAGCAATTTTTTTCAATTCATCGCAGCAGAAAAAAGCAAATTGATCGTTGCGACCAGTAATATTGACCGTTTTGAACGTTGAGGTGTACTCGGTTTATGAAATAACGATGAAAACACCTCATATATTTTTCACCGTTCTACGGCGCATCAAAAGAGTATAAACCCCGTTTAAAAGCCCACACTTCGCGCGGATTCGCTTCCATAATAATTTTCAGAAAAATAATTCCAGCAACGTATTAATTCCAGTGCACATATACAAATGTATCCCGTGAAATGATAAGCATTCAACAACAACACACGCCATATATGATCAAATAACAAAGCGTATGTACGCGATGTTCTTCAAATGCAAAGTCACACGACTCACTGCGCCGCATTTTTCCTCGTAAACGTTGCCGCAGCCTGTCGACAAATAAACTTTGCCCGATAAAATCCGCTAAATAACAACACGCCGGGAAAAATAAGCCCCGACGAGCAGCGATACAAGCCCTCTCGGTTATATACAAACTCGTTCTCTTCTCTTCGCACATAACAGCGCTCGACGAGAGCTCGTGGCGTTTACGAGTCGGGCAGGTGTTCGCGGCGATCATTTGAATTTCGTGCAGCCGCGCCTCCTCGTTGCTGTTGTTTCTCAAGTATATATATACGTATATAGAGGGTGGCCCACTTCGCGACCTGCGGTTATACGGCTATCTCCCTTTATCTCTCATATAAGAGGCTATGATAATTGAAGTCGTGCTGTGCGCTCTGGTGTCCTCCTCGTCACCCTATAATACAGTTTGGTACGTCTGTGGGTCTGTTTGGAATTAGACTCTTCGAATACAGACAGAGGCTCATTATATTGTAGTGCCAACCTGCGGCTTTTGCACTAAGATGGACTGTGTTCATCTGCGCATGCGATCTCAAAGCAAAAGGGAGATAGACTCGTAGGAGAAGTTGCTTATTGTTGGGATACTTGGGGGTATATACTTCGCGCTGTTCTAATGAGATGAAATTTAATCAAAATATTTGTTGTGCATGAATATTATTTTATACATCAGTGTTGATACTCCGAGGTTGAGATGTTAAAGTTAGGTTTAATATGGCGGAGATTCTATTATTCAGTGGATTCAAGTGTAAATTGTGTACTATATACTTTTGAAAATAAGCGCGTGAATTACGCACATCAGCAGTATCGCGAGCATCAATTTAACCCGAGAAAAAGTTGCCCGCGTCACTTTGCCGTTCCGTCGAAGTGGTGCACTTCGTGCGAGATACACTTATACACCATATTATGTGTGCTTTTTACGGTCAATGACTTTTCTCATATTTCTTTCTTTTTTACGAAGTATATTATATAAACGAGGTGGCCAGCGCCACATGATTATAAATTCAATATTATATTTCGATTACCCTTTTCAAAGTATTTATAAAATTCAAGGTTAAGTTTTTGCTTTGCATAAATTACAATAGCGCCGTCTAGTTTCTGCGCTTAAACAAAAAATTTGAAATTATGATCCGAAAGCACTTTGTTGATCGCGTCGCAAGACTCGAGGGAAGGTCTTGAGAGGCTGATTGCGGGACTCCGGTGCAATGCACGAAGTTTGTGATTTGAATAAGGTCGCCCTTGGGAAAAATCAGTTTGTTGTTTACTTTACTCGAAATCGCTTCTGCTTAACTCTCGATGGAACTTTTTTTGAAGTGCAAAAATAATTACATTATATCTGTATGCACGGGATTAACGCGCAGCGAACACTTTTTTGTCTATAGAGCGTTGTATAGACGAGGAAAAAAATATACCTACATACTTTTTTCACACGCGAAAGGCGATCTTATGGAAAACCCACCAAATTACTACAGCACACACGATGTTGTAGATGGAAACGCAAGGATGCCGCAGAAACCGTCTTAAATCTCTTTTATGATATCAACTCTAACATTTTCTGCATATAACACACGCATACGGATGTATTATGTTTTCCCGCACGCGAAGCTTCGCGGGAAAAATAAAATAAATGCGATGTCGAGCTGTGCAGTATACGGAAAAAATACATAATGTAACGATGTAGCAGCTTTAAAAAGGATCAGGAATCAGTCGAACGGTAATAGTCGGTATAATACGCTATTTTTCTGCTTCAGCCCTTCGCCCTCGCGTGCTATATTTGAAAAATCGTGTAGCTCCCAAAGCTTTCCGACAGTACGTAATGAAAGCTTCTATCGCTAGTAGGATCGAGATGAAAGATTGCAGTTGTCGGATAAAAATATAAATACACTTAATACCACGACGCTCGTATATATACATAAAACGTATATATACTCGCCCCCGCCGCGCATAATTATCTCGCGTAATTCAAAGCGCGCGCACCGAAATCCGCGCCACTTCTAAACATCGGCGTCGTTCAAAATTCCCTCCTTCGAATTAAAGCACCGCGGCCCACACCCATCGTCGCCCCTGTCTCTTTGAAAAAAAATGACGCCTAAACGCCAAGCCGAGTACAGCGAGCTTGCGAATAAGCAGCGGCAGCGAGTTTAATTTAATCGCAGCGACAGCAGTATATGGGCCGTCCGCCCCTCCCGTATAGCAGCAGCCGCGTATAGCATCGCGAGAAAGAAAATGCGCAAGCGCCGCAAGCTCGACAGCCCGACTGTGTGCGTGTGGCCGCCGACGCCGCTTCAGTATACTCGCTGTTCTCCCACCGGTATCAGTGTGTTCCGCTCCGCGGCGTTTTCCAACCTCAACTTCGCGCTTCTACTTTATATACGTATACATCGCGCCTCGCAGTCCTGCAGCAGTCAATCGCCTGTTGCATTATACAAGAGAGCATTATATAGGGATAGAAAGAGAGAGAGAGAGAGAGAGAGAGAGTTTATCGAAGCCGAGCTACATGTGTTCGGCGGCTGGTGGTGCACGCCATGCGGCGACGCGCGCCAGCAGCTGGAGAACCGAGCCGAGGAAGTAGCAGCGGACAGCCTCCGCTTCGAGGTAAAGACACGAGTGTGTTCTATGCGTGTGGGATGGAATATGGATCATCGATCATCCGTCATCCCAAATACTATATATATATAACTGTGAGGGAAACGTCGGCGCCGTGTGCGTGTCTTCGTTCGCTGGTTGTTGTTTTTCTGCGAGCGCGTGGTTTCCTCACAGCCTCCCCGGCTTCTTTTTTTTTCTTCTAATACGCTATATATATATATATATATATTGATGTGTGAAGCGAGCACAGAACCGGTACGCATGAAATTCGCGCGATTTTGCTCTCGTTGTACTTAGCGCGATGTAGACTTGGTTGCGGCGAACGAGAGAAATATCCCTGTGGCTTCCGGCTATTGTGTATCGCGAAATTATTAAGTACTGCGGTACTGCGCTATAAGCGTGTCGGGACAACGGCAAAAAAAGGCTCTTTTTTTGTACCGCGGACAATGGCTCGCTGACGCGGAGAGAACGTTTTTTAACCGACTATACGCGTCAACGTGTGTCCGAGACTCTCGCATTTATTTTCCGAGAAACTTAAGAATGCAGTGCGGTATTCGCTCGGAAATACGTATAGAATGTATACACGCGTCTTTCGCCAACGCGATCTCGTATCTCGCATTCGGATACGTGGAATATATACGCGATCGAAAAACGGGATACATACATACATACATATACGTACGTATAACGTATGTATATATATAGAAGTTTTGAAAAAGCCGCTGCGCGTATACCACACGGTAAACTGCAACTATATAGATACGTAAATCCATACTCAAAAGGAGCTTGGACGTCTGAGCTTTCACCTCAGAGACCGCGGCTTCGATTCCAGAGGATTTATGAGCATTGCGATATTTTTTCCAGCACCCACCCCTCAAAGTCTTCTTTCCCCTTTTGTTGTTCCTTCTGCCGTCGCGCACACACTGCTCTCCGGGAGATTTGTCGCTGTCCTTTTTTTTTTATCGAAAGCTCCGCGAGTCCTCGGGGTTTTTAGATTAGCGCTAGGAGCTTTCGAGACGAAAGAGTTCATTCCGATGCGGATTTTCGTATATATACGTCGTTCGAAGGTCGAAAGTTGGTGTCTTCTTAAGTTTCAGACTACTGTACGCTTTCTCGGCTTACGGCGACTAATTCGGAAGAGAATTTAGAGGCGAACTTGGTATCCCGGGACGCGTTATAAATCAGGCATGGACACTTTTTGGACTTGTTCGTCTTATAGACGCACTTTCGATTATTCAAGTATATTTTACGCATTATTTTGAGTTGCGCGTGAGAACGTTGTTGAGAAAAAATTTGTTGACAGGTTTATGACGAGACTCGTTGTACATTAGAAATATAGAAAAATTAAAAGCCAAAGAGATCAGCGTAGTTATGCGAAAAAAGCCGAGAAAATAGCGAGAATTCACATTCTGCAAAATAATTTTATCTTAATCCGAAGAAAAAAGAAAAAGACTGCACGCACACACACACACAGAGTGCAAAAAATTCTAAATAAAACGCACTCACGCCAGCGCAAGAGAGCAACGCGCGCATATACGCGGAGAAACGCAGGGGGTATAAAACTCGTGTGTCGTAAAAGAAAAATTCTTTGCAAAAGGAAGAACAAGAAGAAGAAGTAGAAGAAAAAAAGCTCCATCGACCTCTCGAGTGTGTTCCTTTCTGCGACGACAGATAAGCGCTGCTGCTGCGCTGACACGAAGGATTACGTTCTGGACGTATATATATATATTATCGTTTGTGATCAGTATTGCGTCGACGGGGAAAGAGTTTTAATGATTCGCGAGATTTTTTTTAATGAGAAATCCCGTGGCTTGACACACACACACACACACATACACGCGCACACACGTGAGTTCTTTTGTGCGCGAATAGGTATGTGTAAAAATGAAGTTCTGACATTACTAAGCTATTACTGCAGCGAGAGATGTGCGGAAAGCAGATCTAACGAGGAGTAGAATAATGAGGAGTGCTTTTACAGGCATATCTCTTTCTCTCTTGGCTTGTATAACGATGGAAACAATTTTCCGTGAAAAAACGTGAAATATCAAAGGAAACTGCTGCAACGCTCGTAAACTCATGTTATATACAAAATAGCCCTGGCGTCAGCGAGCCGCTAATTTATGCAACAACAATATAGAGTCCTAAAGTATGTATCATCCATATGAGAGCCAGAGAATTATAATAGCGCAAACAAGGCACATCAGCACTCAACACACCCGCACGCTCTTTCTTTCTCACGAAATATATAAATGTATGCACCAGGTTATTCGTCGCCGAAGGGCCGCCTACGTCCGCATTCGTACGTGATCGATCATCGCGCGTCATAATTATATCGAAACTGAGCGCAGCGTCCGCTACTCGCGCGTGTTTCCGCATGTATATCTGCTGCCTCGGCCATTCGGGGCATATAAATCACGAGGTCGCCATGCGAAGCTCTCCCGCTCGTGTGTGCGCGCGAAGGACGGAGAATAAGGTAGTATAACATATAGAGATGCAACGGCGTCTCGTTATAAGGTGCCGGAGGCTGGCGCGTATTATTGTCGTGGCTTTTGCCGTCGCTGATGCACTTTTTTTACGACCTGCGATGAGGTCGTTTTGGTGATGCAGGATATGCATATATAGACGATTTAAAACGGGTTATCTGAGATTATTTGATTAACATTGATTTTGGATACGTGGATATTGGGTACAAGCAAATATTAGTATAGATGGGACGAAAGTTCGAACGGTAAAAGTAGAACAAGACTGGCTTTGGTCAGGTGGCGAGGCACGTTGTACAATGTTCGTATGCCTGTAGATGAATGTCATCTTTATTACAATTTTTTCTAGAAATATTACACTTGTTCAGAACTAGAGAAAGAGAATAAAAACATACTGTACAAGTTTTTTCTTCATATTTATGAGACGCATATACAGTGTACTGCTAGCACATTTTTACAGACTTAATTCGAGAAGTTTTCGAACGAGATTTCGTAAGTCAAGAACAATTGTTTTCCTATTCATGAGTTTGGCGAAGATCGTTAAACATTTCTTCATTCGAACTTGAAACATGAAAATGAAATATTCATTTGGGAAAGGGTATGATACAGATGAAAGTTTGTCGAAGATTAAAATTATTTGAGATAGTGATTATTTGAGAAATTGCAGTCTTTCAGAGAATGTCAATTAAAAGCTATATATGAGGCTGTTTACTTGAACTATCTTTGACTCTGGGATTTTCTCGCGTAGATTAATTGATTCACTACATTGAGTATTAGCTATAATTTTCATTTACTTCGAGGAACATTACAAGGACAATATTATTTCGCATCACAAAAGAGTATTAAATTTTATCCAATATCAGGATTCGCAGGTAATTACATCCATTGAAGTTTGTCTCAATCAAACAAATGAATTGTTCTGCTTATATTAACATCTTGTTTCATTTTGAGAACGATACAAATTCCGGCTTTATTGACAATTCTATTCAATTAAACATCCCCTTGCAGTTTCTCGTAAATAATTAACAAAACAGCACCGAGAAAAAGTAATCGCGGCGCCCAGGCAACAGGGCAGTATATTAGTGTGTGTGTGTGTGTGTGTGGGCATTCCCATCTCTTGGCTAACGGTACACAGGGGCACGATGCGACTGCGGGCATCATACCATCCATCGACTGTAACTTTCCCCTACTGTGCGCTATCACTATCTCTCTAATAGCTGTAGGATAGTTTCAAGCGTCAAATGTTTGAACACATATCGCAGTAGAGGCTAATCAGAAATTGTCTATATGGTGACTGTAGTTGGCTATCCACGTTTGATTCGAAGAGATTTCATTATATATTTTATTCATTAATTTCTCATACGATTCGTGTATTTATATTCATAAACATTGTTTCAAAACAGTGGAACCATCCGGTATAATGCATGTAATCAATTTGATTATCGATCTCATAAATGGAGACTTCCATTTACCATCCAAAGTAATTGTTTCAAATAGATGAAAATCATAACTATTATTCTCGGTTGTGTTCAAATCCTGAAACAGTTCATTTCCCCGAATTCTCAGGCAAAAACAACTCTAAACCAGTTCCAAAATCAGTATATATAGCGACCCTCTTTAGCATTCCGCGCATTCACCTGTGTACACCGCTATGTCGATTTAGGTACCCTCTTCATAAGTCATCACGGTACGGACCCTTCGTGTAATTAGGTCATTATGCTTACGAGGCAATTTTAATTAGTTAATTGCATAGCAACATTAATCGGGCAGTCACTTGTTTGGCATGTGCAATGCCAATGAATTTACATGTCAATCCCACACACGCCTTCATCCGCGCGTGATACAATTATCGCGAACACTGTATATAGGCATTTCTCGTCCCTCATAATGATAAGGCGCTGTTTCCCGTAATTCTTGATTTTCTGCGTGTCCTGACTCCCTAAAGCTCCCGAGCTCGTAGCTCCTGTGGTTTTGTGGCCATATCCTGCTGGCACCGGCGCAATTGGAGTTGGGTTGAATAACTACACGCAATTTGCCACGTTTTGCTAGCGATTTTTTTATTTTTATCTTGTTAGACTATTGAATTATATGATGATGAATTTAGGAGAATTCGATTGTTCCACCGAGATTTTTATATGATGAAAGAAGATTGAATAAATTCATAATGCATTTTTGAAAGCCGATTAAAGCAAATGCCTTGCAAATGAATTCATGCTTCTAACTAATGCATAAGTGTGTGAGATAATAATTAACCACTGGAATTTCTGCTGTATTTATAACGTATGCAAAAGATAATATTGATTCTGCGAGAATATAGTTTTGGAATTGAAATAAAATATAATGCCATGGTTTAAATTTACTAAAACTTTTCAATAAATCGTGATACGAGCTTTCATCAAAGCTTTTTTTGTTTCTGTTATTTTCGTACATATATTAAATATATTAATCTGGATCACGCATATATCAAGAACTCCAATAAAATGTTCACCTTCTAAGGAGTCTGGAAGTAAATTTATCGCGTAAATAATGTAAATAAAATTTTAAATTGAAAGAGCTTTGGAGTACTCAAAATCAAGGAGTATCAAGGTACGATCAACTTCACCCCTTGTTCCGCAAACAGAGTGGCTGGATTTTCCCTTCGCTAAATTTCATATCACAAATCTAACTTTTCAGCTCCGTTCGCACTTCTTCACTCCTCCCTTCTATTTCACAAACATACGCAGCTATATAGCATCGGAAGGGAGGGATCCATCTCGATCTCTATAAATAACTTAACAAACCTTATCTCTCTCTCACTCTCTCTCCCTCGTTCATATCCGGATAAGGAAACTTCGACTCTGCCGCGGGGAGGACGAGTCTCGCGTAATTGCAGCATCAAAAACTAGAAACCTCATTCACGCGCGCATGTATATACATCTCAGTAGTGACGGATCGTCAATATTTAACGTCGCAGGCTAGTGTACATCCGTGGGGTCAAGCGGTCGGCACCTCTGAAGCTCTGGCTACTACTCAGCTTCAAAGGGTATATAATATGTACGTATAAATAATTTGGGACTGACCAAACGGGAAGTTCACAGCTTCATTCGTAAGTGTAAAATTACGTTAATGTGGGTATAGAACTTAGTTTGCGTGAGAAGAGATTTTCTATTTGTATGCGTAAGGGATTGCAGTGAATCCATATATTCCGAGATTCAATAAATATAAATTTTCAATTATTCGAGAATTTTCAACAACGTATAGTTGAAATTGCAAGGTTATTATCTCTCTCACTCTTTTCCTCTCGATCTTATTACTATTTGCTTACTACTTGTTCATGCTCTAAAAATAGACGTATAGGTATGGGTACTTCTATAGGGAATCTCGTGTGAAGCGATTCTTTCACAGTACGGCTATCCTTGAGATAAAGGTAAACTTGATGTTTTTGTCATTGATTCTGTGTTCTATAAAAGATTTAGATTTGAATAATTTCTTTTCATCCTAATTGTATTATGATCGATACTACTTACTAACAGATAAAAAAAGTTTTTCGTTATGGTATAGTCAAATTATAAAAACTTTGAAAATAACAAACGCGTATGGATTTTCGAATGATTTAAAATATTAAGGATAGGTAAAAAAACACAAAAAGCTAGGATTTTTCAAAGTGGATCTGACTCTCACTATTGACTTTGCAAGTGCTTTTACGTGCTTCACATTTACAATATTGTGTATGTATAGATTTCCATTGTAAACCCAAGCCGATTTTGTCAAGATCCAGCAAACTGCACGATATGCATTTCGTATTGTGTATCGCACTACATACATTTGAAAGTTTGTTATCTCTACACACGCATATACAGCTGTAGACTTGTGCAGGCCGTCAATACGTCGGAGGGTTGAATTTATACCTAGCCAAAATTGAATTTAACACGGGCATTAAGTTAATTACTTTATCACTCTCTTTTACTGTCGCCGAAAGATGGAAGTTCTTTTTTTCTCTCCCTACAGTCGTAGATATGCATTATGCGTACTATAGGTATATTTACGAGTGCGTATCTGGGCCCTATAGGAGGATGACTATCGTCCCCCTTAAAAGTAGACTATTTTTGTTTATTAGACGTGATCATTTTTTGTGAGAATGCGAAATGCTTGAAAAATAAAAATATAGTGAAATATTTTAAGGCGAGTCAAGGATTATAACCCCTTGGACGAAATTAATGAAGGTAATACTGTTGATTAATTTTTGCAATTTTTATAAATACAAAATTTTGTTAAATTACAATTTACTTATTTAGGGGATTGTTCTAATGAAGCGCAGCAGTTTTATTATTATACGTCCCTTTTCGTGTTGTATATTAGAGAAAATTTAATTAAAGTTAGCGATGTAGTCGTCATGAAAATGCTAAGACTATTTACTTATCTTCATAAAGTCGATTATGGAAAATCAAGGGTAGCACTAGAATTTTCTGTATTTTCTGCATCTAATATCTAATTTACTTAATTATCAGACTTATGAATATTAACATTTTTCTTACTATAACTCTCAACATTAATATGCACAAATTAGATCTACTTTTCTTTTCCAGGCTGATCTCACTTAACGAGTAACCAATTAAAATGCTGTAAACCTTTACGGATTTTACAAGTTACTATTCGCAATTATCTATACACGAAATGTACATCTAAATAGACCTTTGTACAGACGATAACTAAAAGGCAAAGTTTTTGGAAAGGAATTTTAATATCGGGCTTATATTTCTTCCTTAAATCGGTCCATTTATATCGTTCCCCTCTTAAGCTCGCGACAGAAGAAGAGTAAAAGTAGCAAGATGACGCGCCCGCGTGACACTATTACTTTCTTGACAGATGCAAAGTGCGATTCCGTCTTTAAGAGTTTTCTTTATTCGCGAGGAATCCTTTAAAATTGTAGCCCAGCCGAATGGCCTGTCATTCAAGGTAACATTTAGTCATATGGGTATCGTAATTAAAAAATTATCAATAAGTTTTCACCTAAAAAATATTATCAAATCTATGTAAAATGATCTTTCTGCGTCCTTGCACCATTTCACAAACACCGCCAGACCCAAAGGGTAAAGATAAACAAACCCGGCGCATGTATACACAATAATAACAACATAACAACAACATACATATTCACCTTCAACACATGCGAGCAGCTATACATCAAAGATCGATTTCTTTCGCATGACGGAATATTCGCTCGTAAGAAGAGCGTCCGCGAAATTTTCAATACAACTCTCCAAAGTATCTCTCTCGCTGTGGTGTTCCGTCGCGCGCGCAGAGATAGATAAATCGTTCTTGATCCCTTCCTCTCTTTCTCTTACCGCCTGGGGGATCCGCGTATATGTGTGTTTTCGAGGTACGGATGCGCCAATTGGGAATTCGTCCGTGTGGATCTCGAAAAGCTGCTTCAGCCGACGGGCTAGTTTGTTTTTCGAGAGTGTGAGAGAGAGAGAGAGAGAGAGAGAGAGAGAGAGAGAGAGATATATGCATTTCTTCGCGGACTTTTTGCTTTTTTCGATCAAGCTTCAAGTGCTATGCACTCGTGTGGAGAGTTGCGATGAAGTTCGTTGGCGGAAAGTAACTGTAGCTTGTGGTCTAAGATCGCGTTACTAACGAAGTATAAGGAGATGTTGCAAGTGAAGTGCGGGTTGACAAGTTTTTTTCGTTACAGGAGGTGTAATTTACGTAAATATTAAAAATGATGTATATTGAATTTTAAATACGACCAGCGTAACTTGGTGATATTATGTTCTACTTGGCATTGCGATGTTACAAGGTATACGGAAATAGATTTAATAAAAATATCATGTTTTATCAGTTAACAAAATTTTCTGCGAATAAGGAAAATGTGGTTCGTTAATATGTAGGTCAATTGATTTTTCACGAATGCCTACCATTCAATCGATATATTATACGAAACGTATGGTCTGATTGCATTTGACTCTCAGGAAGATGGAAATATACGTTTTATGGATCGACGTATAACAAACACGGTATTTTTCTCTAATAAACCTGCGATACAAAAAGCTTGAGAATTCTCAGTACTAGAAAATTTTGTATAATTAGTATTCTCTATATATATTTACATTTATTATAGTTTTATTTTAAATAAAACTTTATTAAGTTATAAGACTGATTATTAATTACAAGGTGATACTAATTAAAACACATTTTTAATCCCATTATTTTCATCTAATACGTATATTAAAATCATGGATACCTCTTGGATATCTCTGATTAATTTCTCGATATTCCTTAACTCTCCTTTAGTTTAGTAAATCCATATAAACAAGCTGTACTTATTAATCGTGCAAATTAGTACACAAACACAGAAAAAAGGAAAGAAAACAAGGATAATGAATTATTGAGCCGTCTGTCGAACATTCGGAAAAACTGGTAGAAAAAGGACGAGATCGAATATAGAATTGGCGGAGAAACCCAAGCGAACAGACAGAGAAACAGAAAAAGAGCAATTGTCGGGGATTTGGGATTCGATGACGTATACTAATGAGCATAACTTTGGTAAAAACTACATAATATTGAACGCTAATCAATGTTGCTATCAATCGACAAGAGGAAAACCAAGATAACTAACTCCAACTCCTTGCAAATCGCGAAAATACACGTTCCCAATACAGTCGCAGACGCGACAGAGCGAAGAACTACGACAAAGTCACCCACACGCAGAGGAATGCTCGCCGAGGCTATAGCGGCGAGTCTTCTCGTGTTCCGGCGTTGCCGCACCCTCTTGGGGCTTGACATGCGCCATGACCCGCGTTATGTTGCCGGCACGTTTCCTCGCGTCCCATCATCGCGCTCGACCGACAATATTGTACGCGCATACGCACTTTCTGTCTCTCCCTCTCTTCTCGCCGCATATATACGTATATTAGCTCCCTCTCTTGCTATGCCTTGGACAAACGCACAAAAGGGGCCTTCGTCAGTCAATCACCATACTGGAGGCTTGTGTGCGCCTACGCGTACGCGTGTATATACATATATAGGCGAATTGCCCGTGTCAGTCATGTAGCCGAGTAGAAATTGCCCAGGTGGCGTATAGAGAGGGAGAATTTCGCGAGAGCTTCGACGTTTTTTTTCCTCTGCGTTGGAGGGATTGATTGCCCGCCGGTTGTGAGGTTGTGTCAGGTCGGTGACAACTTTAGACCCAGCGGGATATGAGATACAGTTTTTTCGCTTCGTGTATTCTGAGTGGGGTAGGACGATTATTTATAATATACCTTGTTCGATATCAAGAATGGACAGCGATTATTTCACCCGCGCCTATAACTATTGCCGAGAGATTTCGAGGCTTTAGCTGTGGATTAGTCGGAAATATGTATACGCGTCAAGTAGTAAGAGCCCGGCTCAAGTCAGACACGACGCGTTCAAGACTACGTCAGTACACATATTATACCACTAAGCTCTCGATGAAATATCCCTGAACAAGTTTTTCGCTAATTAAAATCGAAAGTCTATAATAACGCAAGCTTCCGTACCGTTTGAAAGCTCGAGTACCTGCTCGTGTCAGTCAACGTAAATAGCAGCGTCTCTGATGGCTTCGGACTGCTTTATTGTCCCGGTGTATTGTACACGTCTCGGAGACTTGATGTGCGCTGATTGAGAGAACGATGCGTAAGAGCTCTGCGCCTCTATTACGTCGCTGCGCAGCCGGTTTAGACTCAGCGATCCGGCAAATGAAGGGATGAAACGGAGACGGTTTGTGCGCGGGAGTTGCGAGTTCCCGGAACTATGTGTCGCGTCAGGCTCTGTGCGATTTATTTACTCTCCATTATGATATTTATTCGGCGAAACGAATTGATCCGCTTATGTGTGTTTGTTTTGATTCCGGTATAGGATACAGAGGAGCCTCGGTATTCGGCGAGTGAATTTCGTATCGAAAATACTCTGATCGATATCATCTCGGATGAAAAATTTCATTTAGTGGTCGTCTATTTGGGTGACGAGAACTTTTCGAAAAAAGTGGAGAGAAATTTATTCCAACTGAATTCTCTTTTTTATTATACTCGACCCTCGGTTTTTTGGCGAAAAAAAAGTCGAAAACACATTTAATTCTAAACGCGCCACTGAACGCGCTCGCCTCTTTTTTTCCAATTCTGAAATTTCGCGAACGTTTGGGAATATCACGCGTCGATGAAGCAGGGACGAAAGTAAATAAAGAGAGTTGTCAGAACTTTTGCAAAAAGCTCAAGTGAGACGCTTGATATTGACAGGCGGCTGATGCTGCTTAACAAATTCTGATGCGTTAGTCAACACGCCGAGAGGGAGAGAACATTCGCGACACGCTCGATGAATTTTAAATCATCTTTGATAATCCAGTCGTGTCACGAGAGCTCGGGGTGAAAATTTTCGCCAACGAACGAACAATTAAACGCGCATTGTCGAGTTTCAGAGGGAATCGAATTATTGCCTTTTCGAATAGATATAGAGTATAGGTATAGGGATTCCGTATATAGATTCGCTTCCTTATTTGTTATTCCAACAAATGAAGTAATTTAGTTGACGTTGTTTCTGTTGGTGCGAATTTTAGTCCCATATATATAGTAACATGACTGTCTTGTCCGCTTAACGTTTAATTTAAACGCAATTGAAGAGAAATACGATTTCGATCGAGTGCGAAAGCAGCTTCATTCAAATTTAAATTTAATTAACGTCTTGCTGATGGCGGTTCTGACTTAGTTGCCAATGCAATAAAATTGACGATTAATTCTCAAATGGCGCTTACTCAATTTACAAAATAATCCAGTCATGCAAATAAAGAATCTGCATCAGTGGTTTTCGTTGTAAAACATTTAAATCAATAAGCTTTAAAATAATTAAATTACACGAGATTAATCGTCTATCGTTGATCGACCAATTGAACTGTTTCAAATAACAAGATTCATCGTTACATTACTGATTGTCATGCGAAAAAGTACGTTTTACACGATGAAATCGTTTGGTCATTGTTTATAAAAAAAAGGAAAAGTGTATACAAATATTATTTTTCAGCCAATGAATCTCTCATTGTGGCAAAATCCATTGTCCCTTTATATGAATTCCATTTTCCACACAAAGGCAATATTTTACACGCATAACGACCCAAAGGATGAATTATTTTTTCGCAACGACAATAAATTGTTCCATTTAATTATATCTCCATAGAATACATTTTTTTTCATTGCAGCCTTCGCGTATACATTCCACACACGCGTATATAGCATTTACGCCAGAGTTCCAAAAAAAAGTTCCCGCAACAACCAGCCCCAAAAGCCCGGCTCGCAAAACCGGGATCCTACGCTGTGCCACATGACAGTACCGCAATAATCCATCCAATTCTAATCATCCCAGCCCACCCAACTCTTTTCACCATACATATATAATACAGGCTAGCAGAACTCCCCCTAATGAATCGCCGTTAATTTCGTCAATTCGCTAATGAAAGCTCGAGGCTTCTCTGCAAAGGGGATTATATTGGCAAATCCTGGGTGTTTCTATATACCCCCCCCCCCTCCACATACACAGCCCAGCGGAAGATTTAACGCTGTCGTTCGAGCGTAACCGCCGTTTCCGCAAATGCGTCCGGCTGCTGCGTGCAATAGTTTCGCGCGGCACGGCTTCCTGCTTACGATAAATCTATTATTATGCGCGCGCACGCGGACTCCCTACTAGCTAGGCGAGATTAATTTGTCCGAATGAATTTACGAGATTTCGCCCTGGCGATACCTGCTATTAATGGCATGGACACGTGGAAAATACCTGGTTTGGAATCGAAAGCACAGGGATTTGGGGGGGTTAATGGTTCGGCGGGGTTGAACAAAAGTTCGTTCCGGATTCGCGAGTTTTGGAAGGGTGTCCGAGAATTGTTTTTATAAGTATATAAACGAATCGGATATGATATGTAGTGTCAGTAGTAGATTTAGGTGTAATCAATGAGTGTTTCTACATCTGTCGAGCGAGCGAGCTTAACGCGCTCTATATAACTTTGACGATATTCGTTAGAGTCAGTTAAAACGTAATCACACTGCATAGTGAGTAAGTTCGAGTGAAATTGAGTTGCATGACTAGGATCATCAAAATTCATGAAAACTTGTTTTAAAGTTCTTCGTATAAATGTAATATTCATGTTAAATCAACATGTAATATTCCGTTAACCTCGTTGTCATGCGCCGGCTGCACAGCTTAATTCGTTTCGTGGAAATTAATTCGACGCACTTTTTTATTTAAATCCCACATATTCGAATTGCTAACTATCGATTAGCGATGAGCATATATGCGACGTGTTCTATAATACGATCCATCCAAGCCCACTTCCATCCATATACTTGGCCAGATATTATTAATTTAAGTTTTACGATTAATATTCTCAAGTACATAATATAATATATATATATAACCAAACTATATACACCCGCCAGAAATTTATACGCCGCATGAATCCTCGGAGGTGCCTCGCATAAAGTCCGAATAGCTCATCAGCCGTATAACTAAAATTGTCTCGAAATCGTTGCCACACCCCCTTCGTCATATTTTCCTCGGCCGTAGGTATATATCTATATATACACGCGCTCTTAATGGCGTAGGCGTATATATGTGATCGCAGAAAAAGGGGAAGATATACGAGGATCTAATGCGTTTATTCTTTCACGTATACTATACACTGTGTGGATTTATGTAGGATATTCGAAGTCCCGTCGTTAATGTCGTCCGAGGGGCTGGTGTGACATTTTAGGCGGGACTGTACGAGTTGTGACTCTCTCTCTCGAACCGTTTCGTCGTTTCCGATACATCCGCGCGAAGAGGAAATTGAATATTCGGTTGATTACGGTTTTATATACGAGGAATTTTCACCTTTTTTCGCTACAGAGAGAAAATAATTTTTTATACGATCAAATGTCGATCCAGAAGTATAGGATCGCGCTCGAGTCGTTTTGATAAAAATTAGAGTCGATTTCAAGTGCCTTTCGCCAAATTCAACCTGAATAGTATACCCCCCGAGTGAGATGCTTTTACCGCAAGGACGGAGCATATACGATTTGACTAATCTTTATTAGCTCGAAGTAGACGAAAGTGCATCAAGCGGAATTAAACATTTACACATTAGTCGGTATCGTCCCAAAGTGCACTCTATACTATCCGTACCGCGCTAAATCTAAAATCAGCAAACTTCATCAAAACAATTACAAAATCTAATAACACTTTCCACGGTATAATTCACCGCTTAATCTTTATTCAATTTTCGACGAGAGGCATTGTATATATAAAGTAACCGGAGCATCTCTCGCCAGTTCAACGCATCAACTACATACAAGCTCTATAACTCATGTTTCAGAATCATCAGCACAGCAGTTCATCGTCCACGCGATTATTCTCTCCGTTGAAAGTGAGTACACTCGCAGCACCTCAATTCTTTCCTATACTCCATACACGCCATATAAATTCCGAGGATGAGTAAACACCATATACGTACGCGTGTACTTCTATATATATATACAGTGCAACGCTCGTTTGTCTCTCTTCGCGGTCCGCATGTGAAATTGGAATCCCGCCAACTTTGGCTGTTGCTCGGGGAATATAGAAGGTGTAACGACCGCCGGATCTAACTATGGAAGAGAGAGAGAAGATATCGCGCCTTCGATACTCGCGTCCTCGTTCTCTTTTACGATGTATATATACGGGTCGAGGAATTGTGCGAGCAATGGGCCGTTTTACACGGCCTTCGAGATTGAATGTTTTTCTTACCTTTGCTCGATGGCTAGCGGACCTTTGACTGTTATTGCTCTTCTTCGCTTTTTTTCAGTCGTTCCAACTGTATGGGCTTTGATTTAGCGATAGAGAGTACGAATTTTCGTTTTGATATTTGATATATGGATAAAAATCGCGAAGGAAATGAAGTCACCCTATTTCGGAAATTTTATATCTGCGTTCGTAATAGAAGACAACGACACGGTGTATACAATAGGTAATAGTATATGGAAGTTCGTACGCTTTTTATCATCCGACCGATTTCAGAGCTTTTTTTCTTCTTGAATTGACTTTAAATTAAAGTTTGATAACTGAATGCCGTAGTAGGTTAATTGCAACGTTATTATCTCGCGTCTTCTTTTCTTACGGTGGCAAACATTAAAGCGCGGCGTTTGTCGATTAGTTCGTGAGCCGGTCAAAGAAGTTTGATTGACTTTTGTGATTTGAATTATCTATTGTTTTTTAACTATACGACGTCGTTGCGACAGGTCGTTACGGAGTTTTTGTTATACATAAACGCTGTCGTATTACAGTATCGTAACAAATGAGATGGAACGTGCTGTGTATCGTCGGTCACCATATTTTAATGTCTGATCCATTTAAGACCTGATCTACTGGAAATGATGAATTTCCCTTTTCTTCAAACTTTACTCCCCGATCATTGTATGACAAACGGTCGGCGATGTAATTTACCAAAGCAAACGTTATCACAAAATTCCAAATACTGAACTATATAGTAAATCGACCACTCAACCATAAGACACGAAATATATATATATATATATATTTCGTGTATATATATATATATATATATATACACGACCAGCCTCGCAGCCTCGCACGACTCAATCAGTCAGGCAGCTCCTCCGAGTTCATTAAACGTAAACAATGCGCGTTATTCGTTTATCCTCTGCCGCCAGTCGTGTGTGCGTGTGTGCATACGTATATACTCCACAGCCGAGAGAAAACAAGCTTTCGGTTTATAGCGGCGGCTCCATTATCCTAATACTCCTTTACGAGCGAACGGCGAGTATCGACCTCCTTCGCTGCCGCGAGCTATAGAGAGCGCCGTTTCGGGCCATGGCTCCTTTGCCACTTGTCGATCTTCTTCTTCTTCTTCTTCTTCTTGTTCGTCGCGCCCGCCTCTGCAGTCTCTGCGATGCTGTTGAACTCTCGGCAGCGACTCGAGACGTCCGATGGAATTAGAATAAACTTTATTTATCTCGTTGGGCTGCGAACGTTCTCGGGACATGCGTAATGACCGGAATTATTTTTGAAAAATTCAACGTTGCAGGCGATACTTAGTTTTCCACTGCGGTTCTCTCAATATTATAGCGTTGCGTTAAGTATAAAAAAGGGAGCTTTTCTTTATGGATTATTGTTAGTTTTATTAGATTTGTTGATAAACTTCATTGGCGATATAGCCAGCACATAAATTTTCATAAAGGGACGGCCGGAGCCAAGAAACCGAACGTCTAAATAATATAAAAGGCAATCAATGGAGTAATAAAGCGAAATGCGATTTTTATGTCTGATTCAGGGAGAGATCGATAGCACCGGGATAATATAACCGCCACGTGTGAAATAAAAAAGGAAGAAAAATAACGTGCTCGACGTCGCTCGAATTTCCTGCATGAATCTTTACGGTGTCGTTCGAATTTCCTTATGGGTATACGTTATTATCGAAAGCTCGACTCGAGCTTGCGTCCCAAAAGGCGAGAGGATCTCTGCTAAAATCGAAATTATTTTTGCGTTTATTTTCGTTTGGAACAATCGATAAAAATTAAAAGGATTTTCTTCTCTATACGGCCAATTGGCTCAATTTACCAACGTATAAAATAGGCGTTATTATATTTACTCACGAATACACGGCGCGATATATTGAAACATGCTTTTCTATAGAAACAACGAGATATACAGCTTAAAATTCGCTTTTTACCGAGGATTCCCTACAAGAATTTTCTAGTTTAGTCTCGACTTCCGAACTTATGAAATGATAACACTGGCGTGCACAAAACGAAGCCTTTTTTTTTAAAATCTCGCGAACGTACGTCCTGAACGAATAAACGTCGAGAGATCCTATATAAAATCGGAGAGCATATAAAACACTTTGTGTGCATACTCACGTATCGCAGGGCGCGAGCGAAAAAACAGAAGCATGAAAATAATAAAAAGAAGAGAAAAACGAGAAAGCAAATATAGAAGCAGATAAAGGAACGAGTCAAACAAAACACGTCGGTGTGGCGTGTGCATGGACAAAATAAAAGGGTGAGAGAGCACTGCTAGTAGATATAGACACGAATGAACCATGATGCCTTGCTTGTTTGCTTTTTCATTGCGCAAGCTTTGAATCGCGAAGCGCCGAACTGTAAAGACTTTATTGATCGTTAATTACGGACTGCTCGCGCGAACGGCTACGTCTTATTGCTATTATTAGATCGGCTATATGTATGTATACCGCGAGAAAAGTTCAAGTCCGTAAAATGCGAAAACTTCTTCTTCGCGCACTACTGCTTCTCATTGTTTAATTAGTTTTTACTTTACGGGGATATACAGATTGAAAAATAGGGCCGTCGAAAGCTTGCGTTAATTAGAAAAATATTTTACTTTTTTTTCTATTCTATGTTGCTTAGTATAATATAACATACTCCTTTCTAATTTGACTTTCTCATTCATAATAATTAAAAACATTATGTAATAATTCACAGTTAATTATCCATAATTAAAAAAATTACGCTCACCCTGAACACGACGCATAACGTTTCACGCGTGCTTACCGCACTCCGAACAATTAAAAACTTCGCAGCGTATATAAAAGCGACCCGGAAAAACGTCTACTTCACTGGATTATCGCGCCTCCGTGCATCTCGAAGAAAGCATGGCAAAACTCGGCCAGGACACAAAAAAGAGCGCGAGGAATTGCAAAACCGAGAGATTTCCTAGGCGGTCGCGTCTAACAGCCGCAAAATGTATATTATACACAACGCGGCGCCTTGAGCCTCGCGCTAAGCGAATGTCACGCCCGAGAATTATCGTCCGGCACGCGAACACGCCTCCGCGGCGCGTCATAATATTACCCGTGAAATATTACGTATAAGAAAGAGACGCTGACGCGGACAACGCGTATACGTTATTCCAGCTCGCGAGACTCTCAAAAGGGCACTTTTAATTACGCCGTTTCACGCGCAGCTTCATTACACGCACCGAATGGGGGGGAAGCTACTGCAGCGCTAAATTGCGTTGTATACATCAAGGATTACTCGGCGACGAGCGACGAGCTTGTTAAATTATGATTCGTCGTGGCGAAAGGATGAATTAACTCGAGAAGTGCACAGAGCGATTATTGAGTTACGTATTACGTACATGAAGAATAAGGCGATGAAGAGCGCCGCGGGTTGTTTTTTCGAAGGTAAATTCATATTTCAAGCAAACGGAAAGTCGAGAAAGCTGCGCGAGGGGAATTAATTTAAAGCCAATATTTGATATTACTGTGTACCACGGTCACACTGCATTGTGGATTACGAAAGCTTCTTATCACCTGGAAATTTTACTCCATTGTTAATTGGAAAGCTTGTTACATAGTTAGCCGCGGCGCTGATGGATTCGGTTATGGACTTTGACGCGAGTAATTTTTTTCTTATTATTATATTCCGGTGACATTTTCAGAGACTATTATACGTGCGCAGCTCTCAATGAATCGTTATTTATCCCACTTTTGAAAATATGCTAGCAGGATAATGTTTGTACAGCAAAAGTCGAGTAAACATCCGCAAGCTCGACTCGATATTTCGCCGTTCGAGGTTTAT
Organism: Muscidifurax raptorellus; assembly: GCA_020010945.3. Taxonomy (NCBI): domain Eukaryota; kingdom Metazoa; phylum Arthropoda; class Insecta; order Hymenoptera; family Pteromalidae; genus Muscidifurax; species Muscidifurax raptorellus. Next base: position 12,310,492 of record CM052078.1, on the reverse strand, counting down.
CCACGGGAATGAATTTATCTATGCATCGTGTCCGGATAAATAAAAGCGGCTCATTATACATCTCGGGCGCACGCAATGTATATATAATAATTGAAAACGTTTCGTGTCAAAACAGAGCAGAAAAACTTTTCGATCAAAATGCAAATACCGCGCTTCAATTACACCGCCGCGAGTTTAAAACTTGCTGCTCGCAATCGCTTATCGTTGAGGCAGGCGAAACTCCTTACAATTGTAAATTCGCTCTCGCGGTGTTTATTTACATGGACGCGGATATAAATCCACGTCACTCGCTCGTGAGATTTATTTTTTATTGCGACCGATTTATCGCAAGATTCGTTGTTTTTCTTCGGAAGTGCGCTGGTATCGCAGTGTACAGCTGGTACGTAATTTCGGATGATTTATCTTTTACGAACACCTAATGAGCGTTAGTTGTTGGTCAGACGCGTGTATATAATTGGAAATTTGCACAAGGTAAATGTTTGGCGAGTTGCGTGGAAATAATATTCGTGGTTAATTGGATAATTATAAGAGAGCTTAATGTATTTTCGGTGGTTAACAGGAAACTTATGAATTAATGTGTAAGAACACAAGGAATTTCAGATATTCGCATCATAACGATAGGCAGTCGCTCTTAAAAACGTATATTTAAAAAAATACAAGCCCTTAAGTTCCTAGACTATAGTTTTCATTTTTACGATGGCTCCTTGCCGAGAAACAAAGCTTTGATTGCGCGGAATTTCGGCGGGCCGCGCCCTGCAAGCAGCGAGAGACTATAAAAGGGGGGAAAAGCTCGTTGTCGCACGAGAGCTTCGTAAATTCGCGGCGTGACACAGTGCCTCAATTTCCGCCGTGACCCGCCTCTTCCCGCTATACCGTAAACGTCGATAAGAGTCAGGTGCAATAGTCGTGCTTTTTTTTTAAATTTTCGTTGAGCTTTTGTATACAGGACGATCGTGGTTTTGAATGCGGGGCGTACGTTTCGCTGAATATTTTGCGCTGAATATATACCATACAGGTTTTGATCGATTTTTCGAGCTTATTTCTCACAGTATAACTTGTGTTAAAGTGTATTACGGGGTATGGAGCAATGCCCCGATGTTTATCAAATAATTGTACCTCACGATAAGTCGAATCCGCGAAGTTTTGTAGTATTTAACGGCCCGCAATAAAGGCTTCCAGTGTGTCTCCCGAAGTGGCTAGTAAATTCTAGCTAAGCACCGATCTAATCTTATCTGATCTCCGTTGCTCTGTCTCCGTTCCTCATTCATCTATCTAAATTACACCAATTTTACGACATTACACTCCCGCACATACAGTCCGCGGGAAATTACAAAACTCGCATCTGGCGATTCGCGAACGGGAAAAAGCACCGGGCGAAAACTTTTTCAATTCCGCGCGATATTAGAAATTTCCCGCGCGCCTATTCCAAGAGTCGCAAATTTACGCGTTTATAACACAAAAAGAAAAAGAAACGACAGAACAATGCGAAGTAACGATAAATACAGCCGGAATGCGCGTTATGATAATGGCCGGCGGCGGCCTAAGCGTTATACGCGCGCGGAAGAAAAAATGGAAAGCAGCCGTAAACGTATTTCACGAGCGCGCGTCGTCATTTCGAAACGAGATGAAAAATAAATGTGTATATATAAATCACGCCCAGTGCGATAATTACGACGGTGAAAGCGGTTTCGAATCATCGCGTCCTCGGCGCTTTACACTCGTAAATTCAGCTTCGAATAAATAAAAGTGGGTTTAATCCATCCCGCGCGCACGTGACGCGACGAAGTACACGGCGTAGCTTAATCGCGCGGTTGAATCCTTCAATCTGAAAAGACAGAATGGAAGGTGTGCGTATCGTTCTGGTTCTGTATATGCAGATATGCAAGTTTTATATCGTCCGCGCTGATGCGCTTCATAAATTAAATTAGTATAAGTATTTTCCCGCGTCTCGTTTGCATAATACGTTCTCTTTCGCGCGGATTATAAAGTTATTCATATACTTGAAATCGCGGGTATGACGAGAGATTTTTTATTTCGTATAATCCTTTCGCGTATACGTCACTCGGTATAATCCTTCTCAAATAACAGATATAATTATAAAAACGATCTGCGCGCGGCCTCCTTCTCGCATATTTTCACGATCACATATACTTAAATTACGCTCGAGTTTTCCACTTGTGAACATATATATATATATATATATATATATATATATATATATATATATATATATATATATATATATATATATATATATATATATATATATATATACTATTCGATAAGTTTATTCGTACGTAACGATCGAGATTGAATTTTTTCGAAACGAAGTAGAGCGTATATACCGGCGTCACGCGAGAGAATCGATAACATATGATCCGGCTAACTTTGCCTCGTGTCGCGAGTAGCATTTCCGAATGCTGTTATTCCAAACTATACTGATATAGAGAAGTCCCGGCTAATCCAAACTTTGGCCAACTATACTTCGTCGAGGGAGAGAACTATATATACATATATATATGCATCATACGCGGAGATAGCGGTAAACAATGTCGAAAATATATGTATATTTGATATAATTATCGCGCGTAATTCAAATAAACTTTCGAGCTAATCTCCTTCATTCGTAATTGAGCGAATAATAACCCTGACTATATATCTGTCTCTGAAAGAATGAATCGTCTTTCATACGCAAAATGAAAAAAAAAACGGGATAAACGTCATTATCCCATCAGCCACACTGGTCGGATAATAAAGTTAAAGTCGTTGTCGGTCCCTCGCGCGCGCGCGCGCGCGCGGTTCAAAGGGCGTCGAGGCGAATGAAAGAAACGAAGTTTCGCGAATTTCCCCCGACAGAGCGCAGTGCACGCGCGCAGACATAAAAGCTCGGATGCAAATCGCCTCGTTTCTCGTTTGGTATTCCGCAGCTATATAGGCGCCTCATTTTTCCCACTCCTCTGCCGCGTACTTTGCGTCTACATTATTCATAATTCCCGGCGTGTCTTTTTCTCCCCTGCTTCGAGGCGCGGATTAGTATCGTCCTCGTGGGATGTAGCTTACACAGCTATTATAACCGGTCCCTCTGAAAATCTCGGAGGCCGAGCTTTTTTCTGACCGAAAGTTTTTAGCCTAAATGCGCTGTAGAGGGAGAGGAAGAAAAAGAAAGAACCAAAAAATAGAGAAAGAGAAAGAGAGAGAGAGAGAAACTGCTGCTGCTATCCCGTTGGGAAAAGTTTGCCTGCTACGTGCCGCGCGAGTCAGACGGATCGAGATTGAGTGCGATACTTCACTCGGAATACTTTAGCCGCGCGGCCGCGTCGAATTACCTGGACTGGGAAAGCTCTTATAGAGTTTGCCGTTCGCGTCCGGCGAATTAAATCCGATTTGACGTTGCGTTACACCATTACACTGTGTCCGACTAGAGATCTTTCGTGCTCATCTTTTGCAAGTCGAGCTTGACGAAACCGCGCGCTCACGAAGAAGACCGCGCCAAGCACGCATATATACGTGGGATCAGCGAAAGCTTTCGAGCTTTTTTTCTTGGCTGATCCGGTTGCGGCGGGGCTACGTAAATTTCGATTTCGCATAGTTAGGAAAATCTGACTTTTCGTGCGTGCTTGCACATTTTTTTGCAACGCCGATATCCATGAATTTCTCAGCCCGAAGCGATTTTCGCATAACACTCGGCGTCGTCGCGGCTACGGTAGGATGTCTTTATTTCGAAGACCCGAAAGAAAAATATCGTCCCAGAGCGACTGTGTCCTCCCTCATTTTCTGCGTCCCTCGCGAGCGACTTTGTCGTGAGCTTTTTCTCGCGCAAACGACTACACTTGGCGCAGAGCTTTCGCACATTGAATTTATCATCGGTACATGAGCCGTTTGTTAGCGACGATTTCAGGCTCGGATACGACTTGGATGATTCGATGCTTTACACACCGTTTTAGTGGAATCGTAATTTGATCGTGTGCATGTATACGATGCTACCGAATGGGTTACACGATAGAGTTTGAATCTCGTGTGTATAAATGGCTTTGCCGATCGATCGGTATAATATATTTTCCCAGGTTGTCAGAAAAAAAAGAAGAAAAATTCTTCTATCAGTTTTAATCCTGGTTTATTACGTTCGCGACTTTTCTCTTTTCTTGGCCAGTCATGTTTACCCAGACACAGCGGCACTTTATCATACTTTTAATCCGTAAACTGATATCGCACGCAGCGTGTCCGATGTATTTATTGCTTCTATCGAGTCCAACTTCTGGATTTGCCTCTTACTTCCCATGATTTACTATCGAATCTCGTACCTATGCTCGGTTCGTTTATCACCGTATACGCGATACACACGAGCGCGTGTATTTGAATCCTTTATTTCTATCGGGAATAATACACACATACAGCATCGAAGTAAATCTTAATCCAGTCGCAACGTAGTTCTTCTTTCTTTTCTCCGAGATGGTTGTCGATGGAAAAGTTTCTCGACACGCGAATCGATTCACGTATACGTTTTGCATCGGCCTCGTGAAACTGCACATATCGTACTATAGGGTTGAAAAAGACGGTTGGACTTTCTTGGGTTCGTATGCGCCCGGCAATTTACTGGTAAATACTGCTGCAGCGGACGCTTTTAAAGGGACGTTTATCGCGTTAAGATCGTTCTAGGGAGAGGAGATGGGACGGAGTTTCCCTCCTCTTGTTTTATTGGAGCCGATGGCTGTGTCTTCGTTACTTGGCGTAATCAGCCGGGACGGTTTGCCATTTCGAGTCTTTTTACTTTTGTTGTTTTTTGCTTCTTTACTTCCTCTAGTGGAAAGGGTTGAAAACGTTATTGTGACTCGCGGCAATGAAATTGCGCAGCTCATTGGGTGGAATCTGCTATCGACGACTAGTTGAGTTGACCTATTTTATTTCTTTCTTTCTCTCTCTCTCTCTCTCTCTCTCTCTCTCTCTCTCTGTCTCTCTCTCTCTCTCATTGGGATCGACGGTTTTGGATTACGGGAATCAAGTTTGTGGTTCGGCAGTAGTATTGGATGCCATTTGGTGCGGTCGAACTTACTAAATGGGATTTTCTTCGTTAATCAAACTGGTAACTGCATAAAGAGACCGGCGATTCCAAGAAGGCCTTTCTATACCGAAACGAAATGTAAACCGTATTTCATTTACAAACGAACTATAGAAAATTCAGAAATAGTGACCTATTCGTCATTCACATGCATGTAGTTTCGCTACTGGAATATTTATATAAAACTCCCTACGAGGCTACATTTATCTGACCGCGTAACTCGCGTCGAAACGTCACGCGGTCTGTATAGCAAAGAAACGTATAGAGTCCAGTAGTTTGACCCCGTTAAAACGGGATGTTTACGAGGGTGTACACCCTTTCGTCTTTTGTGGTTAGCAGAACGTGTGCTTGGTAGTCCGCAAAAAGTGTCTCCCTCGCTCGTGAGAAATCTCTCGCCTGCGATCAAAGTTCCAGAAATGCGGGCCGAGCAAACCCCGCGGTGCGCCCCGGCAGCAATTAAGACAGCACAGTTACATCTATTTTTGTCTCTCGTGTATTAAGTATAATAAAAAAAGTTTCAGGAGATACGAGCTCTCGTGACGTCTGATATAACCGAAAGCCTAATTCGAATTGTACGGTCATTGTTGATAGCGATTGATATAATGACCGTTTTTTTCGTACTGGGCTGTACACGAGGCGTTGATTACGTCCCACGAAGATATTGGCTGAAAGTATTATATCTTCTTACCACGACGGAAATGACGGATGACTGCGATTCTTTCACGATTTTCCACGCTTAGGATAACCACGCGTTTGCTCTCTTCATTTTTCATCGCAGCCCTGACAGTCCGACGCCGAAAAGAGTACATCCTCTTATATTCCTAATCGATACGAGAGACCTTCGTCCTTAATTTTCTCCGCCCCGCGCACGTGGTGATTGGCTAATTTTTCGATAATTAAAAATCCATCAGTTCATCATTCGCATAATCATATAAGCATCATCCAAACGTTCATATCATAAGCACTTCTCCGCATATCCCTCGGACTTATTCCGCACTCCGCCTCTTCGTCGTCTTTACCGCGCGGCTGTACACTTGCTTGCAGCAGCTCAGCTTCGCTAATTGCTTTATGCAAAAGTTAGCCCGCGTCAGCGCCCGAGTCGAGGTTTATCGAGGACGGAATTCTCGGAGAGAATTCTAGGCTCCGACAAAGCAGCGCCGCCTCGAGTAGTTCGCCCTTTCCGCGCGCGTGATTGATATTCCACGCGGCGACGCTACTGCTGCTGTCCTATAATGGCTGGCGCAAGCTCTGTTTGCGGCTGGGGTAATTTTTCAGCGGGAATGAATTGTTAATGCTGAACGAGACGTCCGGGATATGGTTGGGATTGAATGTAATTTGGGATATGAGCTTATGGAAAGTTTTGTCGTTAGATGTGGTCGTGCAGGCAGTTGAAAAGTTTTTCCCGCGGTTGTCGCTCAAGTGCTCGCTGCCAGATTTATGTGTGCGTGCGATGGTGTAAAAAGATGGTAATTGTATATACTTATGAGTAAAGTACAGGAGGTTGTGCGCGTGATGGATGATCGAGTGGGAACAAGGGGATTGTCTCGTGGACCATTGAAAGCGGACCTATATACGCGTTTCATAAATATTTTGGATTTTATTTGAGATCATATCGTTGTTATTCCGTTCGACCCTTTTATTGTTATTAAAAAGTTTGAAAGTTTTACAGCGCAAATCAAACTTTCGTTCAGATTCATTTCAAAATTATGGCGTAAAAAAATCTCTTTATCATGCAAAAATATTCGCATACACGCGGGGCGTCGTCTCGAGAAAGGAATATCGCTATTGTCAGAAATGAAAGAAAACCTCTTAATTCAAACGTATGGAAATAAGGAAACATATACTTTAGCGTCGAAAAGACGAATAGGAAAAAAACCCGAGAATGATTGAAAGCCGTGTCGAGCAGATGCTACACGAACAAAAGCTCGAATATAATATTTTCGACTCCTCGAAATGCAGCCAAGCGACTAATATATGTTTTAACGCAGACACACACAAAAGTGTCCGAAGACAACAGCAGAAGGTCGTGCTAAAACTTGCATTATGCGAGAGGAGGAGAAAAATTTCGCCCCATTGACAGCTCGTTCGGCCAGATAAAAAGTCCGCGTTACAGTTTAGGGGTGTGCGATGGTATATGCGTATAAACGGAGGGGCGCGAAACGATGTCAGCGTGACGCGTGCCTTTGCTTGTGTTTTCCAGTTTTCGGTTATCTCCCATTTGCAGCTCTATTTTATTCTCGTTTCTTCTTTTCCCGCTGCTGCAGCAGCTGAGGAACTACAAGGGTCTTATTATTAGCGTTTCGCTGACCTGTGGAATTGGAAAGCAGTACGTACGTGATTATAGCTTATAGATAGATTAGCTGGATACTACGTGTGATGAATTCCTGCTTATGGTATTTGTATACCGAAAACTCAAAAATAATGGTTATTGTGTTTTAAATTGCAGGAATTCACTTATTTCAAGTGTACAAGATCACGTATATGGTATGATCGAAGAGAAGAAAAAGTTTCGCACCGGTATCTCGCGATCAGTAACGAGTGATACAACAAAGTTATACACACGCGCGTCTGACCAAGCGCATGTACTACTACTTAACACACTTGGCTTGAACTAGGTTAAGCTCATTTCAGCTACTTTCCCCCTACTCGCTGCTGATGTAAGAAGAAAAAAATAAAGGCAGGCAGGCTGCTGACTTTTCCGCTTCATACATAAAATTCAGTTTTCCTCTATACGCATACCCATAACTCTGATCCGTCCGCTTTTGAAAACAACCCGAGTGAAAAACAACAGGATTAGCCACACCCTAATTCGAGCCTACTCGTGGACGCAGTTCTCAGCTTCCACACCTGCGGGAGCTGATTCCAAACAATGCTTAAGCAAACACGACCCCTCTAGCCTGAAAATAGATAAAGGGAAAAAAGAACGAGCCGGCTCCCGGTATAATCTCGACTCCCTCGTATAGTTTCACTTAATCGTAGCCTTTGGGAAGCGCTAAAGCTCTCCTCCTTGGAGTATATGCCTTCCGGCGAGTGTACTCGACTTTTCTCGACTCTCGTAAGTGCTACTGTTGCTTCTGCCTTTTTTCGCGGCTGACCAGTGGGAGCTTGAGATAAAAGGCGCTTTACAAAGTCGGGCGCGTATGTGCAAGCACGATTCTGGAAAGCTCGCGAGGCGCGCTGAAATTTTAATGTGCCCCCCGAGTGGTAGCGGGAAGAAAGCTCGCGGGTAAATAATTTAAACTGCGCGCGATGTCAAGCTGCACTACAGCACACACGTACATGTACAGATGACTTTGCCTTTTTTATTAGCTTTGATTGGATTTTATGTAGCTGAGCTTTCGCGAGCTTCGCGCGAGAATCTGTTTGATGTTTCACTCGAGGCACGCGAGCGATTATTTTTATAACGTAATTTATTTGATCTTTTATATGAGTTTACACTTTCATCGCGAAATTGTTTATGGAATAGAGAGTTTTATTAGCACTAACATTTTTATATGGTATATGATTAAGTATATAATTTACCGGTGTATAGTTATATAACACGAGCTTTTAGTTAGACGGCAAACACAGCAATTGTAAAACTCATACTATAAAATTGAAGAAACGAAGCGCTATTCTTTATTTCTCCTCTGAAATCTATTTCGAAGCTTCACCGTAAGGACAGACTTCGGGCCGAGGAATCTTTAATTAAATTCGAATTACTCCGCTCGAGTGAGTTTTTAGTGCCGTTAAACACAATCTAAAGTAGTAATCTGCTTTAATTTTATTTGCGAAATAAGAAATACTAACTCTCACATCCGAAGCGTTAAAAAATATTTTCGCTACTGCTGCGCGAGTGACATTTTCATTATACAAATGAATAAAATAAGCAATTTGGTTGGTTTTTACTTCTTTAATCAGCAAAGGAGCACTTCTCCGGCCATATTTTATTGCCGCCGTTCTGGCGGACTTTACGATAATCATAAACCAGTCGAAAAATACTCGCGGTAAATACGGATCGTTCCATCACGCTCGTATAATTCTTTTTATAATACCCAAAATTGCTCCATCAACATTATATATCTACCAAAAAGCCACAATCTCAACTTTCAAACTTTTAGCTGCTCAAAAGAATTCAGAAAGCTTTACGTCTTCTAATGTAACTACCGCCGTAGCGAAACGATGAAACAATTCACGCGACTGAAAAAATACTACCTCTACATAAAGCTTCCCTCTCGGTTCTACAACAAAGAAAAGCTCACTCCGTGGGAGTACACAAACCATCGCGTCAAACAAACGCTCGCAAAAAGCGAATTTGCAAGCTTCCGGCGACGAGTTTGCGCTCGGTGTAAATCGCGAAGGAAATCGCTCGGAAAACTATGGAGCAGGTATGGGTAAAAAGAGAGACTCACCTTGCGCGGTCGTGCCTATTGTTCGACTCATTCTATCTATTTCGCTTTATACTCGTTGGCGCTTTGCACTTTTATTGTCAGAGGAAAAAAAGAGAGCGAGGGTGGATAAACAATTGCGCAAGGCCGCGTCCTCGATCGAGAAACGAAAACGGCGTAAAAATGGAAGGAAGGAAAGAGAGATGGGGGTGACGAGAGGAAGGAAGATTGAATAATAAAAGCGAGAGTAGGAGCAGTCGGAGAGACGGAGATATAAAGGGGACTGCAGTCTCGGGGTGTTGTTGTCGGTGGAAGAGGGTATATAAGGCTAAATAAAATGAGTCAACTAAGAGAACAAATCTTAATTTTACGCTCCAGTCGAGAGGGAGTGAGAGGGAACTATGCGCTTTTATAGTCGATGGTCTTTTATATTTAGTGTGTACTGCCTTCTTCGCTTTGCTACTTTGCTTTCTTCTGCTGCATTTCAATGGATTTGTTTTTGTGAATCATTGCTCTTCTCTGCCTCTTTTATGGATAGAGAATGTATAGGAGCAGCAGAAGAAGAACCTTGAAATTTGAATAATCAGTTCTTTACTGAATTACTTAGAGTACGGAGTATATAAGTATAATGGTATGCACGTATTACGATGGCGAGAGGCTCACTATCAAAGTTCATCAATTATTTTCCAACTCAAAGTTAAGAAGACTCATAATAATTCCGAGTTTATAATTAACTTCCAGCCCATAGTGGAGAGTTAATTGAACCGGAGGAAAAACCTCACGTTTCGCTTCGTCCAGATAATTTTGAAACTTGTCCGCAGCAGAGATAAATCATTTCGAGATAGTCCAATCTTCAAGCCAACAAGCTACTTAATTCTTGATATCAAAGTTGTCAATAAACCGCTCGGCACAACAATCTCCAATCTACTTTGTACTGTGCCACGACAACTTGAACCGACAATACCATCGAACAGCTACGCAAAGACTATAATATAAGAAACATAAAAAGATATACACAGTCAAGAGCTTGCGCTCTTGTTGCCATCAGAGAAAAGCAGACTCTCTCAACAAACTTCCTCTCGCGTTAACTTTGCCCGTCTCCGCGCACTTTATTTTTCACCCTCCGAGCTATCTCTTCTTGAAAATCTCTCCGACGATTATCGAGGAAAACTGCAGCCGCACTTTGACTCTGGAGTATCCTCCCCTTCTGTCTGCGCGAGCAAATCGTCTGCGCATTCGAAATCCGCGAGACGTGACTTGAGGAAATTTCAAATGCTCCTTGTCGCCGAAGAAAAGCACGCGCTCGGCTTTCCTTTTTTTATTTACCGAAAATTCACCGCGCAGAAACGTAAACGAGTGCTTCGCGGTTTTGATTATACGTAAGACGTTCCGGCTTGATTCTCCTTTTTTTTGTTAGATTTGGATAAATTTTGTTCGATGTTGTTGTTTCCTGAGTCTATGTCCATCCAAATTATCAGTGATTAAGATGCAATGAATACTTTTTTCAGTGTAAACACTGCTGTTAAGGGATCGATAATACATGGCGAAACCAAATTCATCAATGGTGAGCTTTCGACTGTTTTTAAGAACCTTTGTTTTCACAACAAAACATACATTTTTGTATTCAATGTTTTGTGGCCTTCTGTCCACACAAGAACACCGTGAAACAGGTTGTATACATACGAAGAGGTATATCAATGCCTTCCATTCGAATTGGATTTGCGATTGAAAAATTGACGGATTTCCAAAACAAACATTGTATTTGAAAGGCAGTCGTGATTATAGATTTTGATTCGGGAAAGTTGCTTATTGAATGCAGCAAAGTTATTATAAAAAATCCGCTCGTATAAAGCTCGGCGCTCGTTGCATTCCATCGAATTTTACGCGCTTTCTTTTTCACGACACTTTTATTATACCTCCAGCGCCACTATACTGCACACACAGTTCGGGTCATTTATTGGAAAGAGTGAGGGTGGATAGGAAACCGCCCCTCTACCCTTGCGTTCCTTAAACGCTGATGGAACACTGCGGCAATAGGAACGTCATTTTGTTCGGAAACGACGTGTGACACTAAAGTTCTTTTTTTATCATCCGCTACGGCTGGCTATTACAATATACGCATTGGATATCTTTTCAGTCTTATTAGAAAGTGCTGCTTTATGGAAATATTAAATGAATCACCCTTGTATACTTTCACGAGTTTTCGGATTATGTTACTCTGGAGCTTTTAGGAGTGACGATATGATGGTCCCGTTTTACTTGAAAATATTCCTTATATAAGTCTGATAAACTTTTCCATACGTTTCAATACACGAAAATTCCTTTGCCAACACATTCATGTATATTTTCATGGCGAAATTAAAACTCACTTTATTCTGATAAACCAAGTTTGCCATTCGTGAATAATTAACGTCAGAATATTTATTACGCTTGTTTTCCAAACATTAATGTATATAACTATTTGAAAATTTTCCATGAAATTAATTAAGCGTTACGCGGAGAATAACGTATTATTCATCCGAGTTTGCAAACTTTTAGATGGAATGAATACTCAAATTAAAATAACGACCACTAGAACCTATATACTGCACGGGTAGAAAAAGGTATATAAATACACCTAATAAACCATGAGTATCACATGTAACAATATTTAACATGGAAGTTGCAAATCAGAAAGGGACGTCAAAAGTTCACACGTACAGCAGAAACAAAGGCTTACAAATTCTAACAAAATTATAGTTAACACCATACAAAAAAAAACCAGAAAAGACTATACAAATTCTAATATCAAATTGATCATTACACCAATCTAAAATTCAAATTAAACCACAAAAATAATCCCCCGCAATTCATCAAATCTACCGCTTCAAAGAACACTACAACTGCAGCAGCCTCTTCAATGTGCGCAGAGCTACTCTCTTCACAGAGTATGTATGTGCGCAGGCTGAGCTCGCGCGTCGTCACGTTCGTTATACACAATAATTCGCTGCGCCATTACGGTTTATAGGGTTATATGCGCTGTCTCTCTCTCTCTCGGTGGCCTCGTTACATCCTCTGCGTTGCACGACGGAGGTGTTATTTTTAAAAGCTCCCGCGCGCCGGCTTCGAAGCTTTTCCTTATCTCTCTTCGTGAGTGGCTCTCTCTCTCTCTCTCTCTCTCTCTCTCTCTCTCTCTCTTCGGCGGAAATGCAGGCCTTGATGCGCCCGTGAAACGACGAGACTTCGAGAGGAGTTTAGGTATATAGTCCTGCATGACTGAGCTTTAACGCGTCGACGAGAAGGCGAGCGAGACGGGAGCAAGGATGTATATAGCATATACAGTTCCGCGGGTTAAAACAAAGTAAAATTTTAAGATTTATAAAGTGGGGGACCCTATAAAGATTTGTTTTATAGATGACTTTTGCCTTTTCAAATTACCTAAACTGATATGATGAAATTTTTTTATGTTTCAGGTGAGTTGGATGAGCGAGCATGTGGTATCAGTCGTGATAGTGCCAAGTAATAGTAAAACAATAGTAAAAGTATAAAGTAAACTTAAAACAAAATAGTTTTTTCCCATACGGGCACGAAACAGGGAGATCGGGCCTAAGGTTGGGATGAAAAAACATTGTCTAATTTTGAATGTTGTGCGCTGAACAGCTCTCGCATATCTAGGCTTCTTGCAAAATGCGTATATAGCTAAGTAAAAACATCCTTGTTATAAGCCTACTCCATGGGCCAGTTATACCATAACTGCAACTGAGTCTGTATATTACACAGCGAAGCTTTTTTTCTCCGTGTTGTTGTATTAGAGTAGTAGTCCTTTTTCAATTTGTCGAGTGAGATCTATCACTTGGTGCAATGGTAAAACACGTAGTGCAAGCAGTCAACTCGTTGCTCTGGCTTGTGACCTGCATTTTATGATCTGGCTAGGCTTTTTATTGCTCGTATAAGTCGTAAATAAAAAATATTATTTTACGCCCGAGGGCGACAACAATTTTTGAGCAAATCAAAATTATTATATGTATACTTTTATAATAAAGTGCGTTGCGATGTTATCTCTCGTTGAAGTGCGACGATGTGTATACCGATCTTGTGTATTATTATTATTGACTATATTAATCTCTCCAACACTTTCTCTCGTGCCTTAAAGAAAAACAATGTTTAGGCGTATCCGATAAGAAAAGAGTATCAAAGAGCAAACACAGAAGCCAAATTTATAAAGGCACTCGAGTATATTAAAACCCAGAAAAATGAGCAGAGCTGCAACGGATTCCCCACGGGAAGTAGTCTACTGTATACACGGCTGCGAGGGAGAAGCGTGCGCGAAACGTATATATATAGCCAGGACGAAACAGACAAAGTCGGTCACCTCGTCGTCAATCTGTTTATCTTTGTCTCCACGATACGCCGTTTTCTGGTCTGCTCAATACGTGCACGTCGATGGAAAATTGAATCTTCTTCTTTTTCTTTTTCTTCTTCTTCTTCTTCTTCTTCTTCTTCTTCTTTTTCTCGAATGATCGATCGCCTTGAACTTGCCGTTGTTTTATATATACGTGTCTTGTTTAACACATTTTCCGAATACACGTGTATTAAATGTTTGAATGTTTCGAAATAGCCGAGAAATAATTGAAAAGCATCCAAGGGATGAAGGTTCTGCATTTCAATCAAGCTTTTTTCGATTTCCTCATTCGAGTCCGAGTTTCCCTTTGTTAGCTATTCCGGGTAAAATTACCCTGATGTCAATTTAATATTTCAGACTGATTAAAAAACTTTCCAATTCTTGAACTCGAGGATGATAAACACGTGCTCTGCTCATCTGAAATTTCACCATTCAATAACTCATTACTCCTTTCCTTTTTTCTCCTTTATAAACAACTTCTTCTCCTTCCATTTTATATACGCATCAGATAACAGAGTGAACGACATTTCCCCTTTGCTTTTATCTCAGTTGAGAAACAATTATAACGATCATGATCGAGAGCGACTGCTGGATTGTTATACAAGCGGCTTATATACGACTCATCGCGACGCTTACTTGTCTTGCCGGTCTCCATGGTGACTCTTCGGATAACTCTGTGAAGTATGTGTGTTTACAGAGGACACCGAAAGCTCGTGCGCTCTCTCCATCTCTTGTATTATACAGGATAAGACCGTCAGGAGAACCCGCAGCGAGACTCAGCTGTCTTCGCTTGTACAATCTCGAGAAAATATTTTTAAAATAGAGTAGCTGACCGATCCTGATGGAAACACCGAAAATACATTATCTCGGGATGTACGAAAAAAATAACTTCGCCGACGCATTCATGACACATTACATATAAAAATTAGACCTAATATAAAACTAAAAGTCCGATACGCACTGTATTATATACCTCGCCAGAACAGAAGAAGTTATATCGTTGCGTGTAAAGGGGAAAAAATCAATCAACACCAGTCAATATTCTCCACCCCTCGATTCCTTCCCGCCTTGAAAGTTTCCGCTATAGAGTTCCATGAACTGTATATATACGCAGAGTCGTGGGGATTTGACGGTTGCGGTTGCTGATACTTGGCTTTATTAGTGAATGGGTAATTTGCTCGCGGCTCTCTCCTGCTCGACTCCTTAATCCGTGGGGGCCATTGAGGCGCGCCGAGAGAGTTATATATATATAAGGACGTTCGACAGAAGCTGCCGTGCGCCCCGCCGTGCCACGAGCTTGCGCAGAGAGAAGTTAATTAAAATGGAAACGGTTTACGGGTTTCTTATCTGCATTCATGGCTCCGCGCGGAATTTCATCGACAGACGCCGTTCGCGGAAAACAGCAAAGCGCACATTATACAATATATATATATATATATATATATATAGCGAAGAAGAAATGTAGACCATGAAAAGATCCGGGAGCCTCTCCGCGATAGCTGGCTTCGTTATATTTATACGAGCGTAGAATTTTCTATTTTCAAATGAAGCGCTTTTTGATTCGAGCAGTATCGCGTTTTTCTCTCTTTCAGGCTCGAGGCTTCGTTGATTGCCGTCGAAAAAAAGAGAGAAGGGATAGCTTGATTGATATTCAAACGCGCCTTTCTTTTTTCCTCAATCGTAGAACGTATCGCGTTATAAGGATTTAACGGCGAGCGCGCGGGCAATAAGAAATGTATATAGTCGCTATGAGCGACGCGGAAATTAATTAAAGCGCGAAAAGAACGTCACGAGTCGCGATAAAAAACAGGCGAGAGAGTAAAAAAGAGAAGTGATACGCAATCAACCTTAAAAAAAACGACGTGAAACCTTTATATATATATATAAACGCGTGTGAAAACGATTCGAAGGTATATTGAAATTGCGAAATCGGAGGTGTATATCGGAAAAAATTGATTGAATAATCACGTTGACGTTTGACATTACGTGCTTTACTTTATGTGAAAGAAGCTCGGGTTTATTTTCTTTATATTGGAGGAGGTGACAAAAGCGGATTTGATAACCTGTTGCTATACGCGCGATTATACATTCCACGCGCGTGCTTACTTTGCTTGATCTGAAATTGTGTAACTCTATTATATTATACATAATTAACACCTTGTAATAATAGCAAACAATTGGCTTCGCAAGCTCCCCTTCAATTTCACGAGAAATGACAAATTTCATTGAAATATGCTGACTTCTGATTATTGCTCAACTCGATTCTCGTAACTTCAAATATTAGTCGGTGTAGCACGACGAAGCTAACTACTACTAGTAGTTCACTCCGGGAACTCAATTCTCAGCAGAAAACTCGTTATTCTCGGTATATAGACGTACGGTTATATGGACTATTGATTAATTGTACGTATCGTAGCTCTGAAAGAGAATGAGAAAAATAAGGCAAGGGGTGAGACTGCGAGAAGAGCAAATTTACAGTGAATATGTCGCGGTTTGAACATATATATATATATATATATATATATATATATATATATATATATATATATAGTGACGAGATGTGAGAGCAGCGAGAGCTTCAAAGTGAGGAGGCATACGACAATCGTACGGACAAAGAATTTCGAAGTAATTAAAGCTTTTCACTTTATCTTTTTAAGGACACGTGGGGACTGACGACGACTGCGAAGTGTTCAAAGGCTCGTTATTCCGAACGATACCTCGGGAGCGCGTTTAATCTTTCAGGAATATTGCGCATTATGATCATGCGTTAGGTTTTAGAGGGTATTTTTTTATGAAACGTTATTTTGTAATTGCACTTTCTCTTCATTACACGTGCTTCTGATGGTATATGAAAATGAGCTTGCTTACAAAGTTTAAATATTGTCGTATAAAGTTACGTTAAAATTTTTTAATAAACGATTTTTTCGCCTCGAAAATTATTTTATAATTGCATGTTCTGGGATTACCGGTCTTTTTGCAGAAAGAAAGCTTTGCGCTGAAACTTGAATTTTTAATATCGAACGCAAAGCTAGTGTATAATATTGCAAAAGTATCAAAATACAAACTCCATTTATGTTTCCAAAGATTAAAATTAGTTTAATTAATCTTCAAAAGGTGTTTCTAACAAACCTTACTAAAATATAAATTTCACTCAATTTTTTACAATATACAAAAAACAATTTTGTAAGAAATTCGTAAAAAAAACTGTTCAGCTACCTGAAATTTACAATACGATTCCAGGGACACCGACATGCCGATCGAAAACGACCAGGTCTCACGGGGCAAAATTCTCGCAGCCACTCGACGAAATGATTCATCGGAGAGTGGTTTCGGCACTTTCGGACGCGCCGCGAAGAAAGTCGTCGGAGGGCGCGCTGGAATCGTAATGTATTTCATGAAGACTATACTTACGCGCGCAATTCCTGCAAAGTGGAATCGGACGCGTTTTCGTCGGACTCGAATAGCCGGAAGGGTAAGATAATACAGGTCGCGTCATCTTCTTCCTCCTGGTTTTCTCTCTCGTTGTCCTGTACTCTGTTTTCTACGCTTTTGCTAAAGGAATTTCCAGGCTGGTCCACTTTTTTGCGCCGAGTTCGTTGATCCTTCGCGTATACACGCTGCAGATTTCTTCGTTCTTTTTTTAAAGCAGCAGTTCGTTCGTACTTAGCTGCTATGGAATTAAGAATCTTTTGGTGCAATGCAGAATTGGGTGTAAAAAATGTTATTTTGTTACAATTCAAAATTGTTTCCAAAAAAATTGCATATATGGTAAAACGCATAACACGCAACATAACAGTGCAACATTTTGAAAATGGTACTCGGCTACTTAAATCCTCTAATACCTGCAGCTCACCTTAAACCTCCATATATACACTCTCAACCATATGTATATATAACATCGAGAACACCTGTTTCGCTCTGCTTATTACACAAAGCCACATGCCCGGCGAATATACATATCGAAATCAGAAACCGTTAAAACGCCAAGCCATTAACCACACTAGCCAATAAATAAATTTCGAAGCCGATTGCGTTACCCTTCCACAGCAATTTCCCCATAAAATCCCTTCCCTCCACACCATCCAACTCGAAAATCCGATTACCGCACGCAGCAGCAGCAGCAGCTAGACTCTATCCCGCAGCCGCAAGCTGCGAGCGCATCCTGCCCCGAACATTTTCCGCCGACGCAAACAGAATTGCCGGCGTCGCTGAATAAATAGCCGACTTCGCGCGAAGGGGTACTCCCCCCCCCCCCCCCCCACACACACACGCACACACGAGCGAGTTTCATTGCCCGAAAATAGATCGAGGCTCATAAAAATCGCTTGACGTCACCGTGTGTGTGTGCGTGTGTTTGCTGCAAGCTCGCCATCTCCCAGCGATTGCTTTATTTGCGCATGAAAAAAGCTCGCAAAATTACTTCAGCCCCGTTGCTCCGCATTATTCTTTCATTACCCGGCGATGAGGCGGCGAAATAAGCGGTCAGGCGCGCGTGCGATTGGATGGAGAGAGAGAGAGAGAGAGAGAGAGAGAGAGAGAGAGAGAGAAAAAAGGAAGAAAATGAAAGAGAAAATCGGAGGATTGAAAAAAAGGGGCTGGCAGTCGAGGCGTGAATATCGCGACGAGAAAAGCTCGCTTGTGCGCGCGCGACCCAGTTGGTGCACTGGGGAGTTGCGTCGCGCGTCTTTCGTCGGCGATGACCCCCTTTTTTCGCTGCTGCTATATACTGTTGCTTCACAGTCGCTTTTCAATGCGAGCTTTCTCTTTGCTAAAGCAATTGCATGTTTTCGAGTGATGGATATATTTGCGAAGCGCAAGCGCACCTCACAGTATGCTACTGTCGCGTGTAATATAAGTAGACGAGTGATTGGCTTTGTTGTGCTTTGCGAGGATTTGTTTTTTTTCTTTGTTTTTCGAAACAAAAAACGGACAATGACGGAAAATATTCCGTAAAAGGCAGTATTTGTGTCCTTATATGCTATGCTTAAATAATGAAATCGAATTTTATATAGCATAGGTACAGACCGAGCGGTGTGTTGTAATGAACGCACAGCGGAACATTGCTGTATACGTTTTCATATAGACTTCAGCGGGGGGAGGATCAGTGAGAAAGTGCTTTAATTTATTTCACAAACTTTGATCGCGCTTCGCTAAACTGTGCGTTGCCTCAAGTTGAGATCAGAATTTTTTAATTAAACTTTCTGTGTACTTGAAAGGGTTGCTCTAGTTTAAGCGCTTCTTTCATACTGTTTTTTTTTCTTCCTCATATACGTTTAATACCGCTCTCTCGTATAATATAGATAAACAGCGAGAACTTTTTTTCTATAGCTTATATATGCGGATTAATAGAGGATCAGATTTCGTCTGATTACCTTCATCAAAATTTAGATTAAACATTATTCTCCCAAAATCACCGAACTCCAGTCCCATAGCAATGATCGTTATCGGAACAGATAACTTCTATGGATTTTCTTTTAACACACTATTACAATTCCGTGACTAAATTGGAACCCTGAAACCGATATACTGTCTATACACTCGCGCCGGAAAAATTCCAAAATTAGATTGTTTGCTGGGTAAGTTTACTCGACGATTAGTTACGAAACACGCAAAGCTTTCCAGTGGCTCCGTGCGAGACATCGAGTACCTACATATACATATATATATATAAGCTGTATATCCTCGAGTGCGGTGTGGGAAAATCGATTCCCATTCGTTTTCACGCCTGAGCTCAAGATTTGTCAAATGATTCATTCGTTATAATTAATCATAGATTCACTACTTGTTCCCCCTCATTCTATTAAAAAATGAACAATTTGCCGACTAATGCAAAATTCAGTAAAGCACATATATTTACATATTATCCTATCAGTACAAGAGAACACTCGAATATTATGCGGTAATTAGTACCGAAATCATACAAAGAGCATAGACACAATACAGCGAACCACATTAACTTTGCAAGGCATCAGTCATTTCGCCATAATCTCCTCTCCTCCCAAATCTCTCCCTCCCATTATACATATACACCACACACATTCTCAGCCGACTCGACGAGCATGTTTAATTAACATCTTCGATACTGCGACACGTCGGACTATTATGGCCTCGTAAAAGGACGAGTCAGACGGTTTGGATCGTTAAATCAAAGTCTATAGCTATAAGCACATCATTCAGTCAGCCATAGACGTGGAGCTTCGCTCGTGGCGCGCGCAGTTCAAATATTAGCATAGAATTAAATCGTAGAAGGATAAGCGCGGGCTCTTTTCCCTGTATATCCAACGACAGATTTAGGGTCTTGGGCGCGTCCGGAGGGTTCATTAATTTTTCCGCGGGTCTCTTCCGAGGAGCCGCCTTATTTTCGTGCGATGGCGAGACGGAGAAAGATGCGACGGCGAGGTTGAATTAAGAAGGAATTAGTAGTCGGGAATCGCTGAAATTGAGCCGAGCGGAAATGTCAGCTTCGCTGCGGTGAGCTTTCGGTCTTGACATCGATTAGCTGCTGATGCTGTCGCTCCTTTGTGCTTGGATTTTGGGTTAGCAATTATAACGAGGTCGATTGAAGTGAAATCCGTGAACGATTTTGATTTTAAGTTGGCTGAGTCGAGTTTGCCTTTCATTAATGGAGATTATAGCGATATGAATCGAGTGAATAACTTCTGGGATATATTTACATATTGTTTATTCACGAGCTCTGACATGCGCGAATGTTTTATATATAGCAAGACTTTCGCGTCTACATTATCCTTGCTACAAAGAAGTACCAAAAGAACGTCTTCATTTTTCTTGGCACCATATTTCATTCGAATATATTTTTGTAAGAATAAAAAAAAACAACTTATCCTGTAAGCATTATACATTATGATATCAATCATCCTTGTGAGCATTACGGAGATAAATCCCACGAATAATGCGTCATTAGATACATTCGTGACTAAGCACCACTTTTATCACTCTGTATATATTGAAGCTGAAATTCGAGTAGCTATACATACGGGCAATTTGTTAAAAAAATGCACGACACTCATAGTTCGAATATTTCGCATATAATAATAATAACAATCAGCCTATACAGTAAAGTAGGACAGGCAAATCACAGTCGACGCGTTCGCGATCAATAGAAACCACAAAAAGCCCTATATGATCCAAAAGCACACGTCGTCGTTCAACCACTGCCGATAACAACAACAACAACAACAACACTTCTGCTGACTCATCGAGCTATTCACCAATAATAAAACATGCCCTCTCGTATTTCCCTCCCCGAAAGCTCTCTTCAACGTACACCTGACTCGATGGCTCGAATTCTCCGTTATACGCATATATATATATTTATATATATATATATATATATATATATATATATATATATATATATATATATATATATATATATATATATATATATGTATATATATATACATGTGCGCGCGTATAGAAGCTTCGAATAACGCGTCCTTCTCGCTCTCTCTTCGGTTATCATCGGTATATGAGATACACACTAGGGAAGGGTGCAACAGGTGCAGCTTCTGAGGAACAGCCGACGCTATTTATTATCATTTTCTTTTTTTATATTATTACGAGGTAGGATAGAGCTACATTATACTAATGAGAGCCGCGAGAGAGCGGAACGTCCTCTTTGGCCTTTGCATAAAATACGTTGCGTAATGTGCTTGCAGGAGGTAAGAGGGTTATATTTCTTAAACTTACGCAATTTTCCGGTATACGAGCTAATGCACTGTAGCTCCTGCGTCAAGCCGTTTTAACGTTCTTCCTCTATCTTGTTTTTCTTTTATTTATTTGCAAAATTATCGTGGACACGCACGAGTGCAGCCGTTCGTCAAGTTTATTTCGCATTTCCAAATATGCAATATTCAAGCACGCGGTCTCCGGGTTGCAACCGCGAAAAGTTGAATAATACAGGAAACTCCATCGCGATAATACAATTGCCGCGGGAATAAACATCATGCAAGCTCTCCCAGCGTAAACTTTATATACCTTAGCAAAATAAGGCATACACGGAACTCCGGTTTTCTTGTAAAATTCAAAGAATTCGAAGCCTTTCGCTGAAAAACAAACAGACGCGTCACCTATATACTGTTGTATATACACGTAAACACGCAGGAATTCATTTCACTGCAAGCTTCAACTTTCCCAAGTCGTATGTATATAACGTTTCTCTTTGTCTAGTCGGACTGATAGACAGAATGACAGTCGGCTTGAGATCGCTCTACCTCTTGCAGGCGCATAATGAAACGAGAATCTCAAAAAGCTGCCTTTGTCAGTGGTACGATGATGGGCTTTGCGTCAGACGCGCCCCGTATCCATCGCTTTTTATAGTAGCTGTCTCGCGAGCGCGAGAAACTTTGTCGATCTGCGTGAAAATTTGATTTTTGACGCGGTGTTACTGATAGCTTAACGGGCTCGTCGCGACGAATCTATATCTATAACACACCGCGAATGCGTAGCCGATGATTTGAATTTGCGCTAATATGTACAGTTTAGCGGATTCTCGACGTCAGTTTCATCCACAATACTGCACTAGAGAAAAAAAATTGCTATACTTCTCTGTACAAGTGAACGACAAATGTACTCAGATATACAGCTTCTATGGACGTATGGAAAGCCATTTGTGTACACTGGAAACCCGCCGTGGAAATGATTTTTCGAGGAGATTCGCAGCTTGCAGAAAAAAGGCGAGGAAAGCATCGCAGAGCGCTGTAGGATCTCCGAGAAGGGAAAATGGAAAGAAACGCCGAAGAGCACGCAGGGGAAATCCTGATTGAGAAAAGATCGATGAAATCGAGAGGCGAGAGAATAAGGGAGTGAAAGTGAAAATTGAGAGTAGCAGCAGCGAGTGTATATATATATATATATATATATATATGTAGGAATCTGTAGGGGATAGTTGCGTGCAAAGGCGAAGATGGTGATATAAAAGGGGACGGGGAATATAAGGAAGAGTGTAGGCGGAAAATAGTGGCAAAGAAAATGAGAGGTCATGGGACGGGAGAATGGAAATTCAATTCGCTGCGGAGTCGCGGGAAGAAAGAGAGAGACGATATTTCACGATACATCAGGCATTTATTCAAATTCAAGCATCGGGAGAAAATGATGCCAATTTTTCGGTATTTATGCGCTCGCTGAATTCCGCTGTGCATCGTCGGGCGCACGCGTGAATATTTTATCGGAATCTCGTCGACTGGTTTAATTGAATATTTCCAAACCGTAAAATAAGAACCGCATCGCTTGTAAAAATGAATCCTAAAATATTCCTAATATAGAGAAAAAGCTCGCGAGCAAAAGCATCCTATAGATTGAAGTGTCGCGGTCAATATAGTCGGCCAGAAATAGAAGAAAAACGTGACATATATAGTATATAGCAGTGGACGGAAGCTTCAGGGCGAGCGAGCGAGCGAGAGAGAGAGAGAGAGAGAGAGAGAGAGAGAGAGAGAGAGAGAGAGAGGCAATATCGCGCTACGGACGCGCGTCGCCAGACACGAGAGGTTACACGTGTAAAGCGATACATCCCGTCGCGCACCGCAGGATTGACGAACGAGCTGCAGCGCCCGAGGGAGTAAAACCAAACGGTATACATAGGTATACAAAGTACACGCGAACACACCCTACATATACATCGCGTATTTACTTTTTCCTATCGCGGCTTATTACATTACAACCGAGAGAGAGAGAGAGAGAGAGAGAGAGAGAGTCCTCATCTTCCGGATCGCGTACGTTCGAATTTCCCGCGCTTTTCGCGCTGCAAGTTTTGGCGCTCTCGTGGTTATAATTAAATTGGCAACTCAATTTGCAAGTTGATTGCCATCGCGCCCGACGAATTTAACGCTTGATCTGTCCCTGTACGCTGCACGTGGAGATGAGAGCTGATGCTCATTCGAGCAGATTTTTCCTCACGATAGTTATATACGGATATACACAAGGTGCGAGTCTCAAAGAGTTGCGGCTATACGCGATGCGTGAGCAATACGATCGATTTTGCGGCCGATACTTTTATGCATTTTGCACAAGATAAGTTTATGCGCGGCTTGGAGGATTTTTTCACAGTTTTTATAGGTATATACTGTATTTTCGTGGTGCATGCGTGGATGTGTGTTGCTGAAGGATGGCACTTCTTCGACGATGATTATAGTAGAGGTTTGTGTTTAGTAACGACATGAATGGACGAGTGGCATGTTATTATTGGAATAATATATCGATTCTCGGAATAATTTATGTGAAATTCGTGGTTAGAAAATAGTACAATGGCATATTTCTATATTTCAAACACTCTATGTTGGAATGCCGCGCATAAACGTTAATGATGCAGCGTCGCCTCAACAGGTTGCTTTTAATCAACGATTTCAGCTTCAAAAGCAAAGTTTCACTCGGCTCGCTATACCGATACCAATTAAATCACGTTAATTGCAGCTTTATATTTTTAACATTTCCTTTGATTAAATTTAAACAAATTTGCTTCTCTTTAATAACCAAAGTCCATCGCTACAACTTTGTGCGGGAATAACGCTCAGCCCTTTCGAGCTTTACGCTTTATACATTAATACATTTAAAATTCGTGGAATCCGTTTAAATATTATATATATTAATCGGCAAACAAAGAATGCACAAAGAAAATTCGTAAACTCATCACGGCTGACTCGATATTCAAGTGCTATTTTTCCATTAATACCGTGTACACATATAATTCTCCTCAAATAGCTTATACCTGTATACATATATCTATATACCTTATGCAAAAACATACCGACCGCATTCATAAATTTCGACAATGCGAGCATACGATTATAATAATAATAATATGATATCGATATAATTTAAATGGAAACATTTCGACGAACAACAATTTTAATAAACACATAAAATACTACCGTCCGCTTGATATGCGAGCAGCGTCGCGGGTATTACGCGCATAGAATCGTCTCGTTAAGACTGCCGACTGACGGTCGACTGCACGCTCTCATTGATTTTCCCCGCGATATAGCTATACTTTCCGCCCAAGTGTGTGTGTGTGTGTGTGTCTATATATATATCCTCACCGCCACCTTTTCCAGTTGCGATATGCACATAACCGGCGGCACCAGCTGCGAGCCGCCTTTCCATCGCTGAGCGAATTCCACGACCGCGCGAACATTACTCCGCGATGATCGACACGCACGTGCGCGCATACATCAGGCTGTCATATATATTATATATATACCTATAAACATGTGTGATATGACGACTTATGGGAATTGAAGCCGCGGGTGTGTGTTGTTATGGGAGAAAACTCGCGTGGTATTTATGCGTATACTGGAAAATATTACAAAATTCGTATATATAAATATATTGTGTCCCTGGTATAGAACAATTAACGATTTTTAGCTAGTATTAGCTAATTCTTAGCTAATTTTTTAGTAAAAAACATTGACATTAATACGCTTCCGTATTTCTACCAGAGATATTTTTTATTAATTCGTGCATAATTAATATACACCGCTTTTAGCAGCGCAGCGCTTTTAGGGTCGTATTTTGTCTTTCATCTATAAAGTCGGCGTCTCTCGCTCTCTATCTATCTCTCTCTCTCGTGGCCACACGAAGTGCAAGAGACGAAGCGGCGGACATCCTGCGCAAGAAGATCGTGTTCGAGAGAAAAGTATATAGTGGAGAGCTGCGCGCAGAGACGGTAATGGAATTATACCGCTTAGTGACGCCGTCGGTGCGACATTAATAGCGACAGTTCGATTACGCGGCTTTCCACCTCATTGCCCCAGCACATCTCAGGAGGAAATCGCTGAAAATTTCCTCTCTCGCTATTCCGGAGACTCTTTGGAATATTCTTTTCATCGAAAATATATATAAGTAAAACAGAGTCGCCTTCGCATTTCGCATTTTATTCAACGGAAAACGGGAAAAAAATTTCTCTCGGTACTCCACTTCAATCACCATCTACATAAGATGTCTTAAAATTAGATATCTTTCGCGCTACGCTATACGCACGTTTTTAACCACGTGAGTCGTGTCGTCCAACACACTGCAGGAGGCTCACGCGTGCGTTGTTCGATAACTCGATTCCGGGAATCTGTCGTATCTCCGATTCAATTCCATCTGTCATTACTTTATTTTCATTTAATCTCGTCGGTGCTGCGCAGTGTGTATATCGCGATTTCAAACCCGACGATGTCGCCGCCGCGACGACGACTTTACGAGCGTCGCTCGGATAAAGAGCTTTAACGATTCTTTCTCTCTGTGCGATAAAGAGCATCACCTCTCATCGCGAAAGGCCGTAAAGTCGGAGACGAGAGAGAAAGGATGCGATACGCGGAGGATGATTAAGAATTTTAGGTCACCGAATCGACGTATATTACGAGGATGATTTTACCCGGGTATATGGAGTTGCGGCGCATTGTTGATTTTACGAGTGAAATGATCACGAGAGAGAGAGAGAAATAAATACAATGAGGTGGACAGGTTGTGTATACAATGAATTATTCAGACTATAGATGTGTGAATGGGACAGTGCCGATACTCTTTTGTAAAGGGGAATATGATCTTTTGATGAGGTTGTTAAAATTTCTGGAGATTTATCGCTCGTGAAAGATGTTTCTTGGAGACGCTTGGCTGTGGAGATCGATCCTATGGTTTGGAATTTATGATTTCGAGCTTAACGATACGCTGCTTTTTAACAGGATTATTCGTCATTCAAGTATACTTTATACAATTAAACCTGTATCATTGGTATACGCTTTGAACGACAGAACCTTGCGATTATATAAAAGCTTTCATCGATGTCTGACTCGACTCGGCAGCTGTTATCTGCTTAAAGCCGTTATACACACCTTTGCAAACCGTTTCGTACCTATAAGCGGCTTTAATTTATCGAATTTCCCCTTACCTATACAGATTACAACTGTACAGCCAAGCAATTCGCCCACGAGCACTCGATTCAATCTCCCGTAACCCAAAGAAACCCACGCGTTACGTTTAATAATAAACCAGGCCTTTTAAATCACGGCGAGATATCCATCAGCAATCACACCACAATACGATCCCTATCTTCACGAGCTGACACGCAATATAAATTCACGCAATGAAAAGTCCAGCACACTCGCGCATATCGACACGTAGCGATAATATATATCCTCACGCATAAAAGAGCTCGAATATATATATATATATATATATATATATATATACACCCGGGGGTTGAAACGTCAAATCAACGCGTCGTGCTAATTGCGAGGAGCGCGCGAGGTGTATACAATATGCCTCGAAATTATCATCCGCGGGGTTGGTTAAAGCTCGCGAATTAATTAGCGACGTGGAATCGTTCGCCTAGTATTAGCGAAAGACGGAGATAACCATATACATCGCGAATTGATAAATCGATATAAATATAATCGAGGCGCATTAACGTCTTGTAGCTTTATGACTCGTTGCTTATTCCAGCGGCGAAATTCTGAAATATGCGCGAAGATGCGCGGCTTATGCGTTTTTACAAGCTCGGCGCAAATTTATCGACCTAAAGAGCGGTGGAGGAAATATTAAGGTTTTATGAATGTATACAGTCGCTCGTTGGGGTTATTATTATTCTTTTTCTTCTTGTAGCGAGCTGTAACTTTTGGCTGGATAACTTTTTTGTAAAATTATTTTTGGACGCGAATCGAAGAAGATGCGTACAATTTTTTAAATAATATTCAAAGATGACACTGTCATTTGTAATTTTTTGTAGATATTTTTATACAGCATCATCGTACTCGCTGACTAAGTATATATCTCGAAGTGATACATAATAATAGTTCCCAGCGAGGATATTCCAAAGCTGACTTTTATCCCGACTATAAAATATGAAGCAAAAAGTTATAGACTTGGAATACTCCTCTCGCTGCCGTAAAAACTTTATGGAATAGATCTACGCTATAGAAGCCGAAATTAAACGGTGAATTATTATACATAACATTTAACGGTAAAATGACCGCGCGGAATGAGAATCGGTCTACCCTATGCGCGCAAAAAGAAATTAAATCAGCGTGCGCGAGCGCGTACGTATAAATATACATAGTGTATTGCAAATCTTAACGGGAAAGCAACGCACAGTGTGCATAAATCGCGGCCCGCGCGCGACAAATGAATAAATGCGACTTTTACGTTACATTCCGAGATTTTACGAGAGCCGGGCGACCGCAAAAAGTTGCTGTAAACGCCGGACGCGACTATTTTCGCATCAGGCGCTCGTAAATGACGTTTTATCTCGGACACAGCCGTGAGATTCGCGCTGAAATGAAAAGGCTGCGCCGTTGTATCGGGAGGGTTGAGCTTGCGATGAAAACGTCGGGCAAGCCCAAGGAGGAGTAAAATATAAAAAAAAAACAAGAAGGACCGCGGAAACGCGTGACAAATCGAACGAGTTCGATTTGCGCGTTTCCGGCTGTCTAGTTCGATTTTTCAGCTTCGAAGCTTTTTGATCAATTTGTGTAAACTCGTGTATCGGAGATTTTGAGCGAGCAGGTTTGCGTGTGTTGAAAGGCTTAGCTTGACTCTCGCAATAAAGTCGCAAATCTTTTTCTTCGTTGACTGTGACTGACAGCTCGCGGTGGTGGTTGGGGAAAACCGTACAATGGAAGAGCGTGATGAGAAAGTTTCAAGATATGGTTGGCTTTTAGCTTGATGCAGTCGAGCTTTTATACGTGCTTAATGTGGCTTTTTTTCTTGCTCACAGAATTTTTCTTTTAATGAATTCCACAAATGTTTCATAAAGTTCGTCAGAGGATTTATTCGTTTAATGGACTTTTGTACGGCGGGAAAATGTGTATTGTATTATAATTCCGAAAATTATAATGTACCACTGATGCATTTAAAAATATCCCGCTCTTGATTTTAATGAAGATATTCAAGATGAAATAAATTAAATTAACTTCTTTTTATATTTTTTAGGTGCAGAATAAATCAGGGCGTCATGACGATGCAGGTGAGTAATTCATAATGTATATTTCGTTAATTATTTTCCGCTGTGAAATTTGGACGACCATTTTATATTCATTAAAATTAATTTATTAAAAACTACGTTGGCGAAGAAGCCAGAATTGAAATCACTCATAAATTTTGCGAATCTCGAGATTTATATAGAACATCGGAATATCCATCACATCCAATTCTGTATAAACACTTTTAAAAGATTTAATTTTAATAGATTTGATATCACGCAATGTCAAAATAATGCCGTTTGATAAGAAAAAAATCAATAGCACCATTATTCAAAGTGCTTCATAAACAACGATTTCGCTACCAAGGATGAATGACTCATAATTTAATGTTGCGCGCGTATACGCTAGTTTATATGTTCATAGTAGTTTTTCTTGGTAAAATGACATTTATGGACATATATTTCAACGTGAGAATGTTCGCGGCTTGCCCCAGGCGTGCACCGTAACTACGTGATTGAGGGTTGTAATCGTAAACTTTCAATGTGGCCAATGAGATGATGTTGCAGCGGAGGAGCGAGTAATAGAAAAAAGTTTTCATCATCACTCGTACCTGAGTAGAATACCAGACGTGCTTTTGATTAGCTAAGATAAAAAGTATATACTTATAGTGATAATTGCAAATGTTTGCTTCACGCGCACTGTTTTTATCGATGTTACACTATAAGCTTTGAAAGGTTTGCGTGAATAAATAGCTGGCTTTTAAAGTCAGCACATCCGAGTCACATTTTCCTAACGATAAGCTGCAATAATAATAACAACGAGGCAAAATCACATCGCAACAAACGTATATTTTCTCTGATTTCCGCTGCGCCGCATATAAAACCACAGCAGTAGGATTAGCGAGAATACGTTATTAGCAAGGATAAAATAACACCCCTTTTCCGTAGCAGAAAATAGCACGTCTCTAACGAACACAATTCACTGCTTTATCAGTGTGGTCATCATTACAAACGAGGCAATATAGTTCAAAGAAATGGGAGACTGTGCAGTATGCGTGCAGTGGAAGCTCGAAGTGAACGATCATCAGGAACAGATGTCGCTTTCCTCTGCACTCTATATACGCGTACTGTATACACGGATTACTCTGCCACTTTGTAGTCACGTTCATTGAGTCGACTGAATATTATTATTCCTAGTCTCTTTCGATTAATTGTCCATTTGAATGAACTTTTAATAATAATCCACTTACCGCGAAAATCGCAATGCTCCCTCTTTCTCAAAGTTTTCTCAAACCCCAAACGCAATCTCACCAAAAATGAACCCTCCTCTGCTTATACGCGGGAGCAACTTCAGAAAGCGAGCCCCGATCGAATTAAAGTCCCATCAAATAAAGAAATAAGCGGCCGCAGACGTATTAGGGCGGTATATTCCCTCCAATCACGCAAAACGTAGTAAATCCAATCAAGTCGTAGGTCGCGCTTCTCAAAAGGCTCCGCGCTCGCGCATGCAAGGAACCACAACAAGCAGCTTTGAGCCATCAGAGACACGCATGTGCACACAGCCTCCAGTATTAATTAGCTTAGCTTGGCTCGTCGTTTTCATCGGGATCACGGATGCGAATCGGCTTGCGGCTACTTTCAAATTAATGCTCCGCGTAAATACCATGTGTGGCTGATGCAAGTTCCTCGTGCTTCGCAGCGCAATCGCTATTCCGATTATCTCGAGTGTCCTCTCACTCTGCTGTGTCGTGTATATAGCATGCGAGATGCAATCTATACGACTGATTGGTCGATAGACTAGTTATGTACATTAGTTGGCAATGCAGTTCTCAGGGTCACCGCGGTTATTTCAAGATCGAGTCTCGCGTATATCATGAAGTTTGTCGGCAAATCGGCTGACTTAATGTGGCTGTCGTAAATTCTGAAGAGGTCGATATTGCGTCTTTTCTCCCTCTCTCTCTCACTCTGACATTTTAAATTTCCTCCATTAATTCCGGAGATATCTGTTCTTCGCGTGCAGCAGTTCAGATTCATCTCGTAATTTCAATTTATCACGAGGATATTTTATCGATAATGTAATTTCCGATGCATCTATACCGAGATATAGCAGCTTCGCCTGGCTATATATTATAAATATATTCGATTGATTATACCAATTATAGTCGGCGCATAAATGACGTAGCTAAAGATGAAGAGCAGAGTTCAGCGGAGTGATGGCTCTTGTTAAAGATTTCCCTATCGCCATGAAACATTTCTCCCAGAAAATGAACCATCGACGACGACGACAAATGAGAACAAAACAGTATAATCCGTGAAAATAGCGCATTTCATATGCTGCGTATCCGTATCAGCAAACATCATCTATCCGCACAGGGAAAAATCACAGCCTATACATATACACCGTAAACGAGACGAGGGGGGCAAACAATACCTATATACGTCGGGAGAGACGTATATATACAGCTGGTGCCGGAATAAACGAAAAACGCAGTGTTATCTACGCTACAAACATCGATAAAATCGATTCGGCGGCTTCTCGAGGGCTGTAGTCGGGAAATGGGTCAAGTTTGTCCGTCAAGGAACTTTTGTCTGGCCGCAGGAAGTTTATTCACCCCTCCCCTATACTCGTAGCCCATTGCGCGTGATGAATTCCGTATTATCCTTTTTAGCGGAGAAAAAGGAGCAGTAGCCGTGTGTCTTTTGCCTATAGTATAGGCTCGTAAAACGCTGACATGGAAAGTTTCGCTCGCAAGATAAGCGTCTTCTTAGTCGGATCTAGTGCTGCAGTGTACAGTCGAACTTTTCCCGTTGAATTTCCAACATTCTTCCGTGCGCCGTTCTATACATATGTATACGAGGCATATAGTCTGGAAAGAAAGTTGGCTGTGTATGTTTGTGCATTTTAAAGCGCATCGGCAAGACTCGTATGCAGATTGAATAACTGGGAAGTTCGATTTTCTTCTGCGTTGTTTTTAATTAAAACAAAAGACCGGAAAGTTTGCTCTTTCGGAACGTGATCTATGCAAATATTCAAAGGTCTTTTTCAAATACACGAATTTAAAGTAAACTTCGTCCGTCGTTATTCCATATATACAAGAAAAGCAGCGAACTTCTCACCTAGCAATCTTCGCAGAAAGCACATACAGCTCGTGAAAAAGAAGAGCTTCGCTTGTAATTTGCATATTTTCTGATTAAACCCACGCTCGCGCGCGAGTCGAGCGGAAAGAAAGTCCGAGGAAAATATGGCGCGAAGAGAAGAGGATGATATTTTACCGGAAAACTAAAAATACCCCTATGTTAATTCAATTACACGCGGAAGTCGCCTTTGCATATATACACAGCACACACATATTCGAAAGTTATATGCGAGGAGAGAGACGGAGAAAAAAGCTGAGTGAAGAGAAAGACTCGTCAAAATAAAAAATAAGAAGATACAGAGTAAAGGAGAAAATTCATCGTCGTCCCAGGCGATGAGTAGGCCACTTTGAGTCGCGCAATAAAACCGACAGAGAGACGATCCGCGCGCGAGTGAGCTGTCGCTCTTTCTTCTTTTTTTCTTTCTCCGGGGACGAGGCGTTTTCGCCGCCCTCGGAATTATGCTCTCGGTACGTCTCGCGCTTCTGTACAACCGAGAGGAGGCGCTTTCTTCCGCTTTTTGTTTAAAGCGGCTGTTCGAGGAGCTCGTTGATGCATATATCCCCCGAATACAGTAGTAACGGTCCGCGTCTGGGAAGACAATAATTTACTATATTCTCTCTGATGCGACAGTCTCATCGATAATAACTCGGATAGAAAATCGTGAAATCCCCTTCGGTCGTATAATTTTATCAACAAATTCCCTCGCGTGAAATCCTCGATAACTCTCTTTCTCTCAAGCGCTCCCGTGAAAAAGCTGCTTTCAAACGATATTTCTTCGTTGCTTCCCGAGTCTTAACGAACGATTTCTCTTCGTCCTGGCCGCGACTCGTCTCTAGTATTTTATAGCTCTTTCTCTCGTGCTTCTTTTCTCTGGAATCTGCATACGGTAAGCCAGAATAGCGGCGCGGTGACAAATGCACATCTGGCGCGCTTTTGATGCGGATTATTCTTCTATATAATATTCTTCGGATATGCACTGTGGATTTGTCACTTTAAGAAAATGTACCGACGATAAACACAAAACTAAACAGTATTAGCGTTTCTCGACCGTTTCAGGCGATAAGCTCGCAGTGTTCTTCGAGGCGGCATCTGCGGCAGGTGCAGAACTCGGCTAACCAGCGAACTCTGAATGTTTAACGAAGCAAAGAAACTGCGAAGATTGTCCTTCCGAGTTTGTAGAGACCTTAATTAGTCAGTGCAGAGGAACCTTGCATCACTAGAGGCTGGTTTATTTACAGCCTATATATATATACACGCGGAATTCTCGCTTATATTCGTCGAAAGAACGAGCTAATAAACCAGAATATTCTCCCGTTCGGATGAGCTGTTTATACGACTTTCAATATTATATAGGTTTTGGCTCGCGTAAATTTCTCGCGGGGGTCGACGCTGGCTTTTTATAGCTAATTTTGCGCGGCTTACGAGTTCACGATGAAACATCAAGGGTACTTATTATCACGATCAAGGATTTATAAGCAGGGCGACGGTCATTATTTTCTGCCGCGTATTATAGTGTATCGTATAAAACAGGCAAGGCCACAATCGACGCGATAAAGGCTCGTCAAATATGTATACTCATATGTATGGTAATAGAATTATCTGAAACTCGAGTATAAGAAATATACAGTAAACAATGTCGGATGAGAATTGAAACGTCGGAATTTTGCCCTATACAGTCGAGACACAATAACAGAGCAACAGCAGCAGTAGTAGCACAGGATCGGTAAACAGGATCCCAGGATACAATAGAAACTACCGAATGCTTCGTCCTGAAATTGCACACGTCCTCTCGCGGAACACGGCATTAAATCTTCTCGCTATGCGTCTTCGAACTCCATACCGTAGACTTCTTGAATTCGGGCAGTAACTCCATTCTTGGGGACACGCTGCATTTATCATCTTGAATAAGTGTATGTACTGATATTAGAGATGATCGATTACTCTCTTGAAAAATCTGAAATCCGTATATTACATTCTTGGCGATTCCAATCCAGCCCACTAACTAACAATATAGCTCCAGCATAAGCATATGAAATTTTGGCAAATTGATTTAACCGTATCAGAGGGTAGTTTATATCGCTGATGCGGTTATCAAATAAGCAGCAAAGTCCTGATTTTGCGAATTCTGCGAATGTCTTTGCCGCGCGTGGTGGGAGCTAACTTGGATGCGGTATATAGCAGCACATGTGGTCGACACGAGTCACAGACTCTCTGGTACTTTGAAACACACTTGTAACTACGCCAACCACAAATTTGGTTACAAAGCATGCCATATATTGCAGGCCGAGTCGCGTGTTATCAAAGTAACGATTTCAACGTTATTTCGTGTTACATATACACGTATACGTATACTCTATCATGACATGATCAGCGAATGCATTAATCGAATAATGCATGATCCGGATGGAAATGATGTCGTGTAGTTTTCCCACGAAAAATAAGTCATAGGCAGCTCGATCTCGTCATTTCACAGTGATCAACTTTGACGTCATCTGTATAACTCCCCTAAAAAGAAGAATATATAAGAAACCAGATGCCCCGCGATTGAACGCGAATATTCCCCGACATTATAACCTGCGTACGTATATACGTCGACTGCAAGCTCTTACGACAGCACCTTTATACGCACACAGTAGCATCCTCTCCTGTGTTTTTTCTTGCCCTCGGATCCTCATCTTTTTCGTCAATTTCCCAGAGCCACCCTTCACTGTATGTGTTTCGGAGCCCCTGGCCGATACAGTATATTCATCGTCAAGGACGTCGCGATCCAATAATCTCATATATATATATATATATATATATATATATATATATATATATATATGTGTGCGTGTGTGTGTGTCGGGACCAACTCCCCGTAGAGTTGGCGCGTTAACTGGCAAAAGCTTATGCGAGAGAGAGAGAGAGAGAGAGAGAGAGAGAGAGAGAGAGAGAGAGAGAGGGATCTGCGTGTGATTCTGCCTGACGGTTGCCAAGTTACTCGCGAGAGATGAGACGACCGTCTGAAATCCATATGCGCGTATATGTCCTCGTGTTACTGTTGCTCGTCGTCGTTACGGCTCTTGGGATATCCTCTGTGTTGGCATTTCGTCGACGATGCCGGACAATGTGGAACGTGTTATATATATATACATATATAATCCTGTGAAGCATCAACTCGTACGAAACACCATATATACGTTTATCGTAGAGTGTATTACCCGTTAGGTATAGGTCGTGGATTTGTGCGTATATCTTATATACTTTCTTCTAGCATAGTTTGACGCGATGATTAAAAACTATACATTTTTGTTTTATTGTCGAAAATGGCAAGCGTTCTAAGTGTTTCTCCACTATATAGCTAACGGAATCCGGAGAATTCGTCGCCTTCAAAGCTATCTTATTCAAGGAAGCGTACTCAAGCAGTTATAGCCTGAGCGACTGATGTAGCAGGCCTAACAAGGCCGTTTTGACATAGCTGGAACAGTCCTATATATCTATATTGAGCGTTCAACGTTAAGTAGATTACATTTACATCAAATTAAGTTACCGCTTCCTTCGGTTACAATACTGCTTGCAATGCGTATGATATAGGTGCTTATATGTCAGATTTAAAAAATATTACGCTACTGAATATATATAGCCTAAGCCGCAGACATTTTCTGCGCATATGTTGGGGTTCAATTAATGACTTTTCGTAGCCAGACTATACCTTTACTCTTCTTCTAATGATTGCACCACGACATATGAGAAGAAATAATTAAGAGAGAAAAAGCGCGTTTGTCGTCTCATCTGTCGACGGTATTTATAATGTGGCGCTAAGGGTCTGATTTCATCACGACGCATGTATACATGACCCAGTTATCAATGTGTTAAGTGTATTCAGTCAGCACTGCGAGTGCTTCGGCATCAATGAAAACAAAGAACAAAAAACCCTTGGCTTTTAAAATTTCAAATCTAATTACCGCATCCAAACTTTCAAAATTACAATTAATCACTTCTACACGACATTCCTTTCATCAACGAAATCCAAAAATAGTCAGGCAAGCAGAAGGCGCGAAGCTAGATAGCCACATCGAAATTGGCCTCGTCGATATCGCTGCTCTCGACTACCTATTTACCCGTTCGCTCGCGTCCCATCGGCTATTCTTTCTCTTCAGCAGCAGCAACCATACCGACGTGGAACTTTTCTCATTATCGCGCCATCGAAGCTCGGTCGCGTACAAGGGATTCCCGCGGTAGAGTCAATTCAACCAAGACACTCATACACGTTCGTTTGCTCGCGGGCTTTGCCGATTGGCGCATAAGTACAAAGAGAGAGAGTGTGTGTGTATGTGTCTGTGTGAGCAGTTGTAAGCCTTGCTGAACACGCGAAATTTCCTCCGGCGCACTCCAAGCTTTGTCCGCGTGATCCGCGCAAATATCTTTATCGCACAGGTTTATCCCTAGCGAGATGATTAAATTTTTGGCTTGGATCTCGGTATTTGATGAGGTGGGTGTTGGAGCGTTGAGAAAAGAATGAAGAGTGAATGGAATTTTGAAATTTCGGTGATTTTGTTTGATTCGGGAAAAGACCTTTAAGTTTCTGGTGAAAAGAGGTACATTAATCTATTTCGTAACGACGTCTTGAATTTACGAAAAATTCTTTGTCGCGAGAGTCGCTTCATTATACGAAAATGTCGTTATAGACAGCAACGCGATGCTTTCATTGTACGTAGCCGAGGTATACGAGGATTTATCGTTGTAACCTAGTTTCATCCCGGATGAAAAGAACAACAAGTGCATAATTTCGTTCGCGCAGTGCGAAATCGCTGTCGGTAAGAGACGCATGTAATGTCGAGTATTTTAAAGTTTCAGGACTTTTTTCTCAGCACCTTTCTCGCGTCCAATCCGGAAGGTCGAACGTTTATCTTCGCGAGCAGGAAAAATGAGACCATTTGAAAGTCACATTTGGAGAAATAATGAGTTGAATTTTGTAAAGTTTAATTCGAACGGAGTAATTGGCCAGCTACCATATTTCTTTTTACTCCGTACGCAGCAAAATGTATAGCATTCGGTCTTACGTGAGTAATTGCTTTTGTATTTAAACTTCCGAATAATACTTTCAATTGTACTTTTCATCATTTAGATTTAGATGATTATCTGAATTAATACACGTTAATAAATTAATCATTAGAAAATTAATTTTTAATGAAGAGCATAATGAACTATTTGCAGTATCTCTTGCGAAGTGTCTGTTTTGAACATGTTGCATTTGTAGTTATGCGCATACTTATACTGGCTTGAATGTTATGGCGGCAGTTGCAGCGGCAACTTGTCGCTGTATCAACTTAGATGCAAAACTTATAAGGCCTGTCGTGTATATACTCTGCTTCACGAATTCTCGCGAAACCCTCAGAGCGACGTTATATATTCAAATAAAACCAATTAAAAATTTACGATTACTTTGTTGAATGTTTAGACGGTATTCTCAATGAACTTACAACATACTTGCTTTCCGAAACGATAATTCTAAAAGGGATCGACGACAATGCAAGCAACTTTGTAAAATAAACTGCTGATACAATGTGTCCCAGTATAGCAGGTTCCTTAGATCCAAGTCCAACAATGTAACACTGTATACTTTCGTCTGCAAACAATCTATAAGTGAAGAAGCTTTGTGGATGTCTTGACTACTTTTGAAACACAAAAGCTTATGTCTGATGTGTCTGCTGCAGAATTTTTCGGTACTTTTTCCCTTTATAAGTAAAATAAATGTATTACGCAGATGCTTTCTGAGTGAATAAATTTCAAGAAATGTTCATTTTTTGTATGCCTCTGAATCGTGAGTAATTCTTTCTCACGTACCACAGTCCAAATCAAAGCTATAAAGCTTCTCGCAAGCGTATAGTCGTACAATAAGAGACATTTTCTTCTCAACTAAAAAGCCAGTCCTTTTAATTACTATCTGTACAAAACCACTGAAGTTGTCTTCTCCTCAAACTAATCAAATTATGTCGGATTCTTGTTGGTTCGCACGTCTGCCAAGCTCTATAACGGTAAGCTACAAAGCAATGGCCTCTGCGTTGAAAGTTGATTTATCCGATGAATCTAACCCAGCTCAAGGCACAACTTTGAGTTCGCAACATCCAGAGCAAATAAAACGACGCAGTGTATAGAAAGAAATCGTCAGAACGAGAAGTTTCCAAGTTGAGAAAAAAGTAACGACGTTTCTTTATCGTACAAGCACCGTCTCGAATATTTTTTTTTTCTTAAAGGCATTATATAAACTAGCACGTATAGTGTGATTTATCATCATAGAAAAAAATTTGATTAAATAATTGAAAAGATCGCGACAAACAGAAATAAAATGCAAAAGTATGCAAATAAAAAAGGTGAAACTTATGTAAAGGAAATAAGCAAAGGAGTGTCGAGAGCCTTGTTTTGTTCTTCAAGTCAGCAGTGCAGTCACGCGGCCAGACGTTCGTTTCCCTCTCATAGTCGCGCTCTCTTTTCTTATACTTCTTCTCTTCTTTGTCAACCTTCGCGCGTTAACTCCTCGACGAAGTCTCGCCAGATTTTTTCGCATTAAAGGCACGACGGTGATTGGTCGATGCGAGTATAGTGGGGGAGCGACGGCTGACTTTTCGCGTTTAATTGCATTAATTAAAAGCCCGATAGAGAGGGAGAAAGCGAAATACGGAAAGCCAAATGGATCTATAAAAGGTCCGCGAGAAACGAGCACAGGAGGTGATGGAAAATGATGATGAAAGGAGAAAATACGACGCTGCGTAAAAAAGGAGGTGGCACTCGCATAGTAAACTAGTAAAAAAAACATAAAGCCCGCACATGAAAATTCAAAAAAACGCATTTTTTCATGGCAGACCTATAAAACATAATGCTTCATTCGTACAAGTACAAAGATAATGAAGCTTTAATAGTGATCATCAGAATATAGAATTCAAGTAAAAATTCTACATCTCTCGGTTTTACCGAGCACTGACAAATGGCACAGTATAGTCAGCAACAGAAGCAAAACACAATCATAATCACGGAGAAAGAGAGAGAGACAGAGAGAGAAGTCGTCAGACACGGAATGGCAAACGAGCGTTCCGTGATTCCATGTGTACGAGCCTGACGTAAACAAATATTTCCATCAACGGTGATTTGATCGACTAATGCGACGGCCCATGAATAATGCACGTCTGACGTTTACTTGGTTCCGGCATATTCGGACGCTACTGTATTGGAGATAGAAAAGGAGAAAATATTTTCTTTATATGTATATAATAAATATATACCGTTTCGCATTATTTAATTCCCTGAAGATGAAATCGTGTAGTAAAGCACGACGCGGTGACAGTTTCGCGTTTGTTCTAACTTGCTTTATTTAGAGATATGCTTATATTTGTATAGCAGCGTCATAATTAGATGTTTGTCAAGACTAAATGTTTTTATATAAATTATTTCTAACTAAGCTACGAGTAGTTTTTTTGACTGAGCATGCATTTCTTTTGAGATAGTGCAATTCGCACAAACTTAGAAATTCTATCAATTTCGCTATATGGGTCAGAACATCAAAGTTCACGAGAGAATAATGATTTTGAATTTTCAACGAAAATAAGAAAAGAACAATACTCCTTCATAATTTGATTTCCCAAAAAAAAGTTGATTTGCAAACCTGAACTGCAACCACAAAGCGCCAGGAGAACGGATAAACGCTTTCAATATAAATATAAAAAATTTTAATACAAACATCTCTAAGCTTTTCCAATTAGTTTGGGGTCGCTTTTTCTACATACTAGCAGAAAAAGCTGGAAATTAAAACCTGACCACAGAGGGAACGGACCCAAGAATAATAATGACCAAACAACTGCGCCATTCTGCCGCACAATAAGCTATAGCTCTGCCTGCCAAAAGATATTAGAGAAAAATAGTGTGAACATAGATTTAAAGATAATGAAATAATCTATTTCGCATTTATAATTTATGTACAAATTTACTTAGTTTTCTCAAATATATGTAGGTAGAAGTTCCAGAGGTATATATGAGCTATGAAGAATCGAACTGATAACGAAGTACCTCGCGTAAACTAATTGCCGCACATACGAGCTTTGGC
Organism: Muscidifurax raptorellus; assembly: GCA_020010945.3. Classification (NCBI taxonomy): domain Eukaryota; kingdom Metazoa; phylum Arthropoda; class Insecta; order Hymenoptera; family Pteromalidae; genus Muscidifurax; species Muscidifurax raptorellus. The sequence goes on along the minus strand of CM052078.1, from coordinate 12,270,556 downwards.
TGGCATTGCTACTGATTCTGAGATAGGAAAAGAGGTATATATATACCGTTGGCTCGTTAGCAGTCGGAAATTAGAATCGTCGAGCAGGGCTTTGAAAGATGAGCCCTATTCGCTGCTGCGGTTGCGTCACTCGCATCACCCTTGATAACAAAGTGCTTGGATTGCAAGCAGCTTCTACTGCTGCAACAGCCTTCATCTGATTTCATGATTGGGTCAGTTCCCCGGAGGCTTAGTGTGGCTCGAGATGATCCACATTGGGAATATGCTTGAGGGTATAGCTGTGCAATTATGTTGGTTTTGAAAATGACTGAGGTTAGAATAAATTGCTTTTTGAATGAATGACAAGTTTCAAGTTACTTGGAAGCCGGCTATATTCATTTTAAGATGTTCAGTTATTAGGTGTACTAACTGATCGCCTCGCTCGTTGCAGTGAGTATATTAGCATTTGCTATTTTGATACTTTACGTTATTTCAAAAATAAATATATTTGTTAACAACCACATCATGAATGACAGAGAAGGGATAGCTTGTCATCAGTGGGATCGTAAAACAAGGGCTGCACCTTTTCAAAAATAAAGATTTTAATTAACTTCTACATTAATGTAGGTATACATATACGAGTTATAAATTCTCACCTGTCATCATTAAAAGTGAAAAGCGTTGTTAAAAAGACACACAACATATAATCCTTGCCATTATGAGTAACCCCTAAACTTTAGTCCTCCATAAACTTTCCCAAATCACCTCCTTTATCCTACTGGTTCACGCGAGTTTCATACTTTAGAAGCAATAGCTCAATAATCTCTCCCCTCTCATACATATGTGCGTATAACAAATAAAAAATGACCAATCGAAGTTCGCAAAAATGCGGGGCATCGATCAAATTACTTTGTTCCAAAACGCGCTTCTTTTCCCATCCGATCGACGAACTTTTTCTATCAGACACACGTGTTGCTATATACGCGCCGAGCAATACCGAATATTTATCGCAAATTCAATCGTAAAGCGACTTCTCCCCAACAATATTTCTCTTGAAAGACTTGCCTACGGGCCTGGGATGCTACAGCCGTTGACTTACGCAATTCGGCACTCTGAGAGGTCACAACCAGAAAAAAGGGTCAGGTTCACCATTTTTGTATCTGTGAATAAATACCTTACGTCGACGACTCGAGCGTATACGTGTATATTTATAGAAGGTCGTGGTTCATCTAGCTTAAAATTCAATTCTGTGTAATAGATGATCGTGTTTATCTTAGGATTTGGGTTCGTGCTTTTTCCCCAATATTTCACTTTTTTATTTTAATACACGTTCGTTTTTTGCTTACACACATTTTCTTGTTTGGGATTATTTAAAAAAAATCGGAATGGCTGATTTGCATTATTTGACTTCTAGAAAAAAGCGCACCTGCTAGTAAATATACGCATCTGTATTGGTTTTTCTCTTCTGCTATGTGGGTCGTAACATTAAATTTTACGGGTTAACCGTTATTCTATGTTTCTTGGAAAGAATTTGCCGGCCAGAGCTTACGAAAGAATCTACGAGATGATAAAATAAGAAAGTCAGATTTCTTGAAAAAGAAGGAAAGAATATGTTGTTACTTTAGTAGATATAATTGAAAAAAATTTTAAGCGGTGCAATTTTATCAATTTTTTTGAAAAGGAATTTAACAAAATAAATTTGGTTGAAAATATTAGTTGTTATTCAATAAAAAAATTATATTTCAAACGTAAATATTTGTAAACCCATGTACAGGCATACGTGCTGCAGACTATCCTATCAGAGAGTTTAAGCTGGCAAATATTTGGGGCGAAACAGAGTTCACTATAGGGTATGCTTATCCAAATATTCCCAGGCATTATTCGCTTTTATTCGCTTTATCTTAAATTCATATCGCACCTAGTTAAAATCAACCGGTTCAGGGCATATTATACAACCAAGATATTCCATATTTTAAACAAAATTGCGTCTACCAATCTTTAAAAAAAAAATCAGCCACTGTTTCAGCGTACGGCATATCAGCTGCTTGGCGCAACTCGATACATAATTGTAGAAGTGGGCCGCGAACGATTTACGAGGCGGTGGCGGCAGTTCAGAAAGACTCGTAAACGGGCTGCTCGCGCACCGGCGCTTTTACGCGCTGCAGTGGCGCCAAGCTGATCGTTCCCGCTGGCTGTGTACGTATTCGGCGCGCGAACTTGCCGGAAGCTCGACGTTAGAATGAGCCGCATGTGAATAATTTTACTCGCTCGCGCGTGGCTCAAAAGTTCGCTGCGCTCGGAAAACCTGAAGTTTTGAACACTAGTGAAGTTTGAGTTTGTTTTTTTTTTAACGAACGGATGTGATTTTTTAAAAGTGTCAGATGTTGAGAGTTGGTAATAATTTAGCGATATAATAAATGTTGATGGATGATTGCTGCTTCGGCTTTGAGGATTACTTCTTATAACGTTGAGTGTATTATACTAATACACGGGCTAGAATAATATTTGCTTTAAATTCGTAATTAGCAGAGCGGAAACTCTTCCAATAAGATAACACGATAATACAAATAGCGGAAAAGAGAAATAGCGGAGAATATGTGTGAGATACTCGGGCGTTGATAAACATTTTTAGAAATAGAAATAGCAAAAAATTATTTCGAAAGTTCATTAAGAAAAAAATTCTATTTTATGAATTAATATCGTATTCAATACGATGTTTACTATATACATCTCTATGCCATTATACTTTTGTTCTTTCAAACGCATTCATTGTACAGAATTGAATTTTATGCAGCTCAGGAAAAGTAACAACGCATAATAACTTGTGAGAGTGAAAAGCCGACTTTCAAGTGGCAGTCTTGAAAGTCACCGCTCATAATAGCATACATAGTTTGAGAAACTACGTAACTTTAATTCAAATATAACTTTCCTATTATTCGCTTAATTTAATCAATCAACATTAGGGTTGTCTGATGGGGCACACTGTAAAAATATGTATTTAGAAACTGGATAACATATGATTCACGCGTTTCAAGAGTTGACCTCTTACAAAGTTAAAATGAGACTCTATATACCGGAAAAAGGCGTGGGCAAAGGAAGTTTATGCGAAATCAATTTGGCTAT
>CM052078.1:12114954-12264954 GCA_020010945.3 Muscidifurax raptorellus | reverse complement strand
TCACGTCACTGATAAGTATATAAAAGCTTTCGAGTCGTATGTGAATTATAATATATAACGTATCGAGCTGATATCACCTCATTATTATCGAATCGCATAAGCGTTCGAATTCATTAAAGTAACCGCCATCAATGATGAGGCCAGAAAACTTTGACTTGTTTATTTCTATTGATTTCGCTTTTAAATAAATAATTTAAAATTCTCTCTGCATATAAGTCACATTGAATATCTGATATACAGTATTGTACAGAGTCGATTTTTGTCTAAATGCTAATGGCTACATTACCGTCGACACGACCTCTAATGATTCCATCATCCCCTTTCACACGATCGACGATTCAGTGCTCGTATACAATTTGCAAAGCGTCGATTTTTGGACTTTCCCTGATGCGCGTTCAGGAAATCCGGCGGAATCGCGCTCGATCGCGCATTTCACTATATAAATATATAGATATGGGCGACTATATAGAGAAGAAGTGCGGCGAGGGGGGCCATTATTCTTTTTTATTCCTTCCCTCAGATCGATATGACCATTTGTGTCCGCGCCTTCGTTAGAGAGCAAAGAGGTCGGCAGGAAGTCGGCGGCAGAGCAGCCACAGATTTATCGGTCGATGCCAGACACGTGTTAGACTGTACGCTGCGGTTTAATCCTCCCTTTTATTTATTTTTATTATGCCTGCCGCGAGCCTTTCTTCTTTTTTTTTCAATGTACTCGACCTTCTTGCGGCGTTTCGGCTTGAAATAGATTTATTACATTCATGTTGACGAGGATTGCAAATACGCGACGAATTTTTTGTGTTATGGAAATAAATAAATGCCGTAAGTTGTATTGGAGAATTTAACGAAATATCGTTTCAAAAATGCTGACTTATTTGTCTTAGCAGGGATTCGAGAGATTATGTATATAAAATGCTCTTTCAATTTCAAACTCTCGGAAAGAGATGAAAAGCCAATGGAAAATTTTTTTAATCTCGACATTGAATAACATTACAGGATGCATTAATTGAGAACATTTTACACATCAATTAATTTTTAATGGAGGAAAATAGTTCGTACTTGGATGAAAGTTAAAATTCGCTTTTGAACAAAGTTTCAGCGGGAAAAACTAAATAAAGCAATCGTAACTGCAAGTTTCAATGTATAAAGCCGTGTTCTTTCACGATTTCTCTCTGGCTACCTGCAATTAAATAAATTTGTTCATACTTTAACACATATTTTCATTAAAATAAATATCTCCCCATTTAAAAACCCTGACTAAACGAAGCCACTCTTAAAAATCACAATCAACAATCTCCAAAGTCATCCAAGTTAAACTCACATGTCAAGTCCAAATTACCGGCAGTCCAAAAAGCTCGTCGTGCATCGCCATGATACATCAACATATAACCGCCGAAACAAACTCCTCCTCGTCGTTATTCCCGGTACGGGCCATAATTCAGCCCGCGTGTATTTAATATCGCTCCCTCACGCCAGCGATCGACCAATTTGTCTCCTGGAAAACGCAAATAATCGTCATCCGATCGGTAAGCGGACGCGATTATTATTTATCGGCTTTTCGCGCAACGTGAATAGCAATTATACCTCATTGGAGTATCGGCATTTCACGACGAGCGCATAATGAAGTTATAGAAACGCCGCCTCGGCGCAAGTGTGATTAAACTCGAGAAATATGCCTCGGACGCGTTTGATCGCATCTCTGCGAGGCGGGGATATTTATTTCTCGAGGCTTACGCAGAGTTGAGTATAAGCTTACCGGTCGCGAACCTCGGTGCATAAATTATGCTCTATCGTAACTCGAGTCGCGCATGCGACTCTGGCTGTGTATCTTGGAGAAAAGAGATCCGCTGTGAGGTTGTGCGCAAAGTGAGTCGTAGAGTATAGCCGAAAGCGATATATTATATCCGTAAAAAGTGTCAGTTTTGGACTGGTGTCTATCCCCCTCTGCTTCAACTTTCTGAATATTTATATATATATAGTGATTGCCGATAGGTGGCGTATAGCGTGTATAGGAATTCTTTATAAAGCACAGATCGGTGTGTACCAAACCTATATGCCAAAAGTGCATATTATTGCGGGTATACTGTATAATAATTAACGTAAACAATTGAGCGTTGTTTCAATCTGTACAACGTTCTTATCGCGAAGCGAGTTCAATATGCGTTGCGAAATAATTGGATCATCGTAGTTAATTAAAACGACATGATAACCCATCGTTATTATAAGCGAACCTGTTAAATAAAAGTGCATTCGAGCGCCTAATAACAAACTTAATTGACAATAGCGTCGCACTTGTCTCAACTTTGACGACCATCGAAGCATCTGTCTCTCCATTGTCCCGGATCGTGCGATATTATGCTCTCCTGTATTTAACGGAGCTTGTAACTAACTTGTTAATGATTTTGAGTTACAATGCAGTGCCGCTCGCCGGCTTTGTTCGCAGTTTCGCCCACGTTATTGTTCGCGCCCGTTCGCCCCCCCCCACTCGCGCCAATATTAGGGCGAACGCAAGCGTTAAACGCTCATCAATAGCGCTTCAAATATTGACAACGGAACCGTATAATATACGGCTCATCAGCCGCTGCAAGAGCCGATAAATTTGATAGCCACCCGATGATGAGTTGTCTTAGGCTATTATTATTGCGCGAGAGAGGCTTTGTATACGAGCATGTGTTTGTGTGTCTGCGTCGGTGCGAAAGTCGTAAAAACCGTTTTTTACCATGTGACAAAGAATATTACTTTTTCATAGAACACGATAGACACCGGAATACTTAGTTATCCGTTTTCGATCTACAATACTAGGTATATATATGAGTTTTGAATATTTATCAAATCTATGCTTTCTGTGGAAAATTCTCTGTATAGAATTTCATCGTCGCAAAATCCCCATGAGATTATAAATAATCCTCTTCTGAGAAAGTCGCAAAAAAAATAACTCACGCATACCATCCACTGAGCTTAGCTCCGAATCGTCGAGCTTTTCCATACACGTTACGGCTGCTCGGCATTCCGTTGAGTCGTTCGTCCGTATATAATATGTTCTGTGAATTCGTCGTGCCCTCGAGAGGCAGAAAGGGTCAAGCGTTGCGTAAGCTATGCCGATCGCAACACGTGCAGCTGCAACAGCGGCAGCTTCTTACGTATTGCAACACTTCTAGCTTATATATATATGTGGGCAGTGCTTGCGACCAGCGCGTGCGAGCTTTTACGTTTTATGCGCTGCGCCCTCGGAATTTCTAAACGAATTTCAAGAGTATTGATTCGTAAGCTCGAGGATGTCCTTCGAGGATGCTATGTAAATCCTGGAGGGAAATTTCGACGTCGGAATTAATTGTCCTTCATACTATATTGTGTTATGGCAATTTTTTACGAGTTCACACTATCTTTCTACAAAGTTGGATATTTTATAAAATTCCGTTGAGAATAGAATTATTGCTAACGTATTGTGCTTGTGTTTTAAAGTATTACATCAATGTTGACACGCGTGGATACCTTTCAAACGTTATATAAATTGATGAAGTGGATTAAAAGACAAAAATAGATAGGCATTCTCAGAGTGATGTATCGCGTATCGGAAGCTTTTTCTCAGATTACTTTTTTCCTTGGGGATTTAAAAACGATTTTATTAACAATCTTTCAGGACTTCAACCATCGAACTATTAGCTTCACGAAACGATACAGAAACTTTCAATTGAAGAAACGAGATGCTACAGAATTATCCAGTTTGAAAGTTTATAATTGAAGTGCTGATGAAATGAATTTTTCAAAATCTCTTTACTCGCATAGAAAGTTCTCATTGAATTTATTCATCCCAGATGCTTTTGCATTTTTCCATTTCTAATTCTCACTCGTTAACGCTCGTTTGCACTTTGCTTCAGCACCTTTTCAATTCTGTAATCGGATTATTTATAAACTATATAAACTTAATACCAATAAATATCTCTGTACATTTAGTGTAACCCAGAATCCTTACCATGCAATAAATTCATATACACATCTAATCCATAATTTTTCGTATTTCCTAAGGTATGCCTTTCGTCACCCTCTTTTCATACTTGACCAAATGTGAGTGTCTGAGCTCCTGTCACCCTAATGCCAACCCATATGAGATGCCATCCAAGCGCGTTAATAACAATTCGGTGTATGCGGTAGAAACGAATCATGAAATGTCCTTCCGATAATGTGACAGCTGAGTCTTTTATTCGGAAACGAGGAACAAATCACTCATCGATCGTGATGGTATCTCATATCATTATTATTTTTCATTTCGGCAAAAAGTAGTTATTTATTTGAATTAGCAGCTATATTTACATACTCATTCTCCAATTCTACTTATAATAAAATTTCTTACAACAGAACACAAAATATCCTCAACAAATTAAAAATATTTCGAAATTACTCAATAAGAATTACCGATGAAAAACCACATCCTAGCAGTGTACTAACTAGACCATCTAAATAAAACTGCAACAGACGCTCGCGTACAATTCAGCGATTTCCCTCCTCACTTCTCTCAACACGAGTAAATCTCACGCGCCTGTCTCTACATGCGCACAGAGCTTCCTCGGTTTTTTCCCCGGACGCGCGTGCGGCTAGGTGAATAAATCCGCGAAAGCTCGTCGCCGTGAATCTCTACGCGAAGCTCCCGCATGGACTTCTCCCGCGCGCGCGCGCGAAATACCGTCGTGGGAATTACAACACCTGTGCGTATATATAGTTTCGCTTTTCCTTGCGTGAGCGAGCTGCCTTCCCTTCGCGCAAAGGGGAGGGCAAAAATAATAATGTGAGCCTCGCGTGTGCGTGTTGATTTTTGCCGAGGAAAAACGAGCTTTTCGAGATCATTCACAAGCACAAAGGTGTTTTGAAAGCCCGGAAATGAGAATATGTGTATGCGTGTGAGATATAGAGAGAGGGAGAGAGAGGCTAGTATTTTTAGAGAAGGCGAGTATGCATGATGAAGTTATATATGCGCGCGAAAACGTTTCGACCAGCGTTGTGTGAAAGCTTGCACGGGTGTGAAAGTTTTAGCTAGCGTGTTAATGCTCAAGTGGAATAATCATACTTTTAATAAAGATTCGAAGGTTTTTTTGGTCCAAAAGCTTTTTGAAAGGATTTTTAAGGATTCTTAATAAATATATTATAGTTTATAGGATTTTTTAAAACTCGAATAATGCCGTATATATTAATCGAGAAACATCGATGCAAACCAACTGACGTCATGCGTTGCGTATCTATAACAGACATAGTGACAAATAAGCTCGAAGTATACCATCGCACTTTTTTTATTCCATAGCTATCTCATCAAAGTTTTAATGAAAATCTATCATTATTCCGAGATTTTTTCTCGAGTTCTGCAAAATAATGCTATGAAAATTCATGAGGAATCAGACCCTGGTCTCTTTCACACTGCTGCGAATTATACGCGAGGTGTGACGTGCCATCGTCCGTATGTCTATACCCAGCGTCCTTCCATAAAAAGAATCTATACATACCATCATAATATTCGACGCGATGAAGCTTTAGTCCAAGTAGAAAATACTGCGGTAAATTTTCGTAAATACATTTTCATCGCGGATTCTCTCCCGCACAAGACGTCATTTTTACCAAAACTGCGCACACAATTTTCTCAGCGCGGTAATTTTGAAAATGTTAATTCCAGCTTCCAAGCGAACCCCTTAAAAAGTAAGCTCCGATCGCGCATACATATATACTCACACGTATCCGAAATCGACCATCTACCAGCTCTTTTATATCCCCCACCGCGCGCATCGGCTTTATTTCTCTCTTGCACTTGCTGCTGGAAAGTATATATATATATAGGTTATACACAGGATGCAAAGCGGCATTCGGTGCAGGCGGCGATCGTAAACGCGTCTATCGAGCGAGGCCTGCGCTTTCAGACTGCTGTGCGCGGTCGTATAACCGTCCACTCGTTTTCTTTTTTCGCGAACCGACGACGAGTAGGAGTATAAAAGTCTCGGGTCTGAAGGAATATTTTCTCGCCGTCCATCCGTTGTGCAGGGCGAGATTGAGAGAAAGAAATTCCCGCGCTCGCGTATACATAATATATATATAGACGCAAAATGCATCACGCACGCGAATCATGCGTTTGAAGTATGGGAGCTTGCGTAAGCTCGCGGTGAGATTTTGTTTCTTAATTATGGAGCTTGCTGTAGATAAAACTATTGTGATGAAGAATGAAAGGAATTTTTAATTAGCGTTACATACTTCCGAAATCCAACTTGAAACTGCAACAAACAAATGAGGCTCGAAAAGAGATTGAGAGAAAGAAATCCTGCGACCGACACCCTCCTAATATCTTATACATGGCTTCACTCGAAGAAGTGAAGATCAAAAGTTCGGGGTCCCTATACATATATAAAGATATATAGAACGTCGACATCAAAGGACCGCAAGGGCGTTTTTGCGCAAAAAAGAAAGCACCCACGCGTAGCCGCGTTATATTACACCGGCTGTGAAAATATATGTCAACAGGCACACTGGCGGATTTGTCATCATGACGTTTGACGTTAAGAAGTCTCTAAAATCGTCGTCAAAGGGAAGCTTGATTAAACGCCGAAGGGAGATGTATATCCGTCAGAGAGAAAGCTCATATATGTATATTACACAGTCTATATTGGCATCTACCTTATGAAAATGTGTTATATATACGCATAATATATATTCGAGGCTACAGCCCCTCTGTAAACGAAGCCACTACGACATTCGAATCCGATGGAATTTATTTTATTCTTTATACAGAAATAAAGTATATATACTAGTCGGAGTCTAATAAGTCTGTATGCGTAGCGATGCCGTATACGCACTAATTTGAAAAATAAAGCTCGCTAAGAGAAGGCCTTGTTCCTCCGCGCGTATATAGAAGTTTCTCAGCGAAGCATCAACAGCTTCTCAGCCCAAGTAAACAGCTGCTAAAATTAATTAGCAGTGTCGTAAACAGCTTTCGCGCGCTAGTAGACGAGGGGAGAAACCGTGAGATTCACTAATAGCACAAGCTTTCTCTCGAAAGCATCGTCTGTCTATATATATAGATAGATACACCTGCAAAAAAAAGCACACGACGAGTCAACGCAAGCCACTCCTCTCTAGACGAACGGACAGACGAAGAGTAGATAGCAACGGAGGAAAATCGATATAGCCCGAGACGACGAAGCAATGAGAGATATCCGCAGGTGTCTCGATAACGCATCGTTGCAGCGGCGACCTTGATTCGCCGTGAATAATAGACGCAGATCTCGCGGTAGATGTGTGATTATTTTCAGATCTCGAGACTCGTCTGCGGAAGTCGATGTCGTTTACGAATTCATGCTATACAGCTGCACCGCGTGTGTCACGTGTGTGAAAATTTCCCCCCCAGTGTGTGCCTGCTGTGTCGTCTATGCGAATTTCAGGAAACGCGTGAATGAGTAATGCGCGGCGTGACGCCCGTGTAAATGAAAAATGTCGCCGGAGAATAAGAGAGGAGAAACAGGCAACGAGGAGCGCGCGGAGTCAATATTACGCGTCGTAATCGACCCCGCGCGCGAGACACATCTCGTATTTATACTTCATTTTTAAATTCAACATTTATCAAGCTGGGCGCGGCGCGCGCGACGATTTTTAAATATAGAAATTCATCGAGACAGTTGCGCTCGAAATTATTCACGGAGATTCTCGAGATTTCGCTCTCGTTTCGGTGCTCTATAATATATTGTCAATCGGCTCTCGGCTTTATTATACATAACTCACTATGCACACGAGGCAGCCTGTATATCGTATGTAGAATGCAGCAGCGAATGAAAATCATTAGCGTAAGAGAGAAGCACTTGCCACATCATTGACGTTATAGAAATTTATCTCCGATGCGCGCGCGCGCCGGGGCTTAATGGTTTAGTCAAGCCACGTTACTCTCCCACACCGCTAATCAGGGATGCCGGGCATAGGTGCTCGCGCGCGTGGATGTCTGAGAGCAGATGCTGCACGTGCGCGCGAGAAGCCTCCCCTTGTATAAATGACTTAGCCGTGGCTGATGCTCTGGAGCATATATTCTGGCTGCGCAGCTACTTCACGAGTCGAGTTATTAACGCTCGGCCTTGGCTGCCTCTGCGCACTCGCGAGTGCGTTAATTTTTTTTAACCCTTTTTGGCCGAGAAAAGGGTGCGTTTAGTTTAGTAGAGAGAAAAAATGGAGGATGTTGTTTCAGTTTTATCGAGGTATACCTCTTGATGTAAGAAGAAAACACGAGTCAGCGTTTCGATGCGGAATAAATTTCGCTTAGCCTGCACTCGATCCAATAAACAAGCATTTATTTTTCATCGCGGAGCATATAACACTCGGCATCGATACATCTCGAAATAAAAATATATCACGAGTCTCAAAAGCATTCAACTTTCAGTGAAATAACATTGTCCTCGAACCTTTCGACTGGTCCCCGATTGTCTCTCCATTTGGTGAATATTGAAATCAGGCGCCCGAAATAACTCGCGTTAAATTGCCAATCAATAAGGACCCTGTCGGAAATCTACGTATTCTATCGTCGCGAGGACGATGTGATCGGGAGAACCACACCTAATTCACGGCTGATCCTCTCGTACATGCAAAATTTCGGTCGCGCGGTAAAGAAGCAAATAGCAAACCACTCTCGGTTCGTTGATCTTTCAGTGAATATGCGCTGGAGCTATAGTTTCCGCATCAGATAGATAATTGATGAAAATATATGCTAATCGGATTCCCAAATTTGTTACACATATGACCGTGCAAATTGTAGAATATTTGACAAGAGCTCACAGCATCAGAATCATTATTATCGAATAGCAAATTGATGCAAAACTGATGCCAATGTCGTATAAAGGTTCAAAATTATACATTCTGGAGGATACTGTAATGTCGTGAAAGTTTTGCAAAATTTCACTGCCAAAGTATGTACAGCACTTTAAGTTACTGTCCTGCGATGGAAACACAAAATAAAAATATAATGGTACCACGCAAGTTTTGACGAACAAATTGAAGAAAAAACTAAAATACAGCCTAACGTGCTTTTAATACGCACGTCCCGGTGGACTTTGAATTATAAATAATGGCTCGAGCATAACTCAGCTCTCGCAACAAGACGCAACTCGCAATTTAAAGGCATCCGAGTTACTCTCTCATCCGCCCACCTCTTTTTTTATATCTTCTTTCTCATGTAGCCGACTCTTATTACCTTTCTTTTTCGCCTAGACATCTCTATTTTTTTCCGTTTCCAGAGATTCCTCCGGTTCACCCCCTCTGTCTTCCTCTCTCACTCTCCATCTCCATCTTGCTCCAGTTATATCTTGTTTGCGCATGAAGCAATTTTCTATTTAGCCGTGTAATGCATCTTTTGCTCCATTTCGTGTGTTTCTACCTTCTTTCTTCGTTTTTTCTTCTTTCGCTTTGCCCGGTGGTTTCATTTTGTATGCACTGCGTGCACATCTCTTTGTTTTTAGTATTCGTGTTTAGCTTTGCCCAACGTCTATGAAGTACGCCAGACATTCAGTTATACGTCAATATTGCGACAGTGACGTAATTCACGATTAGTAATCTTTTTTCAGCAATTTCATGCTCCATCATAGGGGTTTTAAATATACGAGACCAAAAAATGTTTAATTTAAATCTCCAAACAAATGGAACACCTCGTTTTAGACCCACAAAAGATCTAAATTCTCTAAGCCTCTTACACGCATCTATATATATTTTGTATAAGAAAGAAACATTCCACCCTTTTCATATTTGCTCAGCTCGCGCGCAATTTGTTTGCACAAGTGCCTCCCGCCAACTGAGCAACAAAACCAAGTGTACTTTATTACGTTTCCCTCTTCTCGCTTATTCCCGCAAGCCCAATGATAAACAGGCGCTCGCGCGGGGCAAAAGGAAGAAGAAGAAAAAAAGAGAGGAGGATGAAAAAAAAAGCTAGAAAGAACAAAAGAATTGCGCGCGGCTTCTCACCGGCTCGTAAGAAATGAATAAGTGAGGCCGCAAACGACGCACAGACGACGGTCACACTTCAGGGACCACTTTATCCGCGCGTACATTATTCGACCGAGCTGCTGTGTATATTCTACTTTTACTTCTTTTTGTTTTTTCGTTAGTCCTTTTTTCTACACTCGCGCGCGGCAACTCGAAAAAGCGAGAAAGAGGGCTGTAGAGCTGGCACGAAGCAGTAAAAGGCTTGTATTAAGTGGCTAGCTCGGTATTATTTATCCTCGCAATTCTCGTCGCTGCGGAATAAAAAAGCGAAAATTATGGATGGATAAACAAAATTTCTCGTTGGCGGTCGATACAGTGGTTGCCCAGAATTTCTGATAAATGTATGTTAAAATGACGTATATACGTAGAAATTCTGAAAATGCTCCGAAACAAATTTCTAACAATATTTCATTTTAAATAACATCGACCAGATCTTCTACCCAGAAATAGGCTCGACTTTCTACCAGAGATAGATCGAGTAGTAAGAAGCAGAGTATGCTCAGACTTTAATCCAGCAGGGCAATTCCCACCGCGAGAACGTTCGTTCATTATTCGAGATCAAGCTGATATTTCAATCCGTCGCATCGAAGTAGAAACCGAATCTTTCACGGAAATTTTCAATCGGGTTATATTCTCCGCATGTAATCTCATTCCGGTATACTACTGAGTTTCCTCGTATACATCAGGCAGAGAAGAATGAGAAAGAAACCAAGAAATTTAATAAGATCAACCACAGAAAATAATCAGGAAAGTCGAGATGAGCGCCGAGTTTGTCTGGTGTATAATAAAAGACACGCGTAGCGCAAGGCTTCTCATATATAATAAAAGCAAACTATAACCACAATGACTTATAAACGTTTTACGCAGACGACCCCCCGGGCTTCATTTTGTACTTTCATGCGTCGGTCTCCAGCTTTAAAAGACACTTTTGGCTCCCGGGCTTTTCAAAAGCATCTTAAATATGCAATTCCTTGTCGTCGGGGCTGACATGGATCACCATTTCATTGGTACATCCACATAATAGCAGAATCAAATAGACACACGAGGCGTGAATTTTTCAAATTAAACCTTTTCATGTCTGGGACGCGTAAGCTTATCTTACGGATGGATAAAGATCCGTAGCGTGACACTGAACATTCCACTTTTTTTTCGTCGCATATTCCAGATGAAAAAATCGCCGAAATGATTAGGTAGGACTATATAACATAAGAAATATTCATCTATTTTACAACGAATGTTTCCTCTCGCTGATAAGTCACGAGCTTTATTTATAATAGCAGCTCACCCCTTTATAATCTAGGCTCCTTGTGTCACGCCGTAAATTCCTCTTTCTTTATCGCGCCCTTAATTTTTCACTCCAAAGTGATGCTTTATTCCTCACATAGACGTTATCCGGACTGCAGGCCGTTTGTATATTATAATCTACATCAGACGCAGTCGTGAAGGAAAATGAGACTGGACCGAGAGAGTATAATCTTCATGCATCGCATGTTAATGCGCCACTAAGATCCCTTTCGCATAGAAGAACTCGGCGTTCCTCATCGCCCCATTTGTGCGCACTAAATCGATCTCGGCTCTCCCTCTTGATTTCCTATAAGGAAGCACAGAGAGAGAGAGAGAGAGAGAGAGAGAGAGAGAGAGAGAGAGAGAGTAGTAGGAGAGATCCGATACGTGGTGGCTGTCGTCCCAAGGGAGCAGCTATGCCACTACTACCAGTACTACTACTTGGCAAGTTGAGCGTTTCCTGAATAGCGCGTCGGGGCGAATTTGGAATTTCCCAGGCCTATACGTACGATGATTCCTTTGTGGAGCCGACAAAGCCATCCTTTTGGAAACTCGAGCGCAACGCCGACAGTTTCGCGACACGGGGTCAAACGTCACTTTACCCGCGAGGGAGAGAGAGAGAGAGTGTGTGTGTCTCCAACGCGACGGCGCGCAGTTACTCATGCGCGTATATATATATATATATGCGGTGTGTGTCGCTTACACATATACACAGTCGACGCATTGAAAATCTTGAATAAACGAACTTTACAAACCAAACTTCAGTTCGTTCTTACGTTTGCTCTTGATGCGCTTTTTGTTTGTCGAGCAAGCGGATATTCGTAGAAAAGCATGTTGTATACATTTTAATTGAGCCTAACCGAATTTCTCTCCTTTCTGTTTCAGAACGACAACTCGACAACACCGCACAGGCTTTGGTCTACGTGAAAAAAAAGAAATTGCAACCCAACGAGCCGCCACTTGCACCGACGCGCAGTTTCGAACTATCTACCTCTTATTCCATATGATTATCGAGCAGTTCATCCGGATGTGCGAGGGCACGCCAGAAGATAGTTCAGCGCCGATCATCATCCGCACAATGCCAAGTGGAACGCCTCGTCTAATGTAACTTCTGATTAAGCGCGCGCGCGCGCCGACTCCCGAAGTAGTCCTTCTCTCCTTCCTCCGTAAACACACTCGACAGGAAATACCGAAACTGGCGGAATTCGCTTCGACCTCAACGAGAGCAGTTTGGAAAAGCCTCGTTAAGTCAGCAGCAACAACAACAATAACAACACCTACTACTACAACAGGAACTTTGGTATTGGCCAGCCTTCAGCCGAGCCAAGACGACGTTTATGATGAGCAACCTTTCCACAGGTTTCGACTTTGCCGACAATGCTAGCCAGCAGAACATCACGATGCCGCTCAATTGCGACCCCAACATGCCCGTCATCACGATGCTCAATCAGATCCTCTATTCGATCATCTGCATCGTCGGTCTCCTCGGCAACACCCTCGTCATCTACGTGGTGCTGCGCTTTTCCAAGATGCAGACTGTTACCAACACCTACATCGTCAACCTGGCCGTAGCCGACGAGTGTTTCCTCGTCGGTATACCCTTTCTCGTGACGACCATGAGTCTCGGCGTCTGGTCGTTCGGTAAGTTCATGTGCAAGGTGTACATGACATCGACGAGCATCAACCAGTTCACCAGCAGCATATTTCTCTTCATCATGAGCGCGGATCGTTACATTGCCGTATGCCATCCGATATCGTCGCCCAAACTGCGTACCCCCTTCATATCCAAGATAGTTTCCTTGACGGCCTGGGTTACCAGCGCCATCTTCATGATACCAGTCTTCCTCTACGCGAACACCATGGAGACGAAAGACGGACAGATGAGCTGCAACATCTACTGGCCCGATGACCACGGCGGTCAAACGACCTTCACCCTGTACAGCTTCGTCCTGAGCTTCGCGATACCTCTCATGCTGATCTTCATCTTCTACTTCCTCGTAATCAGAAAACTGCAGACGGTGGGTCCGAAGAACAAGTCCAAAGAGAAGAAACGCTCCCACCGTAAAGTGACCCGACTCGTGCTGACCGTCATTACGGTCTACGTCTTCTGCTGGTCCCCCTATTGGGTAACGCAGATGGCGCTGATCTACACTGAACCGAACCAGTGCCAATCGCGCGTCACCATAACGGTCTTCCTGCTGGCAGGCTTCCTCAGCTACTCCAACAGTGCGATGAACCCGATTCTCTACGCTTTCCTCAGTGACAACTTTAAGAAGAGCTTCCTCAAAGCCTGCACCTGCGCCGCAGGCAAGGACGTGAACGCGACCTTGCACATCGAGAACAGCGTGTTCCCTCGCAGGAATAAGGGCAACGCCGATCGTATGCAGTCGAACAAGATGGTCACATCGGGAAACTCGAAAAACGACGGCGATGACGAGGAGAACGAACGGGGACTGCTGATCAGCAAGACATCGACGACGACGGTCACGATGACGTCACGCTCGAACATTACCGTCACAAGCGAGGTCAGAGACCCGACGAGTCAACAGCAGAGAGAGGACGCACCGAAGAACGGTACTCAGCTGACTCTGTTGACTCAGGTGTAATGGCGATGAATGTTATCGATGCATGTATAATGTACAAATTTTACAAAAGTCTATCGATTTTGAAATGTAAGGGAACAAAAGTGAAATGATATTCATTGGCGGTGATCGCGGTGCGTATATACCAAATGAATTCCTTATTATTGTTACGTTCAATGGTGCTTTGAGACAACGTCAGATGCTGCAACGAAGAATTGTCAGAGAGACACTCTGGAATATAGAAGTGCGAGAGAGTTTCGCCGCGTTATGAAGATATACCAATTTCTCGTGTATAGTAGGATCGAAACCGATGTAAAAGAAGAAAATGGACGGACACGCCTCGAATTTTCGAGAACGAGCGCAGAGACTGAAGATTGGAGCTTAAACTCGATCATCCTCATTTCCTCTCATCTCCCTTCTCTCGATCCTTACGACGATAAGTTTAGTCCCTTCGCTATATATTGGCCTTGATATCCAGCCGCTGCCTCGGTTTTTTCCACTCATTACGTGATTCTGGCCGGTTACGTTCCATTATTTGTCTCCGCCGTATTGTTCGCGTGAAGGGAGAGGTTTTCAAGAAAATGATGAAAAAGAGAGAGACAGACTAAAAAGCATCGCTATAGATACGGGGGTATTATCAATTGTTGGCCGAATGTATTACAAATGTTTGATTATAACGTATATAAGTATTGTAATTAGCCAACCTTATGACCATCAATGTGTTGATTTCGTGTATTATAATATCACTAATGTTGATCGTTAGCAAATTTCTTTTTCTGGTTATTATCGCAACTTCGTATGGATGACAACGTGTATACAAGTCTTTGACAATAGAGAACTTTTCTTTGTTATAACTATCTTTTCGTACGACGTTATATTATGAACTAGTGTGTACCAAGCAGAGGACGATATCAACGAGATATGAACAAAAAAGCATTTACTAACACGTGTATAGAGAAAAATAATAATAACAACCGATTGTATAGATCATTCGTCGCAACTAGTTTGCCGCGGTAAACTGCTATTACACACAGTCATCGCTGCCGAATTTGAGCTTATATATAAGTACTACCTATATACCAAACGCGAAGAAGGACGTGCTATTTGTGTTGAGAAAGAACTCAAAGCGACCTCCGCAAACAAATACCACCCATTATTTTGACGCATTATCAGCGAATAAACAGTGAAAAGAGAGAGATACACACAATAAGAGTTGGGGTCAAGAGACAGATTATATATATATATATATACACTCCCGATAATCGTGCTCGAGTGAAAAAAAAGCTCGGCCTAATGAGACCTCAAGTATCGAGTGTTCAGCACGAAGAATCCACTTTGTCTCGCAGCGCGATAGTCAAGGGAAGATAAGGCTGTATCTTCGACCCTCCTTCGTATGCGCACGCATAACGCAGCAAAAACAAGAAAAAGAAGACGCGAATAAGGCGAGAATCAGTAAAAAAATGAGGCAAAATTCGTGCAGCGAATATCCAAGCGTAGACGTGATCTTAGGTAATGTAATCTTCGTTGCGTGCGCCCGTGAGAGAGAGAGTGAGAGAGAGAGAGCGCATGGATGCGCGAACGTGATGAAAATTTAACGCAGACTGTGGGGAAGGCTTAGGTTATCGCTCTGATGTACACGTTGTATATGCCGCCGTCGAATCGCGACCGTAATCACTTTCTTCTGAGGTGGCAGTGGGCCGGTTATTGGATGGATTTGCTTTATGGCGAGGGAATTGCGGGTTTTCCGAATGCTGTTGAAATAAAACAGATTGTTATACTTTTTTTCGCTCATGTGTGATCAGTGTGATGCGGGTTACTGATTCGAGACAGTGCTAAAGAGGATATTTTTGACGAAGCTTTATTGATTGCTTTATCTTAGATGAAAAAAATTAATTGAGTGTATTGAAAAAAATATACTGATTTTTTCTGAAAATACGTAGAAGGTTAGTGATATAAGATCCGAATTTCCAAAAATGCGATTTGTACATTTGTCTAGTGTCCAAGTGGCCAATAGTATTTGAAATATATAGATTTTAAAAATTCAACATAGAGTAGGATTTAAATACTTGGCCAATTGGAAGTTTGACAAATGATGGGCTCTACGAATTGCATTTTGTCAAAAATTTGAATCAATTTAGAACAAACCAATAGCATTTAAAATCCTTTTGTATCAGTAGAGCTCTGAAGCTATCTCAGCATTATCAAAGATTATTTATTTCAAAGTCAATGATGTAGAAATCATTAAGAAAAGCTAGTAATGGGATATAAGCGGCGACTATTATGTCGCATTTTGATTGTTACATAAGAGAAAAGTGGTGAAAGTAAATGTCCCCAGTTGTTAACATTCATTTCTTATAGATTTTCTATAAAAATAATATTAACTTAATACGCATTAACATCGTGTAATTGAAGAAATATAAATGTAAAATAAAATTGTCTTAACACTCACGATAGGGACACTTAGTTTAAAAATCATGTCGCATAAGATGTTCGCGCGATCGTACACGTCTCTAGTGAAATAATTAACGAATATCAGGTGGTAAGATATTTCGTGTAAAATATTTTATGTATTATAAATCTAGTAAGTAAGTGACACTTATTTCGGTATAAGTATAAAGAAAATGTAAAATATCGATGGTACTGTTCTGTCACACTTTAGTTCTATACGACAATTCAGGCGGAATTATAAGAGAAAATAAAAATCTCCTGAAAAATTACAATTGTTGTACCTTGCAAAGCTTATCGATGTAACTAAGAAAATCATTGTTAAACCTAAGAAGTCTCCCACAGTACGAGGAAAGCGTCTTGATGCTTATTTCCTTTGAAGAACTAAAGAAATATGATGAAGTCTATGAGATTATAAAGATTTTTGTATATGAAATGCGTTGATTTGAAGTTATCGTACTCATTTGATTATACAAGTCATGAAATTTTTTAAAATAAAAATCATTATTTATTACCATTACTTATAAAAAATTGTCTCTCCTCTCTCCCATTTTAAAGGAAAATATTTCAATTAATTCTTTTAATCAAAAGAAAACGTTGTCCTGGTATCCGCATTAACCTTTTTTTTAAAGGTATCCCGAGAAAAAAATATGCAGCATAATATGCTTTTTCATGTAAGCTTAACGAGATTCTTAAAAAAAAGCTCGTTGCCGTTAGTCATCGTTTCCCGGACTAATCGCAGGTTCAAAAAATATCCTTGGAACCCAGCGCAGCGTAGTAGCCGGCTTAATGAAAGCAAGTATGTCGTTGACTTTTTTTCCACATCCACGGGCAAATCGAACGCGCATATGAGCTCATCGGCGATCATCTTTTTTTCAGTCCTCCACGATAATGAGTGCATAAGTAAAGCTCACGGGAAAATAGGTTGGCGATAACTGGGTATACTTTGGAATTGCAATTTTAACTTTGCACATGAATTAAGAAGATTGCATTTAACGCGCATGATCTCATTATGCTCGTAACATCATTCGTTATAAATGTAACTTTTTTAATCCGAAAATTTTAATGAATAGGGCATGTCAAATGCGCAAACTCACTTTTATCGTTTATACTCTTTTGTACAAAACTCTTCTACCGCGCTGTCACAAACAGTTTAAAAACTGTACTTAGACCCTCGAAAACGGCAAAGAACCTTACAGAAAAAAAAGTTTCCACAACACACATCATTCTCTCATACAGTTTTCTCCGCACCTGAAAACGAATAATCCTTCGTCACCCTTTTAAAGAAACTTAAAACCCCTCATAAATCCTCTCGCGTAAAAAAGCTCTATTTATATAAAACACACGGCACGTTTCTCGATCAGCTCAAACGGCGGCAAATTACAAACTCCCATAACTCAGCCGATCAATGATTACCCTGGTGCGCGGAAGAACGCGCGCTCGATTTTCCCTTCCAGCAGCTCGTAAGTCCTTCTGAAAAAGTTAAGCGCCGTAATACCGTTCTGTATCCCCGGCGCGTGTAAGTTTAACGAGTCTCGTTAAAGAGAAAGCCGGTGTATAGAAAATCTTTTACCGTCGTTTAAACCGGGGACTAATCCGGCGACGCGCGCGTCTTTTTTATGTATATGGCTGATACTTTTTCCTTTTCAATATGTATACAGATTTAAATCATCAGTTCAATTTAATAGAAAGCGTATATGAGATTCTGGAAGAGCTGAAAAAGTTGGATGGACTGTGGGTAAGTATCGGTGTATAAGCCGGCGGATACAGATTTTTGAAAGTTTCTTCGTTTCACGTTAATGAAAAGTACGAAGATGCTACTTTGCTAAGTCCCAGGGATTTGTATTAATTGACAAAGGCCATTTCGGCGCCGCGTATATATAGATATTATTGTCTCGCGATTTTTCTCGCGTGACCAAAAGCGTCTCGGGGCTATGTATCGCAAATTTAATTCGTTGGTCGGGCTAAGCTCGTAAAACTTTATACACAGCGACTCTCAATGTTGCTCGGAGAAGTTGAAGGTGAGTATAAAGATCCGGAGCAGCGAGTTAGCGAAATTTTTTCTACCATCTCGGAGAAAATTGCATTAAGCTCTAGATGAAAATATTTTGCTTTTAGTTTAGTTTAATTAAATTTACCGTCGGAAGAAATTTATGCTACTTCTTCATTCATCAAATTCACCTAGGATAAGCTCAGCACTAATTCGAGGGACAATTGCTCTCTTCGGAATCCATGGTAATGATTAATCAAAATATACAGTAATTTCAAAGGAATGTCAAAATAAAATTCTTTTCTCTTATAAATAGCCCAACTTTATTCACGGATGCAACTTTTTACACCAGAGACGTCGACATCGGTAGCGTACCGTATAATGTTATACGCGCTTGGAACAATAATAAAGACAATTTATTTGTCCCGAGTCGCTGTAAAGCAAGAATCGTTAAACGCTCCGTAAAGCCGGACGGTTCAATTTTAGAAAACACATATACGCCACGCGGTCATTACGCTGACAAATGGCCGGCCGTACATTTTAAGGAAGTACAACAATAACGCCACGATCGACTATATGTGAAACTGGAGCGCCAAATTTCGAAGAAAAAATTTAATCGTCCTCCATCAATACTGTCTGAAATGTATGGAATAGTTAGCGTCGAAGTTGACATTATGCACGTGCTTTTGGTTCCAGGAAAATTCGTATAGATATTATGGAGATTAATGCTTTGCCGAAGTTTACCCGAATGGCTGGTATTTTACGAGGGGATGTCATGCCATGCGCTTTTTAGAAAGTGAAATAGAGAAAAGCTTCAGTGTGTTTTTTTCTGTTTTTGTAAATACTATCCGAATTTTGAAGTTCATGTTTTCAAAGTGAAAGGCTTCATAGAACTATTTGGAACTATTATGAAATAAATAATAATGACGACATTTTCATTCAATTATTTTTAGTCTTTAGGACAATAAAACGCCGTCTCCGTGTGCTTTAAATCTTAGGGTTAAAATTGTCGAATTTTAAATTTATAGCCATTTGAAAGTGAACGATGCGGGTTTTACCTTTGCTTTTATATGCTCGGAAGAAATACTTGTTACGTTATGTATACTATTGTACAATTTGTGTTGAAAAATCTTACGCAGCTCTAGCAAGAATCATTAATTTTGCGCATATATTTTCGAAAATATATAGAGACTATTTTAAATTGAGAAAGCGGAAAAGAAGTGCCCACATAAACTAATATTTTGAAAGCAATGACTAAAAATTTTTATTTTCTAAAAAATAAAGATAAAACTTTGGATTTAACGTAGTCTCGATGCCAATGAATCAGTTACTGTCACTTAGTCTACTCTCTCGCGCATAATCAGTTCACAAATACAACAACACCCGCAGATCGAATTTCTGACACATTAAGTAGCTATCTGCTCCGACCAGCGGGACCTCCAAATCTGCATAATAACGACATAGCCATCAAGTGTGTGACTTTGACAGTAGGTATATATCCACTGCATTTTATAGAGCAGCCGCACCGGTGTATATACCACGCTCTGCAGCGTCTTAGAATAGATGATCTATACATATATGCAGAGACGTATCGAAATATACTTATATATATCGATGCGATCACGGTCAAGTACCGTTACGTCCGCTCGTAATATCTGCATGATGCAGCGCAGCAGAGGTGAACAAGTGTTGGGCAAATTTATCGAGCGGACGAGAACTACTATGTCTTAGCTTTGAAGTTCAATCTTCACAAGCTCATATATATAGGGATCCTTCTTTTCGAAATATTCGGCGGTCGGAGTAAAGTAGAGCGCGTTAGAAGTTTGCACGCGATCGTTTTACGATAATTAATTAGTTGCGATGAGAAAAATAGACGTGTCTGCTTCAGCCTGCACAATAGTGCGAAAACTGATGAATATTTATCGCTGGTGTAAGGAGTGCCTTCTCGTCTTTCTGCATCCTCTCGTCCTTATTTTAAGGTCCTAATATAGGACGTTGTGAAAAAGATCATGTTTAGAGCAATTTATTATACGAAGCGACGTGGATACATAATCCTCTTTCACTATATAGTATGTAACACACTTCAAGCTCGACACTCTGTTCACGTATTTATAAAAGAGTATACCTATACAAGATAACCGGCGGTCTACCCAAAAACTAAAATTAAATTAGAAACATAAACGCGCTATCGTGCTAAACTTCTTAATTTGACTTTTGCGTGCTCTCGAGCGCGACGAGAGTAAAGTAATTACCTCGAGGCAGTCATCGCCGTGAGGTCGTTGAAAAGAAATGCAAGGGTGTACGGAAAAAAGTGCGAATACGTTGAATAACGTTGAATTTAAATAGAGAAAACCGCGAGAGGTTCTTCAAACAGCTGATACAGCCAAGCGCACGAGATTTCAAATTGCTGCGAACGTTTGGATGAATGTTTCATCTCTTTTTTTAGCTACGGAGCTGGAATGCGAGTACGTTCTTATGTAAAATACAAACTTCAATACAATACAGATTGTTAAAAAAATTGAATCTTCCTCTTTAAAATTTGCGCCACGAAGCGAGTGCAAACACTGATGCGGCTGTAAAAAAATTCTGAAAATAAACACACACCTCGGGCCAAACGAAAGGTCGACGTTGTAAAAATTCGCTTATTCATACAGCATAGCGCATATCCATAATTTCACTTTGGGAAAAAGTCTGCAGTGCCGCATCCGAAATGCAAAATCGTGGAAATTCAGCAACTCCGCGCGAGAATCAGAGAAAATGCGATTTCTCTATCGGCGCACGTCTTTGGAAGCTGCACCGGAATTCGAGATACGTGGGATGTCCGGAATAGTTGCGCGCCGACCTCTCGACAAATCGCGCGATCGTTTTTTTCTCTCTGTTCTTTTGACGGATCGTTGGCGATTCGTATCATTATTCGTTGAAGACGAGAAATTCTCGTCGCGTCTCGGGGATTTTGAAAAATCGCGCCGAGTGTATTATCGATCGCAATTCGAACAATGGGTAAGTGTAAGTGTACGAGCTTTCATAAAACGAGCAGATAAACAAGCCGTAAAATGTTTTTGAAGTAAATCCCGATGTAACTATCAATTTTCGAGGACTATACACTCGTTGGCGTTATGGCATTAACTTCCCGATGCCATAAGATGATAAAAATGCCTTTTATGGCTCGTATTTTTTTTATGTACATATATATCTACGTTCTATAAAACTACGCTAATCATAAAAAATATTGCGTATCTTCTATATCCCGGGCTCGTGGCGCAAAAAAATCTACTCCATAATAAGAGATGATAGAATAACAATTTTGTAAAATGAGCGAATAAGACTCTGAATAATGAGCGCGGTATACAGTGATTAAAATGGTTTAATTAAAACAACTGTGCTATCATCCGTGCACACACATATATATATATATATATATATATATATATATATATATATATATATATATATATATATATATATATATATATATATATAATACGCAGAGGACACGAGTCGAGCGTGTAAGTAATCAATCGCGCATATCCGTCGCTACCACGCGTGTATAGAAACGAACACGAAAATGGATACACCGAATTTGTCGCCGCATTTCAGTCGCACACGACCGGAGAGTAGATAGCCGTTCGCCGCATCAATACATATCGAGAATTATTGCGTTTCCGATGCTTTTGATAGATTTTCCGACGAAGCGTCGGTCTGCTTGTTGTTATGCGATAGGCTTTCTAAATTCAGTAGATATATTGCGTTCACTGGATCGGATTATTATATTTTTCTTTGGTATGAGTACATAGAAACGATAACATTTTAAAATTACAGAACCAAAGCTGCACAAACGTATATCTGCTTTCCGCCGCAACAAACATCAACGATACTCCAAAGCCCCACAACAAGAATAAGTCTCGAGTTGATCAACGACGTGGATTCGCGCGATGCAAGAGTTGGCATACGAATGGCGTCTTAGACCCGCCTAAGCCCCTGCGATCAGCAGAGTCGAGGATCACTCGAGCAATCTGCCCGTTGCGGGATAAAAAAAATGGGGGCAATGAAGATTTTGCGAGCCTTTCTCGTCGATATTCCTGCCTCGGGATATGTATGTATATAGAGAATGCTTTTTTGCGAGAAAGGATTTTCGGCAAACGCTGAGAAGGTGAGAGGATGGCGAGTGTTTTGTTTTTCAGATGGAAAGGCTTTTCGAGGGACTTTTTGTAGGAGAAACTTGAGATTCGAAGATAAAGTTTCGGGATGCTTCGGAAAATTCGATGGGAGGTTTGTTGTTTACTTTTCTTCGACATCGTTATCTATGTCTGCGTATAATGCATAATTTTGTATATACCCTTAATTCACATTTTCACTCGACTGTAAAAAGCTTATTCGTTTCATCTTTATATATTTTATTTTTTCAACTGAATCTTGGCTCCTGCTGTTGCAACGTCAGGCATTGATTTAATTATCTAATAATATTTATATTAATTTGTATATTATACAGATGCTGGCTTGGTATGTCATTCGTAAAACTTTATGACAGTGCGGGAATTGGATTTTGCTATGAGTTCTGCCGTATCGAAGATTACATGGAACATATATACTTAGTATAAAATTTATGACAAATATTGCAGATTGTTTCAATTTAAGAGATTATAACCTTAGTAATATAAGAATCGCACAACCACGTCTTGTGTGAATACTTTTTGATCAAAAGCTGCATTAAAAACTGAGTGTATAACATTAAAAAAAAAGTCGGATGATAATTCATATAAACAAAAATTTCGCAGTTTGCAAATTCCACTTGTCGAGGACTGTTCAAACTACAGCCAAACCCAACACTTGAAAAACGAGTCGCAAAATAGAATAAAACTCCGAGCGATTTTCCGCCGATGGAAATAGGGAAAAAAGAATCTCTTGACTCAAATGTGCACTCTTGCAGATAGGAACGATTCAAAAGCCTACTTATATAGCCTCCGAGAGAAATCGAGCGTATGAGAGTAGAAGGCCGCCCGGTCAAAGAGTCGTTCCGCGCGCATTTTAAGCACTCCGCGCTTTCCAGCGCTGCTAATTCGCTTTTAATAACATAATCCCGTCTTCCCAAGTGCGAATGGAGCCATTATCCGGAGGACTGACTTCTACGCATTTTAATTACGATTGCGAGTATAGTGCGCGCGATGAATTACACTAGTTTGCGCAGCTACACTAACCCGATACTCTCATTCGGGTCGCGTCGGTGTTAATCCGGGGGGAAAGTTTCTTCGCCGGAGATTTTCCAACCACGCTTTGTGAAGTTCTTTGGACGATAAAAAGAGCGAGTAAGAGAGAGAGAGACTGAGCTCTAGCTTCAATTTATATATAGTACGTAATCCGCGCGGCAGACTCTTTCGATGAAAGGCTAGTTACTCGACGAGTTATTTAGGTTTATTACTGCTGACCGACGAGAGGTCAAATGATTGAAAATGATCAAGTTCGATGAATCATTAAAGTTTAAAAAAAATGGTTCATCAAAATAGTAAACCCAGAAAAAAGTATAAACCTGGAAGAAGATCAATTTATCACCATCATCGTCAGAGCACTCGGAATCAGCTGCAGGCGAGATCACCGCCTGATTGGCGCACACACTTCACATTAGAAGAGCTTCATCCTTCTCCCGTCAGGATAAGTATTAAAGTCCGAAAGTCGCGCGCGACCGTCCGAAATTCCCCGACGCTGTTCTACGATAAAAGCTGCTTTATCGCACGGAAGCGCCACTAACAATCCGGGCGCATTAAAGCCTTTCGCCTCCATTCTTCGTTTTCTTAGCCCTCGGTGTGTCTTATAGTGCGCGATGCAGCAGGAGAATTTCGCGAGATTCCTTTCCTATATTTTCGAAGTTCCCGCGTCGGCGGGAAGCTTTACGAACGGAGAGCGAAAAGGATTTTCCAATTAAGAAAGTCTCGCCGTTAATAAAGCCCGAATTTTTTGTCCTCTCAGGGCCGAGTTTGAAAAATTATTTTACGACGTCGCTGCGCTCAGAGCGGATATTATTAAATTTTGCGTCGATGTTATATACACACATATATATATATATATATATATAGTGAGAGAGAGAGGGAGTGAGTGCAGTGTGTATTGCATTAAACAAAAAAAAGGAATACTTCGGCTCCCATTTTTACGAGACGGGATATGATAGCGCAGCGTGCGTGTGTAAAAATTTTCAGATATTCTTTTATGTGCTTATATGGACGTATAGAGGATTTTTTTACTGCGTCGTGAAATGCAAGGTACAAAAAGGGGGAGAATTTTTCGAAATTTCATGAGAGATAACGATTTTGCAGCGGCGCTATTAATTACACAAAGAATAAGCTCGATCGTTAGTACATGAGTGGAAGCGCCTCATCGTCTCTCTGTTATATACTTGTACGTCAATAATACTATCAGAAAAATTAAATTTCAATCCGCTTTTACGCTTGGAAAAATTCGAAAGAAAATTCTCGCCGCGATTTAATTGCTATTATATAAATATATAGAGAAAAAAATCAATAAACAGAAACGTTCGTTAAAAATTTTCGCCTCTCTGCTCCGACAACAGCCGACAACGCTTTATAATCGAATGCATATCCTCATTAATTAATTACGCACGCCTGACCTTTCGGTGTCTCCTTATATATCGCGAATAATTTTTCCAGGCCGTGTATAGCAGAGAAAAAAAGATAGATGTATATATATATATATATATATATATATATATATATATATATATATATATATATATATATATATATATATATATATCGATCTTATCGTCGTGCATAATTACAAATCGATAATACGGCCTCTTTTAAGAAACTCCTTTTCGCTCCCGTAATATGCGGTTCCGCAGAGACGACGTTGGCCAATTAGGCGGTTAATCGTCTGATGAGACCGAAGTATCTTTAAACGGTTCTGTCTACTATATATACAAATCGAGCGTAATTGTTCGAATCTAATTAGGGGGATTACTAGAGTATTGAGACAAAAAAAAATTGCGTTTTATCTTGCGCCAATAAACAATATGTAAGCTTGTAATACCCGTATTTGCCTTATTCTCGGTGTACTGCACATTGATACATTTTCAGTTCGTTCGATCCAATTCCAAGTGGAGGAGCAATCTCGTTCATTTCTTTCCCTCTCCCCTTTCGCTCTCGGGGTAAGTAAATAGGATATTTGTAAGCGAAATCCCTATAACGGAATTTTCCGGAGCTCGGGGATTATTGAGCCATTTGCATAACGCATGAAAATCAAAGCGAAATCGGAATTATTTTTCAGTCTGAAAGTACGAATATGCAAATACTTGAAATAAAAATCAGTCTTAAAAATAGTTAATAGCGGCTTATATCTTGCCGCATCCGAGTATTTTCATAATCGATATAAGAGCTCGACGATTCACGGATTACTGTAAATTAGCCTCGCGCACGGATACGGCATACGCAACCAACTCGAAATGTTCTCCGCTGCATCTTCTTCGAGAACGAATTCAATCCAATAACATCTCACCGGTCGGTAATGCAGTTGTATTCTCCGGAGCATCTTCGGAAAAGTACTGCAACACCACCAGAGAAAATGAAGAAGGGGTTGATTGGCTTCGGAAACTGTATATCCCCTGCACGTATAGTCTTATCGTTCTTATATATGATCAGGACGCTTTTCTGGCGTGTAATCAGCCGATTGTCATCGTCGCCGTTATATGCATGCAAGCAGTGTGCTTATAGCTTATAATCCGAAACGAAATTAGTTTTTGAAAGGAATGCTATATATAACACGTTTATTTTGTTTTGGAGCGATTATGGCTGAGGCGTTTATTGAACGCGTGGAAGTGTTTGTTTTAAAAGAAGCGGCTTTGTTTATTTAAACGATGTGTTTATACATACAAGAATCGGTAAGAAGTTTAAATCTTGACCCAACGTACGTTTATCAACGATGCGATAGCCATATGCGCGGTGAGAATATACATTCGACCTAATGATAATGTCCTTAATGATAGATCACTCCGAGGCTCATTTAAACAATAACACACGTAATGCGAGATTCTCTCGCAGTGTCCCCACCCTAGATTTATAAGTGTGTCGCTGCAGGGCCTCTCTGTAATCCCTTGAGGAAACAGCCTGGCTCTCGAGCAAATGTGGGAGAATAATTTTTTGTCTGTTTCCGAGGGTCATTATCTATATTAAAAACTTTTCCTGTCCTCGTCAAGATGAATAATGCGTGATCATGAAGTGAATCATAGACGCGGGAAAATATTAATTTGTCTTACAAAATGAAAAAAAACAAAAACATGATTAGCCTCGAAAATGCAAAAAACCTTAGCAAACATTTGTAACTTACTTATGACATTACAAAAATTAAAATAATGCTCTATTGAACCGCATCAAGCATGAATAACCCCTTACATACGATTCTGGAACGCAAGCTCACGGTTACAGGCTTCGGCCGCGACTGCGGGTAAACGTTCCCATGACGCACGTAAGCTCGCCGGCCGGCAGGAGTTCGACTTATTCGATGAAGAAATCGTACTGCTGGCGCCATCTTCGGACGAAGCGCCCAACACTTTTACGCTTCTGTGGAAGAAGCGAAAAAGTCGCGACACGATACTTTGCTCGGTTGCTCGTAGGTACGTAGAGTCGTGGCGGTATTTTTATCGCCAATCGAAGTACCTGATGCAGAGTTCGGGTGTCGTCAAGTTGTCTCATTTTTTTTAATGGTTTATTCGATTAGCAAAATTAATTGGGAATGAGTGGAAATTAATTTTATGGAGAATAAGATTTTATAATGCAATAAATATCTACATAAAATATGACAATCTGAAAGGGTCATTTTTTATTTTCCATTCAAAAATTATACAAGTATGTAACTTGAAAATTTTAAATTAAACGGACTATGATAACTGATGCATTTACGTTTTCGAACATAAACGCAAGACGAGCGACGCATTTGGTATTCCAAGCATGTAATTTGGCGAAATAGAAGCTAACGTTACGCGTAATGCATTGATGCCACTCATGACGAATATGCAGTTAATTTCGAGATTTGATGCGCGTTCTCCTTATGTATCCGTATTACCCTTGCATTATACAGATACATAAACTTGAATATTGGCAACATTTTAAAACTAAAAAATGTCCCAAAATCTACTGGACTACATATCTAAACAATTTATTCAGAACCATTACCTTTTGTGATTTAGCAATTAGGTTTCTTTTTTCAGTGCAAAGTCATCATGGAATAATAACACTGGCTCGAATTCGCCGCGTTATGGCCAGCCGCAGATTGCTATGCTTTCCCGGAATGGCGCTCAAAGCGATCAGTGCTGCATGGGCAATTATTGTTATTACGTGCGACGACATGTATAGCCGGTGCGGCACGTAGTCAAAGATGTAATAACGCGAACTGCGCGATTTCCTTTGTATATTCTCCGCGAGCGTAGAGTCAAACCGAACCGAAATAGTGAGCCCGCTTGATTAAAAGAAAATTGCATTTTTGCTCCGGTAAATAAGCATTTCTTCGGCAGTTTATAACCCAAGCTTATCGCAAACTGTTGTCGTAATTCCAAAACTTTCTCAATTAAAGCCTCAAATAACTTCTTCCATTCCGAAAATCAGAACCGCATAACGACTACGATTGTACAACAAACTGAACTTTGGCGCACTATCGAGTCATGCATCTTCGCAATCGACGAAACAACGACGCCTACACGAGCATATCCACCAGCCATAAAGAACGAGAAGAGATATACCTCTCGGTGTATATATATATATATATATAGACACACCGCAGTTTCGTAACCATTTTCTCCGGTAACGCAGCGAGTCGGATTCGCCTTTGACGCAGAAATTCGACTGGCCTTTGCTAATTCGAGGCATGTATACCTCGGCGCCGCAAAGAGCAACAGGTGTGGCGCGCTAGGGCTTTGTGATATCGCGACGCCCCCGATGTATAGCGTCGGTCGGTAAGAGAAGTGTATATACACTGAAAACTGCTCACTTGTGCTGCAGCGAGTCCCGGAGGGTGAAGGGGAGGACTTTGATTGAGTTTAATGTTACTCGGGGTTAGTCCGGAAATTTTACCGAGAGGAGTTGCTGTGAGAAAGTGCTTGGTCTATGCGGTATTCAGAAAATTTGCGGGGGTGGAAATCGCGCGCGGGTAATTTTGCTTTGAAGCTCGGTTTTTTTCCTGTAAATTTTAAATCGAGTTGACAGTGGAGAGATTCGATTGGGGGTCGGTTTAGTAGTTGAAAAAAATGTTCTATTAATCAAAAATAACGCTTTCAAACCCATCCACTCAAGAGCAAAACGAGAAAAATCCCCGTTACTCCAAAAACATCTGAAAGAATCGCACTGCATAACCAAAAGCATCAACTCGACGAAGGCCTAATTCATACCGTCCGACCGTAACCGGTAGTTTACTGCAGCCTCGCCCCGTACACCGCCGCGGCAATTACAGTGATTACAGGCGACGCTGCGCTGCGCGAAAAACGATCCTCCGTCAGTCGCATCACACGTGCTTGTAAATCAGAGCTACGGGCAAGAAGGAAATCGACTATACGCACGAGGAATCCGAAAGAGTGATTGGAACGCATACGCAGTTCCCTGATTTATTGGCCGGCGAACGAGAGACTTTACGAGCCTCGATAAGGGATTTAACGAGAGCTCTCTTGCATAGCTTTTGGGACTAAAGTGTTTCGGGATTGTCTGTTGGTTAGTGGGATGTATACGCGAGGATAAACTTTGTTCAGGCAATGCTCGTGTTTACGTGTGTATATATATATAGCTGTGTGGGTATAGTTTGAAAAGTTTACATTCAGGAATTTCGGCTATTGCCCAATAATGGGTTTTACGGAAAACAATGCGAAACTATATAGTTCTGAGAATCCCGCGAGGAAATTAGCGCGTGCTAATTTCGAGGCGCAATATAAATGACGCGTGTCGCTGTCCGCTATCGCGATGAAAGAGAACAAAAATTCCCGTCCGCCGAATCCTGTTTACAACTGACCGCGACGTAATCGAGTTTTAGAAAGCGAAATGAGTGCGCCTGGCGCGAAATCTCGATCTGCTCGCGCGGACTGATACCTCTAGCTCGAGAGTTTGTCAGCGGTTGAACTTAGTAATTTTTCTGCTGACGCGTTGATGGCTTTATCTTGAAATTGTTTGCTAAAATTCGTGAGAAACCTTCAAATCAAGCCAATAATTAAATATCTCTTTTTTTGTATATACATGATTTTACATCGTATAAAAAGTAAAACAGATCCCGTACGTGCGAGGGAACAACCTTATACGTGCGGCTATGACTTACAACGCATCATCGCGTGTATATTTCCATATTTATCTTATCAACTAGGCTGTACTCAAACAAAATTTTACGTAAGTACGCGAGGAAAGTCACCAAACTCGCAAACCGCGTCCCCCGTGCTGTAAAAGGTATACATTTCGCACAAACGCGATAAAATAAAAATGTTTAAACCTCATCATTTTATCTTCAACTTTTTATTCCAATACCCCAATCGACATCCAGCCGCACCGCGCATAATAACGTCCCCGTGAAAAAAAAAATCAGCGGCCAAAGAAAGAAAGCATCGAGACCGAATTCAGCTACCTACACCGATGCGAGCTGCTGTACCTCGAAGGAAAGCGAAGCCAAGCGCGCGCCGCAAGTGGCGCAAGTGAGCGAGCGACTCTAACTGCGGCGCTTCGAGTGAGAGAGAGCCAGTCTGGCCGCGCGCGCCTCCACGACAACTGACTCCGCCGTCGCCGGAGTGTGTATATATAGAGAGAGAGAGAGTTCGACCGGCGCGCGAAAACGCTCGGAGTTTGAAGGCTCGAGAGGAGGACTATAAGCACTGAATATAGGAGCTGATTTTGGGGTCTGCAGTACGGTGGAGACTGATTTTCTAGGCAGAATTTGGACAGGTTAGTTTGGAGTTTATTTTAGTTGGGATGGAGTTTCGTGCCGATGAGCGAGAGAGAGAGAGAGAGAAGGAGAGAGGGTAACGTTAATTTTAGGTGCTGAATGGTTACCGGCTAGAAAGAATTGATAATGTGTATCTGGCGATGCATACTAATTGTACTTTTGATGTTCTTGGAGGTTAAAGGTATACCGTTTCTTCAACGCACTCCGTGTCCATTTCATATTTCTGCGAACGCGCGTTTAAGATCGAATGCAAATTTAAAATCTAAAAAAAAGGTGCCATAAATCAGCATAGATACTTCGTTTCTCTCTCTCTCTCTCTCTCATTTTCCATAAGAAATAAACGCTCCCGGCGTACACGTTTGAGATTCTCATTAAATTCACGCAAAAAACCTCTTTGATCCACATGTGATCGTATACTCGCTGATTTATAGAAAATTCTCGCTGTCCTAAATTGTCGACGATTCACATTTAGCATCATATATATACATACATAATATACGCTATATGCGAGAAATTTATTGATCCATAAATTTGAAACGCGCGCCAGCGACACTTTTTCCGGCCAATGCTGTGTTGCCTTAGATTTTACATCTCTTCCAGCCATTGAATAAATTAATGCTAATTTATTCACGAGCCGAGGATATTGTTTATAGTTCAGCCGATAAAAGAAACGTGTTCTAAAGTGGTTTATTACACCTATACACTGCTTAAAAATAATCGTAAGTGACGCGCGCGTAAACAAGCCTGACACATCTCGACGTGACTAATTCGTAGCCGTGTATATACAACTGATGCCTCTCGTCTCGTAAAATCTAGTTCGCTCGCTATTGAGTCGCGCAGCGGCATATATGCTATATAGCGATCGCTCGCGAGCGTTTCCTCTAATCGTCCCAGGAGTGCCGGGAATTCTCGAGGCATTCCTGCGAATAATTGGCAACAAAACGGCGGCGGATCTATTTTCCGCGGAATTCGCGAGCTATTTTTGCAGTTATATACACGTGTACTTATATATATAGACAAAACCGCAGCCGCCCCCATAAATCTCTCTGGTGTGTTCGAATGTCGCGCGAGAATTTCCGTCATATAAATTACGTACCCCCTGTGGTCGGCGAGAAAAAGCTTCTATCGACTTCCGCAGCTTTTTGTGTATATATACGTACATATTATGATGGCGCCTTGAATAATTGGATAATGCTATATATACGCGCAGGGAAATTCAGTTGGCTATCCCTGCAGTTCGCCGAGGATTTAATATCGCCGCGCGGAAAGTTGAGAAGTGGTGATAATTACGCTGTTGTCGAGGCGTGTTACACTCTAAGCATCCGTTTATCTTGTCATTGTGTCAACACTTTGGCGAGACCGAAATGCTATACGAGTGTAAGTATAATATACCCACCGAATTGATGTCGCTCAATATAATCCGATTGTTATATCGTCATAAGTAAACTCTTCATCGTTTCCCGCAAATTTCCCTTGAACTCGTCCAAGAAAAAAAAACAACAAAAAAAAGATGGGTATATAGATTCATCATCATCCCCAGACTTTTTTGCATCAGGTGTCAAGCCCCAAAAAGCTGTTAGACAGATAGCCGCATCGCATTTTGAGGGTCGGGTAAAAAGCGACAAAATTATGCAGGCGTCCGAGTCGATGACTCTCGGAAAAAAAATATGCGGCGACTCTCGTCGC
Organism: Muscidifurax raptorellus; assembly: GCA_020010945.3. NCBI lineage: Eukaryota > Metazoa > Arthropoda > Insecta > Hymenoptera > Pteromalidae > Muscidifurax > Muscidifurax raptorellus. The sequence goes on along the minus strand of CM052078.1, from coordinate 12,233,073 downwards.
ATAATAAAAGGGTCGGCCGAATGTTGACTGGGCTTTATCGTCTGGAAGCCGCTGAGAAAATGGTTTTTGTCTTTGAGACAATGGTGCTGGGTTTTTTCTTCGTCTTCTTCTAGGAATTACTTTCAGATGCTTCTAGTGTTATTTGGTGCTAGAATGATTGAACAATTGGGTTACCGAAATAAGGAATTAGACTCGAATGTGTAGCGAAAGAATAAAGTAGAAATTGAATAATTTCTGGAATTAAATTAGGTATGTAGAAGGCACGTGCGACGATTTTATCTATATACGCGTAATTGTTCCTTTTACAGAGACTATTTGTATGCTTATATGCCCACTAAACAGGTTGAAAACAAGTCGGGTTACGCTGTCGCTTAAGTAGCACAGATAAATGTCTCTCTCGGAAGTTATATGCGATTGCGCGACATTCTAGTAAACGCTTCTAACTCTTTCACATTTTTTCCGCGAAATGCTCATACATCGATATAATTTCATCGAATATACTTTTCTTTATATGCCTGAATTTTTTACAACAAGTAGGAATCAAATTTCATCCATTACAATCGCTCGATCCTCCCACGCGGTTTTATTCTTTATCATCAAACTTATACTCGTCGGTGTCATCCCCTAGCCGTGTTCACATACGACAACCTCTGTTTCCGCGAAATAAAATTCCACGGGTTGAAACTTCTTGCGCTTCGAGTCGTCGTGGTTGAGCTTTCTCTCTCGCGCACGTAAGAAAGAATTATCGACGTTATATACCATATATATATATACGCGTATTATATATAGGAAGGAATAAAAGTGGAAGAAAAATACCAAAGGGTGTATATAAGAGTGGCGAGACAGACCAGACAAAGAGCGAGCGCAAGAGAGAATGGAATTGGCGAACGGTTTATGTATATATATTGCATGCTGATGGCGGATTTTTCATTCAACCGATCTATCGTAGATTTTCGCTCTACATTGAAATTCCACCGTGGCAAAGTATAGATATAGGCACAGCGCGTTATTTGCATTTCGTCTGTATATATATTACAGGATTTTCTCATACTCTCTCGCAAGCTGTATAAAACTTTTAGAGAAAAGACATTCGCTCGCGGCGGCAGCAGCAGCAGCAGCATCAAAGCAAATGAAAATACCGTGCGGCGTAAAATCTTAGCCGCGCACGCGAGTAAATTACGTCCTTATATATAGAGAGCACGCGCGCGCCGCGGCTTTTAACCCGAAAAAGCTCCTTTTAGTAGCTGCGCGGAAAAAGGGGCGACGACGATGGCGGCGGTGGCGGAAAGCTGCAGGCGGTATATATCCGTGAAAAAAGTATAAAGGAACCGAGTGCCACCGGTCGTTCGCGTAAACGATGAAAGTTTCCAGTGTGTCTCTATATGTATATATATATATATATATACCCGCAAGCCTGCACACAATGGACGGCGTCATCGTGCGCTGAAATCGAAATGCGCGAAGCGAAATGAGGGACTATATATATACATACATAGCTTATTCTTTTTTTCTTTACATATATTTGGATATGAAAACGCGCGCTGTACACTTTGTATAATAACGCATCGGTGAATTGAAATTCGATCGCGTTTCATCGCGATAAGCCGGTACACAGGCGTGCATACCGAATCAGATGATATAATGAATTTTCAAAGTTTCGCGGACGCATCGACGAGCTTTCGAAATGACGGATTGGAAATGTATTACGGAAGTTTACGTAATACTCGCGTGTAGAGGATATATCGAGTGAAATTTCCAGCCGATGCATATATAAAATTTATCTTCTATTACGAATTTCTCGATATCCAATTATATATCCACGAGTATATATATGCGTCTGCAGGAGAAGAGATAAAGACGAGCATAACGTCGAAATTGCTCGACTATTACCTCGGTCATCGGCGTAAACAAGAATAAGCTTAAAAGCGAGTTATTTCAAGCAGAGCACGAGAGAAAGAGGGGGGAACAAGAGTTTGAAATAATCGTATATACGTTACCAAAGTGGCCGCGTCGGAGTAACAATGTAAATCTCCGGCTTAAGGAGTTGCATTATACGATAAAACGTTTTACCAGCTGCGGCTCTTTCGCATATGTATACTCTTGGCTTCGCCGAACCGCGATCAAATTTACGCTCAAGCTCACATTATCTCTTGTATGTGCGAGGGTTCCGAAAATCGGGAAAATCATTCGTAGATGAGCTTCCATCCGCTGCTTCGGCTGATTAAATAACAAACTAAAAGTAATATATAAAACAGTCTGAAAAATACTTCGATCGATCAGTGTTAACATTCCGCGAGGTAAAAATTACCCGGCCAAACGAAAACCACTGAGTCACGTGTCTGGAATCGCATCTAATGCATCGCGGACCGCAAGCACGACGCGCGTAATTCAAATGCAGCGTGTAACTCCACAGCCTGGATATATACGCAAGAGACCGGCGCGCAACGATAACGCAAAGAAGGACTGTATACACTCCTCGGAACCGGCGTTTCCACGCCCGTATTAATGCGCAAACGCCCGGAAAGATAAATCGTGCGTGTATTGTATATACACATTCGCAAATACGGCTTCGAGGAGGAAGTCGACGTTAATTAAATGTTATCAGTCTGTGTGTAGTTTAAAAGAAAAAAAAGAAAGATAATACACACCTCCGCACCATTAGCATATCCCTTAATTTCTCCTCAATGAGCTTCGACTCATTTACTCGGCACTCTCAGGAATGCATAAAATTTTCAATCTCCCGGAACGATAATGCCGCGGCGCTTAAACTCCTCCAGCTGAGCCCGAAAAGAATAATAAGCTCTCTCTCGGAAGAATGTTTACACTTTACGTTTTAATCTCGCGGTGGAAGCGGCTTCCCGCGCTTAATTACGTCCTCGGCTTAATTTCCTCTCTCTTTTCACCTGCGGCTCGGTGGCATCCGCTGATTCCAGCAATTACCCGTACACGAGCGTCATTTTCCACTCCCGGTGTGTATATCGATCATAATGTTATCACGCTTGCGTTGCGCCAACTCGATTATTATAAATATTAATGCGTGCTCGTGATTTATTTAGCAAACGCGTCGTCGTTGTCCGAACGATATCGAATCGGTACACATAACGAGCCGTGCGTTTATACCATAACTGATGCATCCGCGGCTGCGGTGTATACGCAATTAAAACACCTTTCCCGTAAAATTTGCATCCCAGCCATATAAAAGCTCATGTCCCACATCTATATCCGTTTAGAAAAAGCTATGTATAATAACGCGCGCGTGCGCGCGGCATCTCACCATAATCTAATCTCCTGTTCACGGCAATAAAAAAATCGAGTCGCGTTGCGCCAAGCGAAAGATCCGATTGTCATTCGAGATTACAGCAATAAGTCGTCCATTTGCGCAGAGTCTCTCTCCTTGCGATTTATCGCTTCTCGTGTATATAGTCCCGTGTTTCTTTTATGTTGATTTAGGTCGGCCTCGGGCGATTCTCTCGTTGGCGTCAGGCTGTCTGTCTTGGGCGAAAAAAAAAATTGGATCGAAAGTTTAATCGGTGTGTATAAAAGAAAGAGCGCGCAGGTAGGTGGCCTGCGAGTATATAAAGCGAAATGTGTTCGTAAATTATAATCGAGTCGGCATATCGTGTTTTTCTTGGATATAGACTGACACAGATATACACGCTATACGTTGTAAAATGAGCTATATATGTATATAGGCGAGGAGAAGGAAAAAAAATTGTAGTTGAAAGTGAAGCGACCTACACTGTATAAAGATGACATAATTGCGCTCGTTTTACGACTGCAGACATAGCCGTTAAGCACACATCATCGATATAATATACCGTTTAGATGTAGAAGAATAAATATATACAGTAAAAAAAAATATTGCGCGATACCGCGCACGAATAATGAAAAAAAAAGCACGCCGCCGGTTTCCCACAAAATTACAGGAGGTTCCTCTCCGCTCCTCCCTTTTACAAATTAAACTTAAGTCGAAATTATACTCGAAGTCATAAACGCGGCGCGAGAATGTATAAAAAAACTCGGGCGACATAAGGCCGTTACGGCACGACGGCAGAGAGGCTCGTTTTCGCAATGAATGTAAATGCGCGCAAAAAATCGCGAGAGCCGCGGGACACGAAATGTATATATATTTCTCGCGTCTCTCAAGACAACGACGACGGCGTCAACGAAGCTCGTGGACGATTTACGAATGAAGAAATTCGTCTTTTTATCGCCGACGTGCGCAGTGTTATATTATTTTTGTGTGTGGTTTTTTTACGGCGCGGAGAGAGCTCGGGGAGAATAATAAACGTAGCGGTGTGCGCTGGATTCGGGAAAATTTATTAGCCTATGCGCGGGGGAGGGAGAGTAATGAATCGGCGTTGAATGGTTTCTCTGCGATGATTTTACTGAAATTTGTAATGGAGACTGTTTATGCTTATTGTGCGAAAGAATATATTGTTATATGATATGCCTAAAACAGTTGAAATTAACCGTTTGCTATTTAAACGAGGATAAAGTATTTCGCTGTATACTAGACGCATTTTATATCGAGGAAACAGACGTGCATTGGTTGGTTGATGACTACTCGTAAATACAAAATTACCAAAAAAAAAAGGATAAGATTCGTATCTCTTAGCTAAATCCTCAGAAATTACCAACAGATATGATCTCCGTCAAAAGAGCACACTTCGCCATTAAAAAGAAAAAGATCAAGACTTCATCCAAAATTCCGGCAACGAGCCTCCAATAAAACAGGCAAATAGTCCGACAATGAGTCGCGCGTCCTAATAGCCGCGAGCGTCTTATACACAAATCGACGCCGACAGCAGCGGCGGCGGCTTTCGGGACGGTCTATATAACGGAATCTCGCGCGAGAGCTCACCATTAATTCAATCGTCGTATATCGCCTACTACTGTATTCCGACGACGGACGATCTTCTCTCTCTCCGACTCGGTATTCCGCTAACGGCCCTTGGACGAGTTTTACCCCCTCTCCGCATATAGTATATATATGTATATGTATACGGCGAACGACGATATAGGGTCTTTTTTGTAATTGAGAGCCGGTGTGGATGATCGAGTGTATATTTTTGCAAAGAGTGTTTTTTGATGACTGATTAATTGCTTGACGCATAACATATATACTCGTACGTGTCTGTTATTTCGAGGACGCCGGAAGAAAGTTTGGTTTGTTTGAGTAGTTTGCACGTGTAGGTGTCAGACTCGCGTTGACAGGCGTGATGGAGACGAGGCAAAGAAGTGCTTCGGATTATTCTTCTGTTTGCAATTTTTTTTTATAAAACTTCATGATGTATATAGTGCAAAATTAATAAGCTTATCTTTATTTTAGAATATTATGTCACATACAAACAACGCGTATACACACGTGCATGAACACTGCTTAATATAGAAAAATCTATGTATATATAAATGAACCAGGCACACGCGCGATATTCAAAAAGCTCGCCATTCAGATTTTCCCCAAAATAAGCATCCTCATAATATATTACGCGATTTTAATCAGGAGTAGGCATTTGTATAGAAAACACGAGTTGGCGAGCGCGTATATCGCATAAAAGCAAACTTCCCATTTAACAAATTCTGCTCTCGAAGCAATACAAATTACAGCAACGTCGAAACCCAATTACAACTATATGGCTTTTACATAAATGTCGGAATAAAAAGCCAAGCCAATTAATCGCGTCCCTCGAAGAATACTCCTGCGCAGCAGACGACGTAAAAAACTGCAGCTCATCTGTCATGTAAAAGCCTCAGCTCTCGCGCTATATATCAATATCCCGTCCACGGAATAACCGGAGCTCCGGGTAAACAAATGCCGTCTCGCGAATTCATTACGTCACTACGCGGACTGTAGCCGAGATTTATCGATTCCCAATAAACTTGCGCACCGAGGAAATTCCCGCGATCGAGCGCGAAACGCACCTGGAGCAAGAAGGAGGGAAAAAAAACGCGCAGCTTGTGTGTACGATATATGAAGTGATTCATTCGGGTTTACAGCCTTGGATGCGCTTGCGCAACGTGTATATGCGCGTGTGCGGAGCGATTTATTTCGAAGAAAAAGACGAGAAGAGAGCTTGCTCGCGTCGCGCGGGATTTGAAAATAGAACGCGCGGGGTTATTTATAATGCGAGCGAGCGACGAAGAAAAGAATAACGTAGACTTAATTTTTGCGCGCGCGCGCGCGAAAACCGCGAATGGGAGGGAGAAGGTTTGTGTATATTTTTGTCGTTTTGCGGCTGTAAATTTTTCATTATCTACAGCCGAAGTGCTTTTATGTCATCGTATGCAGATTCGAGAGAAGTTACGAAATCCGGTATCGCGTTACGACTCTCGCGATATTTTGCGTTCACTCGATACGTCTATACAGCGCCCTTTGCGCTGCTACTATGGTGCACATCTGGCCGATATTTTCCGACGTAACGAGAGGGAGAGTGCTTTTTTTAATTCGAAGCCAAGAATAATAACCGAGAAATTATGAAAATTCAAGAGTGACGCTGAGAGCTATGTATATAGAAGCAACGGACACTACGCTAGAGGTGAATAGACGAGCGTAAGAGGGAGTTACAATTCGCAGACGAAGAGGCGGGAGATCGATGCTGTTTATTTCCGCCCCATGCTGCTAAGTACTGCTTTTCTCCATTACCGAGCGCGGACTCTCTTTCCGGCTTCGGTTCGTTCGCCTCGGAAAAAAGCTCTCTTTCTCTCTCGACTCTACTCTATATATCTATCGCTATAAGTGCAGTATGTTGAAGCTGGAAAAATTCGACGAGAAATCGCTTGTCGCAGTGAGAATTTTATTTGGCTATAAAGCTGCCCTGAGATTTAAAACCGCTGCACTCACTCGCCACATGACAAACTTCCTTAAACATCAGTACAACATAAAAGCTCGCGGTTTAAAAAGCTTCAGCTCGTATTTCCCGTCTGTTCTCAGCCCGATAAAAGGCCGAAAGCATCGAGAGACTTTTCTCCGAGCGCACACGCAAGGTGCATAAATACCCGGAGAACAAGCGCCGATGCGGAAAGCAAAGTTTGCCGTAGACCCGGTATATACAGTGTGTGTGTGTGTGCGCGGTCGCGATAAGGCGGCCGAAAAATATTGCCCTATATAGCCGCGCCCGAAAGTGTATTACAGCCTTATTTATCACGTCTCGCGGCGATCGATGAGAGGCTGCCTCGTGATTCATCTGCGTGAGATCGAGATATTATTTGTTACGGCGCGAGCGGTATTTTTCCTTCTGCTAGAGCGGATACGTCGAAATGATCGAGCTGCGCGAAATTTTCGGCGATTTTTTTCCCGCGTCCGAGATGCTCGACTGGATGGATGATGAGGTTCGGAGAGGTAAGGATTTTTTGAGCGATGCTAACCGAGTTCGATTTAGTTATAAATGCTTTGTCATATAGAGGTCGATATTAATTGTGTCGTTTTAGTTGGTGATACGCGATCGATTAATTTTACAGGCAGCGCAGCAGCGCGCGATATGATCTGTCAGAGTAGTCGCACTGCGAATTGAGTTTCTGTCTCGTGCATGAACAAGCAGAAATTCTGTAAATTCCGATCCCGTCAAAGATACAGTTAGATATCTACAGGAGCATCTGTTGCGTTGGTGATTCGGTTCTCGGGTCAGAGGATTTCAAAGGAGTTTGATTGAGGCGTTGTATGTACGTGCGAAATCTGTGCGAAATCTTTCTTTGTTTCATTTTTTAAATGAGCTTTTGGTTACGCACCACCGGTAAAATATTATAATTTTTTTTAAATATATAACTGTTGAAATATTATTATACGCGCGCGAAGAAAATACTTGACAGACGAGTGATGGTCTCTTGACGTTGAAACTTGGTTTTTTGTTATTTTTTTCTACGTGGTCAGAATTGATATGTTTGTCTACGCAATTGAGCCTATTTTTGTATTTAAAAACAAACAAACACTCTTGCCTCTTCAATTTTTCAAGCAGCTCTAAATCAATGTTTAGATTTATTGAAATAGAATTGCCTTTATATTCATCATGATTCACGGGTGTACATATAGTATGGATATATGTTACAGCCCATACAAGTGTGGCTTATTGATTTCGAAAGCGAAGTTTAATCTTGATCGAATTTGAAAATTGAATAGTATATCGTGATCTTCGCGCACGAGCTCGTTCATTGTTCCGTATATAAGTGAAAGGGGTTTAACGTGATTGTGTAGGTTCCAATTTAATATGGATTCATTTTCATAGATAATAATGATCTATTTATGGCGGTATTGCGCATATGACACTCAATATATCCACTCAATCGTGGTGCTAATCGTAGCATTCATTTCTAATGGTATACAGACGAATGCTAAACCGTATTATTGTGATTTCATTTCCAATAATACAAACGCTTCTGCTTCTACACATTTATACGCGGCTATATATCAGTTTCAAAAATCAATCTCTACTAACAACCTGACGATCAAATTCCATCGCGAAATCCTCCTCGTTATACACATTACAGAATCAGCAGCTGCATATACATCGATTTCCATATACATAGCAAAAAAAGCAAGAGTCAAACGGTGATGCCAGTTGCACAACGAGAACGAGCGTACCTTCTGCTGACAACGATGCTGGTACACGCACTGCTGGATGGCAGCGGTTTCGTCAACGCCGAGACCTTCACCCTGGGCTACATAACCGGCTCGAAACGAAGACCCGGCGACTGGGAGTACTCCAGACCCGGACTTCAGATTTCCGGCGCCATCACGCTTGCTATCGACGAGGTGAGTTTCGACCTATCACTGTCATTACATGCGGTAAAATTTGCGATGTAACCGAATAATTATATTGCGAAATAATATATTATTCGTATTATCGTGTCCGGCTTGATTTTATACTAATTACAAATATTATATACGATGCATGAGTATCTGCAGAGTTGTATTATGAAAAGCTAAACGCATTAACAATATGAATATATCAGGAGAACTGGGCTAAATGTGATTTTAGCAAACAACGGGGAATCGAAATTATCATCAAATCTAGACGTACATTATCCAGGTCACTCTAACTAATAAAGCAATCAACAAACATGAAGTTTCAATCATCAAACGCAACAAAACGACTCCCAATAAAAACTCAATCTCACAGAGTCCCTCAACACCGCGTCACCTCTCCCGAGGCTCATATAGCAGGCTTTTCGCTCTCGTAAAAGTCCTCGCAGTGTCGCGCGAGACGCATCATAAAACCCGGCGACAGACAAGTGTACACCGTTAATGTATACGATTGTTCCCCAGGTGAACAGCGGCGAATTGGGCAGACGCGGTCACAGGTTGGACTTCAACGTCGCCGAAACCTACGGTTACGAGGAACGCAGTATCCTGATGACGGCTGATCTCTGGACGAGAAACGTCAGCGCGTACATCGGGCCCCAGGAGACTTGCGTTCACGAGGGGAGAATGGCTGCCGCTTTTAACCTGCCCATGATCTCATATGTGAGTATTATATAGCTCGAATACCGTGTAGTTTAATAATTTTATATACGAGACGTAAAAGTATCACTCGCAATTCACCTAGATATCTGACTGGTGTGAACGGCAGCAATTTAGAGCTGTACTTGGAATTTTCAACTTTGATGGCTGAATTTATGTTCTCGCGGCTCGTAAATTTATTTATGTCGACCTTATACATTTTCTATAAAACAACAACAAAGCAGTTAAATTAAACCTGCCCCGCTGGGAGCGGAATGAAATTCATGCTGCTTCCCGCGAGATGTGCGTCGCTTTTATATATACGTGAAATTGCTAATTAGCCTCGATTCGTTAGAGCATTTCTAGACCGAGGAAAATTCCACTGCGCTACGTTATTTATTTTTTGTAAAAGCAGCTTATAACGATACAGCTTATAATACTGAAATAGTGAAGCAAAAAACAACAGGCTATAAGCGTATAATAAACGTTCTTTTAGTACTGCACGAATCACGAGACATCGAACAAGAAGGAGTTCCCAACATTCGCACGAACTCGACCACCGGACACACAAATCTCCAAGTCCGTGGTCGCGGTGCTCAAGGCATTCAATTGGACGAAGGTAAAGAAAATCAGCACCGCGCATTCCTCTTTCGATTTCCCGCAACGACGCAACGTTCTCTTTATTTTTCTCGCCTCGCGCGCGACTGTAAAACGTAATAACCCCCGCGATGTAAGTTTGTATCAAACAGTGGTCTTCGAGCACAACTGGCGCGTCTGCTGTATAGATTGAAAAACTTTTCAGCAAATTCGACGAAGGTTCGTGTATAGCTGTATAGGCATGGACAGCGTCTACGCACTCTGTCGTTCGTTATTCCCACAGCTATTTTGGTCGAGACCAGATAAGCCCGAGCTTACACCCTTGCTTTTCCGAGCGACTGAGCTTTCGCGTGGGCGCGGGCTGTGTGAAGAGGTATATAGACGGGATTTTCTCGGATACTGTATATATTGATATTGAAATTATGGACTGCATAATGCGATATTGCGAGTACACGTGTGTGTGTGTATTATAAGATCGTATTTTTTGTAGACTCGTAATTGCTTCATCGTAGCGTCTCGGTTATATAGTAATTTCAAAATTGAATTATAATACGGAATTTAGAAATGAATAAAAGAAGCAGCTTTCTCAGCTTCCATAATTCATCGTCCTCCCCGACTTTTCCCCGAAATCTCGAATGAACCGCGGAAGAAAAGAAACTTTATAAAAATCCCGATCTATTTTGCACACGCAAGCAGATATATGAACGAGTCTTTCTGTCTCCCCCTACTCTCGTGCAAGCTCTCCCACGTGTGCCGCGAACTTTTCGGAAGTTGGAAAGCTCGGGACGAGCGGTAATTTCGTTTCTAGTTCCGGAATTCCCATTACTCGTTAGAGAAGGAGACTCGCTTGAACATAATGCGAGCTGAGGAAGAAAAAGAGAGAGTTGTGAAATTTTTTGTGCTTAATCTTACGCAGGTAGCTTTCATGTACATGAACGCCTCGAGCTTCGATCCCTACGAACGTCCGACAGTAGCCAAAACTATTCTGTCATCTCTACGCTCAGCTGGCATTTCAGTCAACAGCATCAGCAGCTGGGAGGAGTCCTACAGGGTCGTGGAGAACCTGATCAATCCATTCCACAAGCTCGTCGACGAGACTCACGTGGAGGCCCGTAGTGAGTATATATATATATATATATATATATATACTCGATTCGCTCTGATGTATCGGGAATGTGCACTTGTTGATGGAACATTGAAAATAGTATGGCTTATACAGCAGTTGCCGAGATGTTTCAAGTTTATATTTGTAATGCGCACCGGTGAAGTGTCCGGGCTTACATGCTGGCTGTATATAATTTAGTGCGTGACGTTTTGAAAGTAGAGCGAGACGTGCGCGGGGGTATTAGCATAAAGTAAAAGTTTCAACTCTGCAGTGTGTAAATACCTTGTTTTCCGCGTGTTACTTTGGTTGAGTCACGCGTGTTTTGACGTATTGAATTGAGGTAATTGGTTAGATAATTTTGAACGAGGTGTAAACTTGGTGAAAAAAAGTTTAGCGTTTAAATTTATGCGCGGGTTGACATTATTCAGATTACTTTATTGAAGTATCAATGATGCTGGCTCGGTGTCGAGAATTAATTGTAATTGATAAACAATACAAACAATCAACATCAATGACAACGTCGTTGACCTATAATAATCACCAAAAATAAGCGAAACGCCCGCATCAACGTGTCCGCGAGCAAAACTTTCGTCTGGCAAACCCTCGCTATGTAAGCCCGTATGATCAATCGTCGTTGGCACGATTGCACTCTATACAAGCTTTCACTCCCTGTGTTGCCTATTTTTAGGCTCTCGTTTGCGAGCAAGCCTATACATCGGCTAAGAATAATACATGGGATTAGCGTTTGTCACGTCGGAAAACTCCCGCGCGTTTGCCGAGATTCGCCGATAAACGAGAGAGCCGCACAGGGTTCGAAGACTGATTTACATGTGCCCCCCGGTTCGATGCGCGGTTTCGCGCGCGGGCGTTAAAAATAAATCGCGGCGATATCGGGCTGCATAGCGCATTGTGTGTATGCATTTACAGGGATTTCGCCTGTTCTATTTTCAGTTTACGTTATTCTGGGAAACGTCGAGGAACACATCGGTCTGCTCATGGCGCTGGACAAGAGGAAGCTTTTGCAGACTGGTAAATTGCGTCGTTGCTGTTATTTTTTCTGAGCGTTTTGAAAAACTGCTTGTTTCCATAGGGGAGTATTGGGTTGTCGGGGTGAACACCGAGACCTACACCGATCGCGAGCCGGACGTTTACGTTCGCGGCTTGATGAAAAATCATACGGATACGCGTTCTCTCGGGATTCTCCAGAGCTACTTCAGTATTATAGCCTCGGCTCCTATCGGCTATCTGAATTTCACCAACAAAGTGAACGAGTACAGACAGAGGCCGCCTTTCAACTTTCAGAATCCGCTGAAAAACTTCAAAGAGGAGGGCTCGATTCAGGTGACTATAGTAAATTACATTGAATGAATTTTCCAAAATTTTTAGCACGTATTGATGGCATAGAAAATTATCTCGTAATAGGCATGATAACCCCCCCTATATATACATACATATACATACTTAATGCAGTCTCTTGCATAATAAGGCAATTAGAGATTACGAGAGTTGAATGTACATGACTCACCTATACTGGAATCCTCTGATCTTTTTGTTCCGCTACAAGGCAGGCCGTACCGGAAACTGCGTACCTCTACGACGCGATTCACCTTTACGCACAGAGTCTTATCAAGGCGCTCGATGAGGGCCGAGATCCACGAAATGGTAAAGAGATTATTTCCTCGCTTTACGGCCTCCACTATCGCAGCGCCATGGGGTAAGGTATATTTCTCATTGGATTTCACTTATTTTTTAGTTTGTTTATTATTTGATTGCGTAAATATTTATTTATTTGTGTCTCGTCAAACTTCACTTTAATACTAATACTATGTACTGAACAACGACGAGACCACACCGAGAGAAATTTCGAAGGCTCAGCGCTCCATGTTATTGCGGCCGTACAGATCTCTATCGATCGAGTGTTTTGCCGTCTATTCTCGTCGTTCCCGAATCCCGAAATTTCCCGAACTCTGGCGCTACGAACATAAGCGTCTACCGCTTCGACTTTCGAGCTCCAGCCGACACGCTATAGTATCCAAGTTTCGAGGTCTGAGACTGCGAAGCGTCGAGTCCCTGCGGTACGGAGAATCTTGGAGTCCCCACTCTCGCAATTCGACTGCTATTAATACCATGTCTCGCTCCATACATGCACGAGAATCGTAGAGTATCTATACTTCGAATTCGAAGCCGAATCATTCGTATTTAGAGGGGACAGAGTACAATATTATTCGTGTTCCCGTACCTTCGGAAGTATCGAGCGCTGAGCCTTCGAAATTTCTCTCGGTGCACGTTTCAATCACTCATGTTTAACTTTGTGAGAAAGGCAATAAACTAGCCGGTGATATTTAACCAGAGAGAGAGAGCTAGAGAACTGAAAGCTAGCAAAGTTATGTAGACAATCAGAAGTTGCCTGGTGTTCAGTCGACTCTAACAGTGTGCTCTTCGCATGTCTGTTGACCACAGGTACATGGTTTACATGGACGAGAACGGAGATCCAGAGGGCAATTACACTTTGATAGCGCTGGACAACCAAGCACCGAAAGGTCCCGGATTGTACCCCATAGCTCGTTTCATCGGCAAGGAAAATCGTACCAACTTGCCGGTTAGTTTAGACATGTGCTCTCCCAAATCTTTGTAACTGAAGTTTTATACTCTTTTTATGCTTTTATTTAAGGTTTATCATTTTACGTTTTTGATTTAAGAGTGATCCACACTTATGCTAGCAGTCTGACTTATTTAGCGGCGCCTCCACGTTACACCTTAATAATAATTAATGATTTCAACTTCTTTTATAGTAATAAAGTTTGTTAATTAGTTATAATAAACAAAAAACGTTTTCATGGTAGGTTGCAGGTCAATTGAGGCGTGGAGCACTCTTAATATACATAATATAATCTACACGTGTATTCGGTGTATCAGCATGCAAACAAATGAAATTATTGGAAATGTAGGTCGTATGAAACAAGCGTAGAATCATTTAAACGTGGTATAAATAATTCAATTATATAACGTAATTTGCAATAGTCAAATAAATGTTCATTCACTTACTCAAATGCACGTTCATGATAAATAAAACATTGATGATTTGTGATATTTAATTTATTAAATTAATTAATCCATATCGTACTAAATACGGCCATATTAACATTATTTCACAGAAATTGCACGTCATACGGAGTATTCCTTGGGTAAATGGCAAACCCCCTGTGCCCGAGCCTTACTGCGGTTACCATGGAGAAAAGTGTTATTGTAAGTAAAAAGTTCTTGAAGCATCCTACACATAATGGAACTTCTACCTCGGAATATTTACAAAGTTTTACGCAATCATTTTTCTTCGCGATAAATTGACTGATAGCATCGCATGGCAACAAGTCGAGCTTCAAACAAAAGCAATTCAATACATTCTCAAAATTCAAAAGTGTTTGATCAAATTTCCCTAAAAAAATTGAGTAGTCCCTATGGTCCTATCCATCGCCTTCACAGACGAGCGATTCCAACGGAAAAAGAACGCAACAACGCGTCGATCGATATCAGTTTTGCTTCCGGCTTGCATTCGCACGCGCTCACGTCTCGAATTTTGGCCAGCAACTCACGCGTCAACGACCCCCCCACGATCGATTATTCCCTTTCGAGAGATAGCCGCGGAGTTTACGAGCCATTGGCAATTTGAAAGCTCGAGGGACCATTTGTCACGTCGACAGAGGCTTTGGAATGACGCACAAAAGGTCAGGAGTTAAAAAGTTCACCGCGAGGAGGAAAGTTATTCAGGGGAGGGTTAATTGAATTTTTGAGAAGTAAGAGCGGGAGAGCCCGTTTGATGGCTATAGAGTTATGGAAAGAAATTAGCTTATTGTTTTTGGGACGAAAAATTTATTATTGAAAATGTTCAGATCAAAGGAGAATAAAGTCGTTAAAAGAATCAATAAAAAGGCTATTATTTATCTAAAGCTTCTTGCCATCTTCTTCCGACCGCAGATCACCCTTTTCTTTTTCACCCTCAAATTAACTGACACTAAATAGTCTCTCTCCATCAAAACCGACCAATATCCAGGGTCGAATAAATTACCACCACAGAAAAAAAAATTCGTAATCCAACCACGTTCCACCTCTGCCAAAACAGAATGCCACTTAATTTCCTCGAATACTCTTTCTCTCTTGTTCGCAAACGTGAAAATTAGTCTCTCTCTTGAGTGAGTGAGTGCACCCATCCAAAAAGCAGAAACTTGCAGACACACCGTCCGCGAATGGCTCCTCATTAATTCGACTCCTCCTACTCCGGAAGGTTCAAGCTGTTGTATACATATATATGTAGGTGCACATCGCACTTTATGTTATATCCTCATGCGGTGAAGCAACAGCGTCGTGACGGATCGCGACGGTGGTATGCACCTCTGGAAAGGACGTTTACGAATGGCGTCATGAAAATGCAGTGGAATAGCTGCTCCAGTACTGAAGCCAGGCCCTATTTGTCTCTTATGATGCCCTCGTGGAAATTTTTTCTCGTATAAATTTGTGTCTTTGTTTGTCTTGAGAGAAAATCTGAAGTCTTCTAGAGGATGCTGTCGTTGTCTTCGAAGATTTTATTTTATCTCTGTTGCAGCTTCGAAATAAATCTTTTCGATGACGGTATTATTTTGAAGATAACGATTCTTGTTAAATTTATCTTTTCCTTTTTTCCAATATCATTAAAGATTTCTCGAAAGACATAAAAAGTCAAAGCACTTACTCGTATTCCAATATCCTGTCCGTCCCGGGGTGTCCCCTATAAATCCGCCCGTCCGTAGCTCCGTTTATTTCACGCTGTCTGTCAGTCGCGTTGTCTCTACCTTACTTTCCTTTCTCGACTCCGTATATATACCTCCTTTCGGACGACATTATCGCACCTACATACAGTCCCCGGAGAGACATCCTTCGGTCTGCAAGGGATGAAATAACACATCGCCGCTCGTTTCCACTTACGACGTCACGACGTTGGTTTAAGATGTCTCTCGCAGAGACGTTGACTTTCTTTCGCTCGCTGTGCGCCTCTTTTTCGGCTGTACCTATGTATACTGTGTTGTCGAGACGGGGAATGATTGATCGGGATGCAGTTGACTTTTTTATGAAGCTTCCAAATCAAACAATGTCTAAGAGTTTCAGGCTGCTATTGTTGATTGAAGGATGTTTACTTTGTTAGATTTGAAAGTGTTTGTCTTGGGATTTGAATGGTCGTTTGGTAGAAGATGAAACCTTTTGTGATGAATGTAGAGGCATAACGTCGTGAATATTTGTAATGCATATTGTTGTTACAACATTGTAATCTAAGGATGATTTTTACTAATGGGTTTAAAATTAGTAATCCTTTTAATAAAAGCAATTTCTCCTTGTCCCCCAGCTCACACTGGGGAAATCGTCGGCGGTATCGCTGGAGGACTGCTATTAGTGTTACTCGCGATATCGCTGATGCTCTACCGGAACTGGAAGTACGAGCAAGAGCTGGATTCGTTGCTCTGGAAAGTCAATTATAAAGACATCGAGATCAAAGAGACCAAGGATGACTCGACTTCTCCCAGTGAGCAGCAGCTCTTTAAGAACAATTCAAAGGTTTCCGTTAAATTCTTGCAATAGAAATCGTGCTTTTATTTCTCTCTGATTTTAATTTCACTTGTTCTTTTTCCATTTGTAGAATCCTTTACAGCCACACGTGAGAACTAGTCAAGCTTCTCTGAGTTCGAATCCTGATGCCGACTTTAGGTACTCGATGATCTACACACAAGTGGGAATCTACAAGGGTCGGATATTCGCGGTGAAGAAGGTGAAGAAAAAATCGATAGAGATAACTCGAGAAATGAAAAAGGAGCTTAAAATTGTAAGTTTTTATAAATTGATTATCGATCAATTTGCATAAATATTTTATTTTCTACTCTTTTCGTAGATGCGGGATTTAAGACACGACAATTTAAACGCTTTCATCGGAGCTTGCACTGATCCGCCAAACATTTGCATAGTCGTCGAATACTGCGCCAGAGGCAGCTTAAAAGTACACATTATACTCGATATATCTAAAAAGCAAGAAAATTCTTATTGTACTCAGTTTTAAAACTTCTTCACATTTCCAGGACATCCTAGACAACGAAGACATAAAATTAGACAACATGTTCATGGCATCTTTAGTTGGCGACATAGTCAGAGTACGTACAATATAATAGCACACACTTTACTATCCTCATCATCCTTTGTAAAAAAAAAACTACGAAGATATCACACAGCCAATTATCACTACGATCATAACTTCCACAAAAATAGAATACAGCGTTGATTCCCTTAATAAACCAGCGCGCGTTTGTCGCACACAGGGCATGATTTATCTGCACGAGTCCGTCGTAAAATTTCACGGTTCTCTCACCACGTCAAATTGCTTGGTGGACTCGCGCTGGGTCGTTAAGCTGGCCGATTTCGGACTGCACGAGTTTAAACGCGACGCCGAGCTCGAGCCCGCCGACGTCATGAAGAAGTATCGTGGTGAGTTTTTGCCGCTTTGTTTTTCTCCTCTTTTCCTCTTGATTTTACAATTCCTGGCTGTGAAAAAAGAGCGTTTATCATAGGCTTGCTGTACAAGGCGCCAGAGTTGCTACGACCAAGAGCTGTAGAGCCGACGATAAGGGATTTTCAGAAAGGCGATGTGTACTCGTTTGCGATAGTGCTTTATGAGCTTCAGGGTAGACACGGACCCTATGGTATCACCGATCTTTCTGCTCCCGATATTTTGAAGAGGGTTATCACCGTTGAAAATCCTCTGTTTCGGTAAGCTATATCTTTAGTACGCGTCTACATTGCGTGGAAAATTTAGGTATACAGGAAAATGGAAGAACGTCGCAGCAGTTTGAATTTACCAACTCTCGTAAAATGAGTGACTTATTTTCGCAGGCCACCACTGGATCAGCTTGAAAATTGTTTTGATTTCGTGCGAGACTGTCTTCTAGAATGCTGGTCCGAGAATCCAGACTTCCGTCCTGATTTCAAAGTTATTCGAAACAAACTGCGACCCCTGCGAAAGGGCATGTTAGTATATAAAATGTACCGATACATGCACCTTTTAAATTTTTCATTCAATCGAGCTTTGCACTTTCAGGAAACCAAATATTTTCGACAACATGATGGCTATGATGGAGAAATACGCCAACAACCTCGAGGCTCTGGTCGACGAGCGTACGGATCAATTGTCCGAAGAGAAAAAGAAAACTGGTGAGATATCATTATTTAATGTCGCGAAAGAACGTGTAAACCCAAGCAGTGCTTTCAATCGTATAATAATGACCCAATTGTATAGCAGCCGCTATACATGCAAACCACGTGCGCGCGTTCCAAACTCAATTGCGCGATGAGGAAGTGGGTAAGAATCTCAACTGTAGTAAAAGCATCACCGATGCTTCTTTGATGGGTATATGGAAAAAAAGGTTCACTACCCCGGCGATGAGCAATCTTTTTTCTCCGTATCTAATAATTATGCTTGAAAAACAACGTCATTTCGTGATTGTCATTTTCATCGAAAAATCGATTCTTCATAACCATTAATTTACTTATAGATTTACAAACGAAATTCTTTTAAGATCAACTCAAGGTCTAGAATAATTCCAAATATAATTAAACTTAAAAGTCCCTTCCAAAACAATTTTCTCTTTTCACAAGCGAAGCGCGACAATTCCCGCCTTTTCATCAGCAAACACAACGAGAGCGCAGTTAAGATCAAGCTGTCCGCGTCGTTCGCACGCGTATTTTAATCGAGCTCAATTAACTCTCTTTCCTCCATCTCCAGACGCTCTGCTATACGAGATGCTGCCGCGCTACGTAGCCGAGCAGCTCAAGAGGGGCCATAAAGTCGAGGCTGAGAACTTTGACTGTGTGACCATTTACTTCAGCGACATCGTCGGTTTCACCGCTATGTCCGCCGAGAGTACGCCCCTACAGGTATGTATTACCGGGACTCGAACTGATTGCACTGCAGGCTTCATACATATCTACGCCTAGGCGTTTAATCCTCGAGTGGGAGAGGCTGCGTGGGTGATTATGTTTCAGAGGATGGACGGCTGTTGAGGGTGAAAATGGGGGATTTATATATATAGTTGTGTAGGCGTATTACGGAAATAATTGAAAGTAACTGAACAGGTGGTCGACTTTCTCAACGATCTCTACACGTGCTTTGATTCTACCATTGAGAATTACGATGTCTACAAGGTGGAAACTATCGGCGACGCTTATATGGTAGTTAGTGGATTGCCTATAAGGAATGGGATTCAACACGCTGGAGAGATAGCGAGCATGTCGCTGCATCTTTTGGACGCGATTAAGCAGTTTTCGATACGACATCGACCTCTGGATAAGCTGCAATTGAGGATCGGTATTCACTCGGGTAAGAGGCTCGAACGAAAATATATATAGCTTGTATAGCTGAAAATGCGGGTAAGACACGTGCAGTGTAATAACTGTCGTTTCGGTATTTTAGGACCCGTTTGCGCGGGTGTGGTCGGCCTGAAGATGCCACGCTATTGTCTGTTCGGCGACACGGTCAATACCGCCAGTAGAATGGAATCCACGGGTTCGCGTGAGTCGTCTCTTTTTATTACTATAGGGTATCTCTTCGCCCTTTGTTGCGAGAGATTTTCTTTGGCAAAGGGCGTTTTCTTTTATTAAACGAAAGAAAATCAATCTTCTAACGCTTAAATTCTTCTCTCCAGCCCTCCGCATCCACTGCAGTATGGAAACGAAACAGCTGCTGGACCAATTGGGCGGTTTCAGCGTAGCGGAGCGTGGCTTGGTATCGATGAAGGGTAAGGGCGAGCGGTTGACCTACTGGTTGATCGGAGAGGAGCCGTCGATGCGAGAGGAGCGAAACCGTGAGCGCTTAGCTCGTCGAGCTGGTCTCACCGGGGGAACCGAAAGCTTAATGCACCCGAGTAGTAGCGGCGGCTATTTGGATCCTCTGATACCGCGGAGCTCACTCAAGAACAAGTCTCTGGTCAAGGCAGCTTTCCTCAGGTGCTCCAGCGAATCGCCCAAGAGGATCAGGTTCGCCAGCTCGGACCACCTCGACCAGGCTGCTAAAGGATCGAGGAGTAACGATGGGAACAAGCTTGAGTCGATCGTTGACGGGAGTCCATGTAACGGTAGAGGCTTGTGTTCATCTGGGAGATCGTCGTGTATGGAGGGAACCAGGTAAATTTTCTCCTCTATTTCTACAAACATAGTTATGAAATAGAATCCAACTGTGAAATGATATTTTTTCGTTCATCAGATCCTCGAGCAGTTCCTGCCCCTGCGTAGAGCACATAGGCGAAGCTACTCTGCCCCTTCGCTTACCGGCAGCAGTTCAGCTGAAACTAGCCCCACATCTCGATTGCAACGATCAGCTGACCAACAGTGCACCGATTTTACGAGCCGATAGTCCCTTGACCAAGGACTCGGAGATAGATGACGAAGATAACGACGGTGACACGGGTTGGAGGGTCGGCGGAAAGGTGCTGAGATTCGGGAAAAAAGGCCTGTTGAGGGCAGCCTGTAGATCGGCACCGAGTAGTCCCAAGAGAGGCTCGACTCTACTCGTCAGCAGTCCCAAAAGGGCAGTCCAGTCTAACGAGGAGCTCGACGAGTGGGACGTCGCGCCGTTGATATACTGCAACTCGAGCTCGCGTCGGTTCGAGTGAAGGATCGTTTTTCGTTTTGCTGATGGAATGCTTTGATTCTTTTGAGAGTAGTGGACATTTTGGTATATTCGTTTGACGGTACACGAAATATAGGAAGCCAATGGCATTAGTTGAAATGTCAAAATAGTGTTTTTACATTTCATCTAGTGTCAACCGTTTGAGCAACGAAGTATTTCTTTCACTGTAAATTGGTTGTGAACGGCATTTTTTTTAAACCATGATTGCTGCAATAAGTATAAATAATATACGTAACTAAAAGCATCGATAATAGTTACATATTCCTGAATGACATGGAGTCATAGACCGAAGTGCATTGTTTTAATAATTGAACAAATGAATGCAGTATTTACGTAACGGTATTTTGGGTAGTTAAGTTAAATCTTAACTACTTATATATATATTTAAAATATGAATTATTTATTTATAGTTAATTGTTACAACGTAAAATTTCTTATTTAAATCTCTCTCAAGCTAATTAATAAACGTAAGGTATACAGATAATCTTCGTCAATAGCAAATAAAGAGATGAAAAAACGTGTAAAGATTCATACGCAATGTATTTAATCAAGTAGCTGATCTTTTCAACTGTTAAAATGTAAACCTCGATAAGGATTAAACAACGTATTACAATAATGTTCGTAGCAGAAATAGCATGAATATTTAAAAGAGTCGTGCACTGCCGGGCACAATACGACATCACAAACAGAAGTTAGCATAATTATATAGCAGTTCGTATTTTTCCAGAATGTTAGAACAGAAGAATGCTTTATTTTCTATTCGAATGTTTACTTTGCGTATTCGCAGCTTGCGTTTTTTAAGAATGTATGGACAATCAGAAAGGCTCGTGCTTTTTGTCGATATTTTTGATCGTGAAATAACGTAGAACTGCCTAAATCCCTTAACACTTAGCGATTTCTAAATCCATAGTATTATAATAACGAGTACATGACAATAACATATTCATTAATTTTTTGTACTTGTGTATAACGCAGAACTTTTTTCTATACTATAGCATTTCAATCTATCGTACTGATGACGGGCATTGTTTACAATTATTTTTTCTATTATCATGTTACAATAGCTACATATAGTGTATATTATTGTTAAGGGACTACATGAATGTAAAAGACGTAATAAAAAACCTCAATAAAATCTAGTCAAGGTTGAAAAGCGATTGGAATTCTAATTATGTTAATGTTAATGAAACATACCAATAAATGCAGACAATATTTGACATAACAGCCAGTGCAAGCAAGATTTATATACTTTATTTATGACTATGCAACTATAATACAAGTGTACGCAATTAATATAAAACAAAGAAATTCGAAATAAATTTTATCGAAACTTGTCAGTCTCTCTACTTCAAGCGAGAATCGATTTTCCAGTTTAAAATCCTCATCTCACGAGCATTCGTTCGACTCTTTTTGCGTATCGCATTCTATTTTTACAATATCATGGAAACATTGAAGTATTTTTATCCTCAACTCGTGCATGATAAATTAAACGAATTTTTTCCAAGAAAGCTAAATACGTTTTTATCGCGAAAAAAATAAAAATTAACATTATATGACGAAACTGTAAGGAAGAAGCGCGCTGCTCATCATACGTAGATGTATGCCGGGCTGTAGCTCGCAGGCGCACTATAGTAATGAAAATATCAAGATGATTTTCTTCAGATTGAATTCAAACTTTTTCCATATTCGACAAACAAAAACTTCGTCTAATCGAGTAGTAAACTATATAACCCAATGAAATAAATATGTAATATACAACTTTTCAAAATCTACCTCTGCATCTGCAAACGTTCGCGGTATCTCCCCGATCAACCTACACCCACTGCTAACACCTCAGTCAGCAAAATTGTTTGCTCGTCCGATTTCTCCTTATCACTATAAAAAGAACCAACAGCAGCAGCAGAAGCAACATCTCTCACGATAAGCCTCTCGACATCGTCTCTAAAAATCGAATCCTCCATCGCAAAGGTAAGCACTACTGGAGTACAGCTATCTCGCTGCGCGGCTTTTTCCAATTTGTCATGCAGACAGATAGAACCTGCGAGAAATCTCGCGGCTTTCAATTTGCGCTTTTCGCTCGAAGCACACATATCATACACGAGAGACAGGAAGCGAGCGAGCGCACGTGATATGGCGTACCTGAAAACGAGTTCGGCAAACGCGGATGTATGCGTGAGTGCGTGCCGTCATGCGGATTACGTAAAAGCTCTTTAGTAGTATATATCCCGAGCTTTGTCCTTTTTTTTGCGACTCGAGGTTATAATTGCTTTTGAGAAAGCAGTGCGCTATAGTTAATACCGAGAAGTGATTTCCCGATAAATCCTCCGAATAATACACACGCGCGCACGTGCGCGTAGCAATTCCCATTGAAATATTCCAGGCGCATTGTACCTCGAGCACTAGGCTCGCGTTCGATCGAAAGTACCGACAGCGCGGCCGAAAAAGGGCTCGATCCCGTCGCAGCCAATGGGCAAACGACCAAGTACATCGACATGTTATACATGAACGCTCGACGAGTGCGAGAGAACTCCGAGGGCAAGCTCGTCCCATAATACAGCAGGCGTCTGAGAGTATAGAGCCGCACACTGCAGCACGCGAGAGAGGCCTAGTGCGAGCTTCCGGCTATATAGCCGCGTCTCTAACGTGCGCTGCGCTCTATCTTTCTCTCTCAGCCCTTATGGGGACCGACTCGTATACCCGCGCGTCACGAGAGACCGGCTATCCGTAAGTATACGCGTATACGCGGTGCCATCTTATTTATCGCCGCGTCGCACAGAGCAGATCGAGAGAAGCGTATGAAGTGGTTGTCGGCCAACTTAGCGCAGTGCCATCATCCAATCTAGGCGGCGGCGCGAGGGGAAACGATTTAAGCATCCCGATTCCACGCGGCGAAATCATTTAATATTTGACGTCAGACGCGATTATCGTATAAAGTCGCCGCCGCCGAGTGTAATTGTCGTGTGTAGGTATATACGCATAATAGCCAGGAGATGCTGTTTGCACTGACCGAGCCTCCAGGTTGCACTTAGCGCCGCCACCGCGTCCTGCAGTATGTAATGTATGAGGGATCGGATATGTATATATATACACCTCTCGCTCTTATATACCTGTGTATACACTTGTATATGGACATTGCCGCACTATTGATCAAGATACATCGGGAGACTCATAATTCAGAGATCGTAAACAATTATGTAAGAAGAAAAATATTGCGACAAGACGAGATCGCAATTAGATAACGCGGCTTTTGAATAATTGACGTTTCGATTCATATCGCTGATAATAAGCCTCAACTTTCCTGCACATTATACATAGTCGTGCAAGCGTTTCAGACGAAAAAAAGAAACTAATGTACCCCCAGACAAAATCGTTTACGAACGCATTGAGCGATGACTTAATGGATGCTATTTATAGCCAGGAAAATATGGAGAACGAAAGAAGAAAAATCGTAAGTGACGAAAACTCGTCGCGCGAGAGGCCTTCGCAACATATGCACCGTGTGTATATGCGCGTGTCTCGTCTGCGATTATTGAGAGCGTGGGAAAACGTTTATAATTGTGGTATGCTAAATGGTAAGTTGATGGGTCGCGATTTATTTGATTACATGCGTAACGCGCGAAACGATATTACAATCCCGTTATTTTCTATACAAGAAAATGTGTGCCGCTGTAATGGGTACATTATACATATATTCAGAATTATTTCGATGATAAAATTATTATTTCAAGTGTACTTTCAAATGTTTGACCACCTGCTATTAAAAATTATATTATATATGTTATATCAACAGTGCAAGTAAATGTGCTAATTTTAATCGCGAATTTCAATTAGCAGATAATATTTTACCACTAAAAAATAATCCAAAAAACAGTATAAGTAGAAGTAAAATCATGAGGCAGTTACAGCATGAACAGTCCAAGACACACCGAAAGCTACGCAGATACAGTGATTAAGGGAAATAGAAAAACGTCTATACGCCATCTATCCTCGCAGTAAGCAAGCGAGCGACTTATTGATAAAAATCAAGTCATAAAGCATTGCTTTTTTTACGGCTATAACTTGGTGCTATGTTATATTACGACAAATCACGCGGACGACTAGCGTATATAATACATAGGATTCTCTTTCTTGCATTATCCGAGAAACGCGCGTAACTATACATAAGATAATATTCCCCTAGAATCTCAGCTGTACATTCTATAAAATATTGTCTTTTCAGTGTGTATGCGGCTGTGCGCATGATATTCCATGTATATATAAGTGTCGAGAAAGTCGTTGTCGTGTGGGCTGATGCTGCTACTGCTATGTTGACTCTTCGTCTAGATAAGATATAAAACGTAAGTCGTCGTTGTCTCGCGGTGAAACGTCACGTCACGAGACTGTATAACTTCGACTCTGTTGAATTATTTATTTAAATCGCGACGAACGTGGCTGCGCGTGAATTTCGTTTTATAAAACCAGTGTGCAATTTGTTTCCCTATAATTATCACGAAACTATCTGGATACAATAAATTTTGCACTCCCAATCGTGACACTGTTAAAAATTGCGATGCATTCAAAATCGACAATTTACCCTAATATATTTTCACCAGTCGATTCATTTATATACACGATGCGATACTATATATATTGCAAACGCTCTAATCGGACGAAAACTGCACGACAATTCTATTAATAGCAGCAATATTACAGCGGTCCGGATAACGGCTATCTCGACTTTTTTTTATACAGTTGATTTTCCTCAAAACTGCAGATAACGACGGACCCACGGGAGAAATGTGTCACTCAAAAGGGCGTCCCCGGCGCTCAAGTTTGCGCTCGAGTTAAATTCTTATTGAGAATTATTGCGCGTGAAAGCGATTTTCGAGAATTCGAAAATAAATAATGTATTATTTATCAATCGCGCAGCTGCTCAGTGTATACGTGCGTGTAGCGTCAGATTTGACAAAGATAAAGAATCTTGGCGCTTCGTTTCGCCGTATCATTCGCACAAATTTGCTTTAAAGCCCGCGAAATCGAATGAAATGCGAAGCTTTATCAAAGGCTTGGATGAAGAAAAAGGAGGCTATTTATAGAACTCGTTGTCAGTGAATTTTCTTCGACGCGCTCGAGATATTTCACTGATAAAGTTAACATCGTCGACTTTGTCTTTTTTTTTTCTTTTCGATAGTTTACATCGTATCGTCACACTTGATTCGAAATTATTTTATTCGAACAGTTTTCCTGCTACTTTATCACGGTTACTTTCAATCGCACATGTGCGATGTGTGTATTAATAGAATTAACAAGGGATATATAACTATTAGTATTATTTACAACCATAAATTTGGCGCTTCCTTAAAGTTTTCAAACGAAAAAGAAACAACAAATTACGTTCCATAAGTCTCCCAAATTAATCGCCTTACATTTTTATAGCAGCTAAAATTGCTTCACTTTCAGGCTGGCGCTGAAAAAGCGCTCGCTTTCATGCAAAATTAAAATATATTATTCTTCCACGCGGCGCATCTGCGAGAGTATCAGGTACTGCGTGACGCAAATCGTCGCGGGACTGAAATCCACCTGTGCGAGATGAGGAGTACCTTCTGGTAGTGACAGTGAATATTTCATACCAGAACTTTCAGCTTATTTCGTTGAAAAAATAAGAAAAGCGGCGATAGAGAGATCGTACATAAACCGCGACGTGGGTTGCGCTACGTTTAATGCATTAAATTATATATATACACATTATAGATATCATACGTGATGAAGAAATTCGAAATTAGTGCGCGATTATCAGCTGATATTTTCACAAGATTAAGGAGGACTTGCAGTGACCTTATAAATTTCGGCAAGTCTCATTAAACGGCAAATCACTTGGAATATCAACTTTTTAGAGTTTAATGTTTCAGAATCTCATCGTGACGTCGAAAATACGCAGATGCAACGGATTGCTTTCGGTCAACAGACTTTTAACGTCGTGTCGACAACTCTTCGCGTGAGGAGGAGATTATATGCATATATTGAGTCAACAATGATGCCGATGCGCGCAAGTATACAACTTAAACAATTTTGCGCTTTGCTTACGTATTATATATTCTGAGATTAATGATCATCCTCTTTCAGAGAAACCGTATCGAGAAACTGTAGAGCTAGATGTATACCTTTTATCTCGAAAAAATTTACAAACTTGTTTACACCGCCTGATTTTCCCGATGCCGATAATAAATTATACGACCAGTTTTGCAGATACAAAAAAACGACACACGTTCACAAGTGAAGCAACGCATTGATAGCATATATACGCGAAAATTGCATCTCGCGAATAACCCACAACAATCGACGTCCGTACTTTAAAATACTTGCCCAGTATATATGTATATATACGCGTGCAGCGAAAAAAGCAACGTTGCAACGGCTATAAATAACCCCTCGAAGTCATAAAGAAACACCTGTCCCGACGACCGAACGCGTGCGCGCAGACAATGGCTCTCGAGAGTCATTGCTAATTCAAAGCGACTTATTAAATCGCGACTGGACTCGCGCGCGCGACGTAATAGTCAGCCCCGGACAGGTGACGCGCCGGTGATGAGGAAATCGCGAGAATCGGTGGGCGGATGGATAATAAAGTATATATAGTTAGGAATGTAGATTTTGCTGGATCGAACGTTTGCGCAAACACGATTTGGTGATATATATATATATTAAGCTGACAAAGTAATAAGTATACTATCTGTGTCTAAAAATAAGAAAAGATGATCTATTATTTAATAAATAATAACTGCGATGATGGAAAATTCGACGAAAAAGAGAAACTGACTACGAGTTAAAAATACGACGACTGTATCGATATCTCGTGCTGAGAAGCGTTCGTAGAGTATATATTGTCTAATCTTAATTTAATATGCGATCAATAAACTTTGTTACAAAATCTCCCATTGCGATAGCATTGATAATAGCAATAATAATGTTAACATTACGCCTGACGTTGTATATCTATATCATCATCGACGTAACTTCTTTTCGATACGATTATCAGCACTTGAATATATATATGCGACAAACGTGTCACAAAAGTCATCCTAGTAACGGACTCCTCTCTATACACATTATGCAAAGTGCTTATAAATTCCGCAGCAGTAAAATACCACTAAAATAACAATACTCGCTCGTCGACAGAGCAAAAAAACGACGTATATATTTGCATCGCATTTATGCGCACCGAGTAATTACACAAAAATTTACAGCTCAAAGTGCATCTCTCTCTCTCTCTCTCGCTTTTAAAAGCGGGAAGCGCTATACATCGCCGCGATAATTAGCGAAGCAGCGCGTTTTTACTTTCGGTTTGAAATATGCGGCCGCTATTTATAGAATGTAACAAGCGCGCATGTGTGCCGAGATGAACTCTGGGTGTTTTTATTGTCGTCGCGAAAGAGCAGAAACGCCGCCTGCAAAGATAGGCGCGCGAATTCGCAGCTTTCGACATCGTATATTATACTCTGCGCGTGATATTACTGCGAATGTGCGTAATTTCGAGCAGCCCGGAAAGTGAAATATTGAGATGTGTTGAAAAAGTATTCACTTTTCTCGATGTCTCAAGTACAGAATAAATTCAGTTTTTTTTTAAACGATCGAGATATTTTTCGTTTTACCTCAACTGTATAATAACGATGAACGCGCGAATCAATACGAGCAATATTTATCAATCCATTGATATTACAACGAAATATGCGATACTCGAATCTCGGTACATCCAGAGCTACCGATTTGCCTTATATCGCAACAAAAGCTCGTCATGCTCAAGTATGTGTACGCAGTTCATGCATACAAGCACAAAGAGAGCGAGAAGAATGTAAAGTTCGTTACAGCGTGCTAATTAAAGATTTTCTTATCAATAGCAAACCCGATAGGAGGCGTCGCTGCTCACACACATGTACACTCGAACCTTTATCGGTAAACGGCTTGCTATCCAGTGTGTCATCGCGTACAAATAGCCGTCGCCGTCGGATGCACTTTTTTTTGACTTTTTCAGATTTTTCCCTACAGTCTACATGTCGAGTATTCCCCTCGTGAGTTACCTACATTACGGAGAATTTTTCGCGACTACGGCAGTTATTTATAGCAACAGGTTGCCCAGTGGCGATTCGGCGTATTATATTTCAATTTACACTTTGTTCGGCGAAACGAAAAATCGAAATTTCTCTATCAAATCCAAAATTACTTACTACACATAAACAATAAAGCACAATACCTGGTGTTGATACAATCCCGAAGCAGTTCGTCCATAGACACCATCGGCAATCCATTTCCTTCGCATCGTCTTCCTCACTCTCTGCATGAAATTCACTAAGCCAAGCAAGATTCTCATCTACCTCTTATTGGCCAAGGGTCGCCGATCGTCGCGTCGGTTGAGCCGCGACACCCGATGCGCCAAACAAGACTCACACGTACACAAAACTCTCGAAAACTAACCTCGCCGCAACACAACAACCATAACGACAAAAACAACGCGTAAACAAAGGCAAAGAGATCGTCGAAAATTACCGAGCGCCGAGTCGTCGAGCAACCGGCACGACTCGGCTCGTTACTGCAGTGCTGCCGCCCTGTCGGCGAAAAAGACGAACCGCAGCCACCGCCGCCGCAGAAAATCATGTGTTCGCTGGCTGGCCTCAGTATGACGCGGCCTCTGCTTACGCGCGGTTGCCCCCTGGCAGGAACTACGTCGTCGGCGAGGACGACCTGCATAAAGAGAGACACCACACGCGCCCAATATATACGTAGTGTGTTTTATATATATACACACACGCAGATCTTCCCGCAGTAAGAGATTTCACGCGTGTGCGCCGCTGTATACATATACACACGCATACACACGCATCCGAATGTGCTGCTGGTAAATAACAAGACGCGTCGTCGGGCCGCAAAGAGTAGATCTACACAAGCGAGAGGGGAAAAGTAGTGTGCGAGAGAGAGAGAGAGAGTGTCGTCGTCTATAACCTCGTCGCGAGTGTGCTGGCCGATTTCCGACGAGCTGCTGCTGCTGCATCCTCTTCGCCGGTGGTGTTGGTGTGCGCGCAACTGGTGTCCGTGTGCGCGACCAGAGCGTGCGCACCGCGCGGCTTATCGCAGCGTACAGCTCGTACCGCAGAAAGGAAAACAGAGACGACGACGAAGACGTCCTTCTTATTCTCCGCGCGCTGCAGGGAAAAATAAGAGAGGCATCGCGAGTGCGTGCAGCCAGTGTGATTTGATTGTTTATTTCAAAGTATATCATTATAATATACCGAGAGTATACAGTGTGCAGTGTTCAGTTGCGTGCAGATGTGATCGTATATAAGTATAGTTACACAGCAGCGAAAGAGAAGATATACATTATAATAGTGAGATAAGAGGAGAGAACGAATATAGTAGCAGAGGGAGAGCGAGAAAGAGACGCACAAGCTGTGTATAGGGAGAGAGAGAGAGAGAGAGCAGCACGACGAATGAGAGGATCGACGGCGGCGTTATTACCATGCTGGACACGGCCACGAGTCCCAGGTAAGAGGGGGCTGCTTTCCGGAAGGAAATCCAGCTACCGGTCGCGCGATTTTCCGCTTGTTGTTTTCGTCGACTTTTTTCCAAGTCGGCAGGGCGGGAACTGTTGAACTTTCAAAGTGCTGCTGCTACTGCTGCTGATGCTTGCTAGTGCCGTCGAAAAATAGAATTGGCTTGATATCGCGCTCGGCGGCGGCGACGGTGCTTTTTCTCTTTTCTTACCTTGGCTTTTCTTATTCTCTTTCGCCGGTCTATTCTCGGCTCCCGACGACGAATACTTACTCGCGAAACGACCATGCAATAACGGATCGAAGAGACGCGCTTCGCCGTTTCCGCGAACACTTTTTTTCCGTCTTTCTCTGCACGCGGAAAATGTAAAGTGTAGGCTCGAAGATTCGGGGATGGTATATACGAGGGTCTCTATACGAAATTGTATCTGTTTTGAATATCGGGAGAGAAGAGCTTGACTTTTCTTATTTTGTTTTGGCACCGCGTGAGTTTGTAAATTCTCCGCTGCCTGACACTTGGCGAATTTCGCGTTGTTTTGCTCCGTAGTACGGGGCTCCTTCGCAGCTCTTCCACCTTTGCGGATGTTGTGCGCCTAATTAAGTATTAGGAGTTATTGAAGAAAGAAGTGCAAGCGTTGAAACGCCGCGGACAGGTTATTTTTTTCACATTCGTCGTCGTCGCGCTCGCGCTGCGTTGAGAAATCCACGCTGGCTATTTTTAAACTTCATTATGCATTTGCAATAACAAATAGTTATGTAATCTAGAGTATTATAATTATGAAACGTGACATTTGTATATCTGTAACGTGTGAGCGTTCGTGATGCAACAGCGTCGATTCAACTAAGCCTCGTCGTCGTTGTCGTCGTTGCTGTTGTGTGTGTTTTTCTAATAACTAACAGTGCGGGCTTTTTGAAAGTCGAAATTGCTAAGTTTAGAATGTGATGTTTATTTGTCACGCTTTACGCTGTACAAATATACGTGTGAAATTATGACCTGCTGCACTTAATAAGTACATTTAAAAGAAATAAATTTTTAAAAAAATAACAACGCTAGAATTTTCCACGTTTCACTATAGACACTAGAATGTAAATAGTATAATTCGTTGTTAAAATCGTATACGTCTAATCTCACGTACATTATTCGCATTATCGGCTTGGATGCTTCCCTAATTCATCTTTAATCCAGCGTATTCTTGTGTAAAAGAATAGAAAATCGACAAAAGTACACTGAAACGTCGTCAAAGCTTCTGTAAATAACACAGCGCGAGCTCGCTGATAGGTGTGCGCACAAGTGGGCGTGAATTTATATTATCTCCGTATTCAAGAAATGAAAAAAAAGAACGAAAAATCTATCGGGAATTTACCGAGTGACTAGTAAAAAATTTTCCAAATCATCGAAGCTCGCCAAAAATTCGGTGAACGTATAGACAATACCCGAATGAGCGGCAGGTTCAATGTTTCAAAAAAATGTGCGCAAGTGTCAATCTCTACGCTTGGGGATCATATTATATAAATACACTCGGGTATTTTTTCAGGAAAAGAAAGAAAAAAACTGAAAGAAATGAAAATGTTTACTTTTGTGTATCGTAAAAATAAAGTTGCGCGACGAGTGAGAGCAAAAAATAAGTCTTCGTGCGGTTTGTGGTTAAATTTAAAAACGAGATAAAGATGAATCGGCCGGTTGTCACAGCTGTGTCAGATCGAGAAGAAATAACAGCGCGAATGACTGATGTGCATCAGCGTAAGAGACACTTTGGAAATCCTCAGATCTGTTATTTTTATCGAGTATTGTATACGCAAGCTTGTAAATAAGGATCGGAAAATATAATCGAAATCGTTTTTCTACATAACAAACTTGTGTCACGAGCATCGGTCCTTTCAAAATTAATACAGCGACGCCTGCTTATCATATACTCGCAGCAACTAAATAGCAAAAAAAATCTGTTTCTATCCTTCGACACTCGCTACCAGTCGGTGATTCCTTCGAAAAAATTCCTCTCTGCCAAGGAGAGCGAAAAAAGAGCAAGAATCCGAGTAGGGAAGACAGGCGCCAGTCGTCGCCTCTTCGGAATTTTGAAGCATTCGATTCTGGCGCCGTATCGCAATGATCGAGGCTATATATATATATATATATATATGGCCCGACCTTCCAGCAATGTAATTATATGCGCGGTTATTAACGAGATAGGTTTACGGTGTGCGTATAGAAAGAATCCACTGATACGCTTTACGTGCTCGTATACAGACTTGTTTATTTGTTACCCGGGTGCGCAACTTTTTTCTTTCCAAGAGAGGAGAACGATCGATTCTGAAAATTCTATGGGTGACTTGTAGTGGTATTTCCAATGGGTAGGTTCTTCGAAGTTTACGCGATGCAAAGTTTTAGGTCTGGAGCGTAATGCAAAAGAAACGCGCGCTTTGTATTTAAATTTTTTTTTCGGATGAGTGGTGCACATTTTATTACCCTTTTTGAGTGTGCTGTTAAATTTTAGAAATTTCTATTGTTTTTTCTTCTGTCATGTGCAACTGCTGATATACACGTTGCTGTAAATAAGGAAAAATTAAGTCTGTAAAAAATGTGGCACACGCGATGGTACATTTAATCAAATGTTTTTCGAGGTTACAAGTGTGAAAAAAATAACCGAATAAAAAAAATCATAGCGACCGAAACTTATTTTTATAGCTCCATTTACAAAAGTCAATAAACACATGCGTAATCTGTCATTGATAACGCGATCGATTTCTATTCTTAATATATTCGTTGACGTCAGTAAAAAAAAAACTGAAAATCATCAGATATGAAAATTATTGAGATTTCACTTTAGAACAAACAAAAATAATGAATTATTAGTGAATAATATTTTAATGCTTATGTGTACTTTCGATGCGCTTTTTTATCAGTATACGATCATTCGAGCACATCACCTTCATAAGGCTTCAGAGACCGATTGCCGATATTAACTTATGTAACATTATCGATATCTCTTGACATCTGATGTCTCACACGTGGAACAATATTTTCAATGATGCTCGTGTATGAAATCAAATCGCGTTCCAAGATGACAAAATCAAGACCCTCTTGTATGATCCACGATTATACACTTCTCTCCAAAATGATTTTTATTTTGCAATTTTTTTATTTGGAGCCTTATCTTGCCTATAGATAACAAAGTTTACCGAGCAGTCCAAACGCACGACAACATGTGTTGAACGAATTTTTACACACTGTTGCTGTAGGCGCTGTCATTTTATTCCCTTTCATTTCGCCAATGGCAAACACATTTTTCATTTTAAGTTTTAAAAACAGAAAATTAATAATCACCGAAGCTGCATAATAATTCGATATCTCTGCACTCGTCGACCTTGGCTAAAATCGAAAATCGAAAATCCTTCCAAAATATAATGAATACGTTTCAAGCCCGACCATATAAATTAAAAAAAGGTTTCTCCTCTCGACCATACGACGAAAAAATTGTGTCCATATGCGACCACGTACGCGTAAACAGTCACGTGTGTAAACCCAACACCATCAACTCGCACCGAGTCGCGTATAGTAGTATAGTAACCGTATAGTAGCCTCGGTATAGTGGTATATAGTAGTCCGCGGCACGCGTCTAAAAATAGCCATCAATATCGCGCGTCTAAAAATAGCCTCTCACAATTGAACGTATCCTTTCTTTCCACAGCTCTCACTCGCTTCCACCTCTACATTTCCCGCATATAAGTATCGGCGTCATTACGGTGTCGTCTTGATGCTGCTACTGCGTCGTCATTCGCGCGCCGCATCTCCTCTCTCGTGGTTCCCCTGAAAAAAATGTTGCCATAATATACACGCCCACAACGCCGGAATATTTCTCTGCCGTGTCGACCCTCTGACTATTAGATGTTATATGCGGGATAATTGCGAGAGTATATAAGTAGAGGGAAGCGGACGATTGGCTGCTACTGCTGGAGTGTCGAGAGCTAACAAACCAAACAAGATTATATACGTATGCAGACGGGTGCTTATGTGCATTCGGTGCGGCTGTGAAGCAGTGAAAGCACGACGACGGCAGCGTTGTTTTCGCTGCGTCTTATAATCATTTTTTTAAATATTGCATTTTTTTGAAAAGTCAAAGACAACAGCCAAAAAAAATCTATTGTCTTCTAAGACATCGGAAAAATAAAAGAATCATATTCGTGTAAATATTCTCCGGGCAATACACGCGCACACTTCAAAAAAACGAAGCACCTTCCGATTGTCAGATTCGTGGAATGCTCGGTCCGAGCGGACGAACGCTTGTCGGCAAACGACAAACACACATACGCACGAGTGAGAGAGAGAGAGAGAGGAGAGAGAGAGAGACTCCCACAGAGTTCACTCGCCGTCGCGTCTCTCTAAATTTGCAAATATTGCACGTCGGTGTTGCCGTCGTCGTCCAAAAATAGTGGAAGCGACGCTGAAAACGATGACACGCATTGAAAATGTAGTCGTGCGCGGCGCGAGAATCGGTCAGCGCCATGCCACGTTTGCGGCGCATTCCGAAATAACGAAAACTCATTTGTGTATTTATGTATGCTCTCTTCCCCCACTTTGCGCGGCAGCGGCGCGCAGGAGGTGTAAAGAGAAAGACACACGAGTGTAGTAAGCGAGCACGTGTAGAGATATATGGATTTTGAAAAGTTCAGAGAAAATAGCTGAGTCGATTCGAGGAGGAAAAAACATGGGCGCGTGTCTGTTGTTGTCCTTGTTGTACTCTGGTCTTCTTCCTCTCTCGCTCTCTATGATGACATTATACCTGTCCAGTTGGCTCGTGTGTATATGTTATACGCGTTCGGAAAGTGAAAAATAGGTATGGGCTGTATAGCGAGATTCAAAAGGCTGATACGAGGTGAATATTAACTGTCAGGATTTTTTTCAAGTTCCTCATTTTATTCCTGGATGGAGATGATTCGGCGGTATATTTAGAGTCATTAAAATACACGAGATGAGCACGCACATTAAGTGAAAAGGAAAAAAATAATTAGTTCTATTTTGACTAATTCTAATTAAATTACGATTATTAGCTACGGCTGTCAGTAGATGATACTAATTATATTTTTCCGCGATAGTGCTTCTATTTTTAAAACAAACTCATCCTTTTCCTTATGATCGCGCGTGTGTAGATGAATCACTAATCTTTCGCCTGTCTGCCTTTAAAAAATGCTGTATGTCGTTATATGAGGAAATCTTCTTTAAATCAGCTATCAGAGGATTCAGAAAATGGGAAAAACGGGAAAAACTTTTCAGAATGGAAGCACACGTTATTATACATTCTTGAGGAAGCCAAAATTTAAAACTGCAATTATACCGGCAAAAGTTTCGCACGAGTCATCAAAATCACCCGGCGCCAGCACATCGAAGTTAACGCATTATACCCGTTCTTTTTATATCCACCAATTGACCCAAGCAAAAACAAAACGAAAACACAATCGTTCAATAACGTTTCCCTCCGCGAGGGTAGGGAGCAGGAACCTGCAAAGCTGACACCCGCTTTTTGGCCAGCTTTAATTAAATCCACGAGCACAACTCGATTCGCAAAGAAAGAGAGAACGAAGTGAAAAGAGAAAAAAGAGCGCGCGAAGCGCAAACATCCTCGATCCGAGTTCATTTAGGCTCCCGGAGGCTAAAAACGAGTAAATTCTATTAATAACTTCCCGTAGGAACGAATAAAGGCCACTCGGTGTATTTTTAAATACGTCTGCGCTTTTTATATACACCTATGCGTTCACTTCGTTTTCCTTTGCTTTTTATTAGCCGTACGGGTCTACGTGTACGTATATATACACATATCCTCAGCAGGGGAGTATATAAACGCTCTTCGTACCGCGAAATCTGGCTAAGCGAGAAGAGCAACGTTCAAGTTTGAGGTTATGTTTGAACATCGCTTGGGTGTTAATACTTTGTGTATTGAAAAAGTTCTTCTTGGAATCTGCCTCTGTTCAATTTAATGAATTTCACTTCAGCAAATTTAACACAAGCTGTTTCGCGCAAAGGAAGGAAGTGCCGGTACACGAACAAGATTTTACGTTTGCTGCGGCGACGGAAAATCACTGTGTTTCTGACGCTTAATCGTAATCGCAAGTCCGCGCGCACACGAGAGAGTTTTTTGACGTTTGCAGCTAACAGCAGTAGCAGTCCGTGTAAAAGTGTATAATGATCGGTTTTGTCGGTCATTTGGGAGGAAAGAGATAATTTTACGATACGCGCGTTTGGCAACAGCCGGAATACATCGAGTCACATCCACGCGTATATAGTTATATGTACTCAGTGTATACATTATAAGCAGATTTGCAATTATCAGTTATAATACGTACGGAACTATTAGCTATCATTAACAAACCTCTTCTTTTAGGGCAGTTATAATATGCATGAATCATAACAAATGCTTTGCTATTATCCTTTTTTTCAGGTTTAGAAAGCGTTTTCTTTAATTTCCGTTATTAGTAGGGGTAAGGGCGACATGCCAATGCGAGATTTTTACGATAGGGGTTTTCACTCGTTGGGTTGAACCATAAAACGTCCAGGTACATCAGGCGTCTTTTGTTGACCTTTTTTTCTGCATTGTTTTACTGCTTAGTTTTTCGACTGTTCCTATAAGGAAATAGCCAACCGTGAATTTCCCTTTCGAAGGTCAGTTTTATATGGCTGAGTAAGCTTAGACTGCAGACATTGATTCTTTGACGAAAATAGCGGAACACGTGTTTTGGAGCTTTTTCCGAAGCATCGTTTCCTCAGTTTACGACATGACCCACAGGTTGTGCACTCTCCTCCTCTCGTCATTTATTAATAGAAATAGAGACTATTTTTGGAAAATATACTTCCGAAAAATATTCCATACCATGTGCATTTCGTCATCGTTAAGCCGAAGTTGAGATATCGAAAGAATAATATTTTGATTCGAAAATAGAGAGAAAGTACAGTAAAAGACACAAAAAATATAGAAGAAGTATTTATCCTGAAATTATTTTCAGTTGGGATAATATTACTAAAGGTGTAAATTATATGGATATATAGATCTACAGCCAATATTATTTTCTGTTTGTCATTCTGTTTACCAATCATATTTTCGAAGTTGTTTCATCTTCATCGAGTAGCCAAATATTGCTTCAGTATACATAACTTTCCATAAAAAAAACAAAACCTTTGTCGATTCCGATACATATAATATAATTTATTGTAAGCATCTGCATTCGGTGCAAATTGTAAGCTCGCAGAAAATGCTCAACATTTCTTTCGCTGTAGTGACGCAGAATATCTATTTGACGTAACCGAGAATAGGCACACAGGGAAAGAAATGCAAAACACAGCAGCAGTATAATATCCTCGTGCAGAAGAGTGTTCGCCGCTCTTTATACATCAAGTAACTTTTCGCGAAGCGCAAAAACTTTCGCGTCACACACAGGGAGCGCCGCAACTGCATCGACACGCTCGTCGCTGTGCTCACACAGACACACACATACACATACATACACAAAACGTGCTATTATTAGACCTGAAACTCTCTTGGGGCTCTCGGCTTAACTCGCTTGCCGCTAGCTCTTGGTCGCGTTAGAGGCGATGCCCGCGAGTTTTATGCGACGCTCGGCGAGAATTACGATTTCACGATCGGCGGCGACTCTGTGTACAGTATATACGTTGCAAGAGAGACAGAGAGTGAGAGAGAGAGAGAAGGAGAAGAAAAAGGTAAGCGCGTCCGCCAGGTGGCTCGGACGAAAATAACTCGCGCACAAGAGAGCGAACGTGCGCGCGCTCGCAGCAGGAAGATATTGCAGCACTTTGAAGCGATAAGCGCGCGCGCGAGAGCGAGAGGCAGAGCACTGCAGCGGTGGAGGCACGACGGCCACGACGACGACTACCTGTTGATCGCGAACGCTGCTGCTGCTGCTACTGCCGCTGCCGGCACTCGGTGAATGTCGATGATGCCGGGGAGAATGTCGCGAGTTGTGCCGTTTCTGCGTTGCTGCTGCCGCCGAGCGCTCTCGAACTCGAAACGCGTATCGGAAAAGAACGGTTTTATTTTTATCATGCAGACTCGCCAGGTGAGGCTGCGTCTTGTGTGTAGAACGCGGCAGATTTTATTCAATTGAACGGAAGATTATTGAAATTGGAGTTAATGGTTTCGAATGAATATAAGGGGTTTGTGACAGAGACCGTGATCAAAGCATGTTTGAATGATAATAAGTAAACAGCATAAATGTATAATTATTCAGTTGGTAAATAGCACTAATTTTATACAATGGTAATCTCGTAAATTACGGAGTCATGTAAAATATGCACATCTCGTGCTAATCAAAGCGTTTAGTGACGTGTGTGTAAGCGGTAATGGTTTGTGCTTTTAAACGCAGAGAAGCATCAGAAGATGGTTTTTTAAGTAGCGGTATAAAGAAGACGACACGTGCTCGTGTGGCTTTTTCAACTCTTCGTATACGCTACACGTGTTTATTGTGTAGGTACATTTACATCCAGCCGAGCTTGTGCGCTAGTTCTATTGTATCACTTTGTAAACACTGTCTCGAGGATATTTCTATCATGATTTAGCTCAGGCTTAATTTAACTTTTCTCGCTTATGTAAGTCGCTTAAAAAACTTTTGTCGCGTTAACTTCGACGTCACTTTGAAATAACAACTGCGATAAGATAGCATAAAAATAGAAGAAAAAATGTTTTCTCTCTATTTTTGAAGTTTTTCCATTTCTACGGGTATTTATATATTTTGGTTGAGAACTATACTTTCGAGCAAACGCTATTTATGTACGCGCAGCTCTCAGCTGATCAAGAAGAGCAGAGTGGGTAGCTACCCGTATGCGTAACTTCCCCATCATTTTTAGCAGATATTATATTCGGAATACTCAAAATTTGATGATTCGTGTATTTATTGAATT
The DNA here is from genome assembly GCA_020010945.3 of Muscidifurax raptorellus. NCBI lineage: Eukaryota > Metazoa > Arthropoda > Insecta > Hymenoptera > Pteromalidae > Muscidifurax > Muscidifurax raptorellus. Next base: position 12,193,821 of record CM052078.1, on the reverse strand, counting down.
ATTAATGCTCGGCCAAGCAGCATCACAATTATAATTATTATTAGGTAAAAAAAGAATTATCTTATTAGCATTGTTTGCACAACCTTTATATATTTACTTTAATGCCGTATCTTCTTTACATATAACTGTATAATGATGTTTCCGCGCAAAAAAGCAGTAACTGTCGCTTCGTTAAAAAAAAACTATGAAATTACGTTACAAGTAAATTTTAATTGCTCATCTGAAAGCAATTGCTCATTATACAAATTTGCAATATTATGCTTCAATTTCCGACAGCAATTTGGCCAAAGTCCATTTTTCAATAGAACAACTAGTTGACTAATTATAAGTATAATCTCAGAGTTTCATTTACTATAAATTTTATTCTCCTAAAATTATCCATTACAAAGTATAATGATTGAATCATTATCAGAATATTCTTATACAAAACATACGACGACGCTATAGTTTTATTTTTAAAACTATATTTAAAAAGCCAACATTCGGTGATAATGCGCAGATTTACGCCGTCTCCGCTATCTACAATTCAGCAATTTCCACTCCGTAATTATATATCACAGAAAGAGCACATAAACAAAACTTCTTATCAAAGGGCATCGTACCGCTATAAATCTCGGAAAGTCCCAATGGCACGAGAATTTATTCGTCATATTCGACGTTGTTGGACGATATTCAAATGACGTACGTCTGCGCATTATTAAACTACATTACAATCGGGGAAATAAAAGCTACATTTGAGCGCAAGCATTTCTTACGTTTCAAACATAAAACAATTTTTTTTAAACTCAAAATTAAAAATAAATACGTAAATAAATAAATAACAACGCCAGCCAACGTTTCTCACGCACTCGCGAGAGATCAGAGAGCGGTAGTATAGTATATAACGCTCTTGCAACTGCATTGGAGCATGCAACTCTCGCCGCTGCCAGCATGTCTGGCGTAGTCGGCTCGCGGCGTGTATATAATAGCGGGTCTCTCTCTCGCTCGCGAAACCGGACTCGCGCGAGTCCGGCCGAGAACGAGCGCGGATAGATAGGCCAAGAGAAAAAGAGAGAGAGAGGGAGAAGGAGAAACATAGTGTATAGTATACTGCAGAGGAGATGAGACGCGCGCGCTCTCGCGGAAAACCGCGAGCTCAGGAATGCAAGCGCAAGCGCGGCGACATTCAATTAGCGCAGCGTAGAAGAAGTAGCAGTGCAAACGAGAGCTGCTCTGCTTGCTCGATTATGCGATTCTTTTCACGATTGCTCAGGGCGAGGGTGACTCCGAAGAGAGATTTTTTAAAGAATTATTTCGCAGTTCTTTTTAACAGACACAGTGAATTTACGAATCGCAGCATATTTTATTGTCTTGTTATTATTATTCTCTAAACAGAACATTTAGATTGCATGCGATGACGTCAAACGCGTTCAGCCTATTCCTCCGAAGTGACAACGCGAATGAAAAAGAAAAACAACAAATCTACATTGCTATTTATATACGTATAAATTGCAGCGTTTAAATATAACGTTGACTATAAATACATGTGCTGCTCTCCTCTCGCACTCGTTGCTTGAAATAAAAAGAAATCGCAGCATCCCTTCTGCCTCATTTTCCTTTTTCATAATTAAATTTCAAATCTGATTTATTAAATAAACAAGCTCTGGACTCGTCCAGCTTCGAAAATAGTATCTCTCCAGCGATCCTCGTGTGTGTTCTAATCGCGCTGCTTCTGCTGCTGCTGGTTGACGGCGGCGGCGATCGTTTCATCGCAAAAGCCAGGGAGAACGAGATTCGAGAAACGGGTTTTCGCCGAGCTCTGAAAAATGTTAATGCGTGTGTTCGATCGCGCGGAGCACTGAAATAATTACAGGGCAGTGAGTCATATCTCCGGAGGATTATGAAAAACCTTTTGTGCCGATTTGCTTGATTTTTGGACTCTCTGATGTAAATTTTTATTTTTGGATCTATAACGATCCGACGATGACAGCTTTGATATTTGCGAGCCCACGATTAATTGATGCTTTCGAGCGTGTATTTTTAGGCTCACGCGCGCGAGAAGAATGCGAATTGAGTTATCGCGATAATTAAAGTATCAGCGCTTTGCTTTGCATAATTAGAAGATTTGAATGCATGGAGTACGAAAATGGATACGCGTGCGCGTGTTCAACGAAACCAGGTACAATTCTTCGGGGTAATTACACTTATTAGCCGCTATAACAGACTGTACATGAGCTACATGACAATTAGCACTCGGTGAACATTCGAAAGTCATACGGGTTTTTTTAGTGTGTCCAGAATTGTCAAACTTCTCAATCAATTACGAACCTAATGCGTTGAAGTGTGGTAGCAAAGAAAAAAAATTAGACAGATGCACTTTTTAGATAAAAAAGCAGTATCGAGATTCTAAAAGAAGCCGAGTCTGCGTCAGAATTATGCAATATAGAAAAATGCCTTTATGCAATGTCGTTCGTCACCTCCTCGTGCATATGTGCAAAGTCACTTTTATACATTATGCAACTAAAATCTCGACGAAAAAAAATATGCGTCTGATCGGGAGTAACGAGTTACAGTCGATATCTTATATAGATATATTCATAAACCGTTTCTCTCTCTCTCTCTCTCTCTTCGGCTCTTTCCATTATCCCATCTACATCGCTGTGAATTTTCAACGACATTGCGTCGCGCAAAAACAGAATATTCTCTTCGAGCGTGAGATGCTAAATCGCAAGGAGAAGCAAAGAGAAAAGTCTTTATCGTAGAGTCCGATAAAAATACGATCAGCGAGCACGCAACGTAGTTGCTTCAAAGAGTCGTGATACGAGACGCATGCAGAAATTTAATGATGCCACTCGGACGCGCTGCTGTGCCTCAATTTTTTACCGTCGTGCTGCGGGACAGAAATAACTATTCAGCGAGCGTGTGCATTGGAAACGGTGCAGTCGATCGTTTTGTGCACTATATGATTTAATGCTCGATTTGATGAATGATTTGATGAGGTCTTTGATTGCTGTGTACTTTTATTACCGGGCAATCGGTTACCGTTGTTGATTTTACAAAATGTTAGTTTCATATAAACGTTAAAGAAATATTGTTTGATGGAATTTTAAAATTCTCTGCTTGTGTGTGTGCAGTTTCTGAAATTTCGAAGACTAATTTTTTGGATGTTTTGCAGGTGGCTGTTTGTAGTTGACACCGAAGCAAAGACGAAATCTGGTTGTCGGCAGCATGGTAGAGAAATAGCCCATCCAAAATCGCAATATTCTTGCTGAAGTTAACCTGCCATGTTGTTTAGGTAAGTCAAGTATTCTTTTCTTTTATTTTTTATCCAAGCGATAAGCGTCGGAATATCATTTTGAAACCCTAGAGTAGCTTCCGGATAAAGTTTCTTGAGATACAGTTATGTGTTTATGATGTTTGAGTTATGCGTCACAGAGGATGAGCTGAAAAAAAAGATTAAAACAATGCGCAGGTGTAATGTTTAGAAAACATGTGTATAAATTGTTGTCTTATGATATGGAAACAATGAAAAAAAATTTTAATTATAGAATCATTTCTTTTTAATGCATTAATTGCTGTATCGAAATTTCTGAAAACTATAATTCAAACAGTTTCAAAATCGTCGTATTGAAAATATCTGGGCAGCCTGCTGCAGCTGATAATTAAACAACATTTGTTCAACAAATTTTAAACTGCTCTATAATTACACAGCGCCACACATGTTCCGATCAATCGTTCAGCTGTTCGACTGGTACCGATTGTAAATAGTAATGCTAGTGAAAAACATTTTTTTAATTCCAAGTCAACTAACTTCTGACGATGAACGTCTAAATATTCAACATTTATGATAAGAAACATTTCTAATTCAGTGTTCTGATCTCTTATCGATCTAATTCCAAAGTCCAACTTTTATGCGTATTTGAGTGTAATTGAAAGAAGATTAATTAAATAAATAACGTAGAACTACATCGGATGATGATAAAATATAGTTTTCATACTTGATACCTTTTCTAGATGAAAATTAATGTGATGAACTAACTACATCCCAATTGTATGAAATCTTGAGAGTTAAATTTTATCAATTGCAAAGGCATACAAAATATTGTTTTTCCATTGCTTGATTATAGCTATCAATCAGTATGACATTTATTTTTATTGTCCGTCTGACAAACGCACAGAACATATAAAAACGATCCGGTGGCCTAGTTATTAAATCTTTAACCTTTTAAAAGATAATTGTACTAATAATACTGATGAATTTCCCATATCGTCAATTTAATATATTCTAAACATTCTTCAATCATCTGAAGCTTGTTTTAACGCTGTATCATTATCGTTGCTCAGAAACGCAAGGAAAACCAGACACCAATTCATCCGTTTACATTTACATACTCCAACAGGCTACCTCAGCTTCCCCGTCGCTCACTGCAGATATTATATAATAAATACAGGCATTTATCATCCTGTCGTATTATTTTAATACGTTATCGCGGTCCACGTTCACTATCATCATCAAGGGAATGGTTACGCCTCCTTTGCAAGAGAGAAAGAGCAACCGAGCTGTTGTAGTCGATAATGTATAAAGACGGAGAGGGAGAGAGAATACGCGAGCGAAAAGAAGTATGATTACGCTGTTTAAAAGTGAGACAGAGAAAGCACAAATCAGCGCTTCTCCCGTTCTCCGGATGCACTTAAGAAAGATGAAATGCTATTCAAATCTGGTGATAATATGTTAACTTGCTTTGTAGTATCTTTGGCTTCAAGTCTCTTATCTTTTAAACTTCTACAGCATGTTCAGAAAATCTTTCCATTTGTCTCTTCTTCATTATTCCTTATACATACTTACATTGGCTACTTATAGCTGTACAAGATACGTTTGGAACCGGAGCACTACCATGATTAAATTCTATCATTATATACCATCTCTATGTGCTGGCTTTAATATCAATTATAGCAATTTCAGCGTGCTCTGGTCGTTCGTTCCTATCATTGCGTTCTCTCTCTTTGTAAAACAAGAACCTAATATATCTATCGTAGAGAAGTAAAGATATGAAGTACACGATTTACTTGATTCCGTGAATTTTAATCCCAGCATTCGTTGAATTATTCCAACGCTGAGCTTCGATTCAGTGAATAAGAAACTGAGAGGGAGAGAAAGACGGAAAATCTGAGCTGCCAAGTTTAATTGGTTCTGAGAATTTAAGCCCGATGAATGATTCAGACGTGGATCGATGTACAATCTTCAAGACACATCGTTGTATATGTAGAGTGTTATTTACTTTTATTCCTAGCGGCATTATATCGTACGTTTTCTTATATAAAATTGACGGAGAAGTAAGCGCTGTTTTACCAGGATAAACGAAGGCATTTTGATGCGTCCTTGACTATATAATACACGCATACATGAATACACAATACCGATCGATCCCGATCTAGATATATCACCGGAAGAATCATTGTTTCCAAAGGCTACGTCTGAGCCAACCTGACAAATCGTTCTTTCTTTTTTCCCCATCGGATACTTCGATCGATTTTTAAAATACGCGCGGGCGCAACGGTCTTCACTTTTATCCTCTCTTCCGACAGCGGCTGCGCAGCTTTCGAATGCGAATAAAAGAAAATCTCGTACGCACGCACAGTCAAAGTGGAACGCGTTAACAGAAAATAAAACAGTCGCGAGAGCTCTTAGCTATTCCACCTAATTTTCTAATTTCCCCATATAAAGAAGAGAACGCGTCCGTCCAGTCTCTATCCATCTCTCTCTCTCTCACTATCTCTGTCTCTCTGTCTCTGTCCTAGCGCGTGCATGCTCTCGATGAAGCAGTAAATGCACTTGTCCGCAGCGAAGAAGTTTTTATAGCCCCTGTGGCGAGTCTCGCCGCTAACTCGGCATATCCTTCGCAACAGCAGCAGACGTAAGAAACACGACAAAGTATAACATCGTCTAAGCCGAGCGCGCGCGCGCGCGCGGGCACACGTGCAACGTGCAATTATCTTCCCTTGCGATGAGTCTCAAGAGTAGCGGCACGTCCAAAGAGCTACCGCGCCACGATGGCTGCCGCGAACGCTCGTAATGATAGTGCAGTCGCGAGAGAGAAAGAGAGACCAGTATACGCACGCTATAGGCCTATTATGCACTGCGATTAGGACAGGGTATAAATGACCGCGGCCAGCGACGTGTACCCTTTTTTTTTCTTTTTGTAGGATGAACTTCTTCTGGGTGGGGTGGGCGTTTTTTCAGGCTGCGATATGTGTCTGGTATACTTATGATCGTTAAGCGAGATGTTTCGAAGGTGGCTATCGAGAGAGCGTTTATCGTGGTAAACATGAAGTCTGATTAGAGCGGTAAGGAGTGCGCGTTTATCGAGGCGAGTGTGTGTATTGAAGAACAGTGCGCGTAATATGATGATGCATATTATTCTTTGTTTGAAATTTGTATACCTGCGGATGAACAATCGACGTCGTCACTTTGTTGTTTTGTGAAAAAACTTATATTACCTATTTAGCCGGATTCAACTTGGCTGCAGTTTTTATCATAACAATGAATCGTTGATATTGCACCTACTGCCGCAACGAATTCGCGAAACAGTAGTAAAAGATGTAAGTCATTCATCCAACCGAGCGAGATTTTAAATCGATATCTATGCATACGTTGTATAAACTAGAGCGGGAATTCCCAAAACTCCATTCAAGACCCAATTACACCTTACGCGGAAAGAGGCTGAAAAAAATAATTGCTATAATTATTTAGCCAACGCACGCAATGCTCCTCAAACATGGAAAATCAATTAAGCAAACACAACGCTTAAAATCATCATCAACAGTCATACAATTAATCATCACGATAAAAACTTATTTTCCATTCTCTAGCATTGCACTGCACTCATCTGCGTAGAGCATTATGTACACACACGCAGCATTGCGACAAAAACCAGTAGCTCAATTACACATCTGCATACACACAGCATGGGCAATTGACGGAAGTACCTTCGTCGCTCTTCCGCATCGATCATGCGACCGATTTATCTTTCTCTTTCGCGTTTTGTCATTTCCTTGCGTGTCTGGACTCTCTTTATCGCTCTAATGAAAATGACCACGTGCTGCGTAAGATTTCGACGCTCGTATACAACACGCCACGGCATTACTCAGCCGCCGACACACACACACATACAGCTCATACTATACTTTGTTCGAGAGAACGATCTGCGCGTACGGCCGTAAACGTAATTCGCGCTTTTATGCGTCTATATACGAGTCTCAGTCGTGCTGTGAGGTTATTACGGAGCTTATTCCGGGACTCGTGCTTTGAGCTACGAGCTCTCAGCTTAATTTTTCACGATTAGCTTTGTGTCGCTATTTTCTGATGGGAGAATTGACACGCTATTTTTGGCGTGATTGCTCCTCGCTCTGTCATGTGACTTACATTATTCTCTCGAATAGATGCGGAATCAGGCGTGTCTATATTATAGACCGTTCTCTTTGTTGAGAGTGAACTTTGAATTATGGGTGAATAATTTTCTAGCGTTTAAAAAAAACTAGACGTATATTATGCTCGCGGATTATTATGACTAGAATTTATGTGTAGCATAAAAGGAAATCGTTGAGTCCTCGATAGCCGATTCTATTATTTTTATACACGCACGAGAGCACTCGGTATTTGTGATTTCCGCTCTCGCTCTTTTTTTCTATTATCACTGGTTTGTGTGTATACTTTAATGAGTCTGCGGCCCATTAATGTCCAACTTCACGCAATCGGGTGTCAAACTCTCGACAAATACAAGAGCCTGTTGACGTCGAGCGAGAAAATCGCTAGGAGAATGAGTATTTTTTTGTCTCGACAAGACGTGACGAATATAATGGGACTATATACGCTACTCAGCAAGCATAATGATTCACAAAGAAAAACTTATTTATTCCCCGAGCCGCCGCGTGTCATTGACAGCAATGAAATCGATGCTTTTTTTGTTCGTCACGTTTTTTAACAATGCCCTCCCCGAGTTATTATAACATCGATTATATTTTCGGTTTCGCTCTATTACGCATGTGAGACGATATTCCTCTTATATTATACGTAATTGCACGCAATTAATCATCCGCGTGTATAAGCGATGCTCTCCTTAATTATAATTAGTATCGACAAAAGCTCGCTTTGACATTCGCCAGAGCCAAAAAGGATTTCTCGGAATCAGCAGCAGCAGCAGCAGTATAGAGAGAAACTAAGCAGTGGTGGCTAGACTACTCTGCCAAGATAGAAGCTGCCGCATAAAACAGCCTCTAATTATCCACCGGCGGTTGGCTCGCCGACGCCGCGGCGAGTCTCTGCTGCACACACGCCCCCGCGGGAGTCGCGGGTTATTTCAGCTTGTTTGTTATTTTCTGTATTCTTTTGGCTTTGGTAAAAGGCTGATCTTCTCCTTTTTTTCACGATTAAACTCTCTTCGCTTTACACCTGATACGTGAATCTGCAGTCGCTGCTATTCGTCATGTCGAATAAGTGGACGTTCTTTCTCTTCTGCAAACGAGTCGGCTAAAATTGGACTCCATAGTACAGAGCTCCGGCGTTTATTATGAAGATAAATTAGGCGAATTTGTTTGAGCGTTAACTCTTGTTTGATGATCCGTCGCGGTCGAGAAGGCTATATAATCTCTCTCGGGCTAAGCCTGCTGGCTTTCCGTGAAAAGAAAGTTACATATACACGTACCAGATTTCGGTTATAGTCAGACAATATTGATGTGTGCTACTTGAACTTCCTGGTAAGCATTCCATTTGAAATTATTGCTACTATTACTCTACAATTTAAATTCTGTATTCGAGGTAATTAGGCTTTACCTATCTCAAACCGACGAATAACGAGCTTTTGCACGCACCATTTTTCAAGACAAAGCACTTATATACATAAACACACACACTATTTTTTAATCCCGGTTGAAGCGTTCCGTCCGCGCACAAAGCCTCCGACACGGAAAATTCACGCGAATTCTCCGCGCGTCGCTGTGCTCTTGGACACGGGCCACGACGCGGCGCGCTTGAATACCTCTCCTCGCGGCACTGATGCACTTTGCCAAAAATCCACTCAGTCCGTTCGACGGTATCCGACATCGGGACGATCCCGTCAGGCGAATGTACAAGAGTCTATGGAGAATTTTCGGAATATGCATATATATGACACGTAATACCGCGGACGTTCGTTGCACCCGATTCTCTGTCTCTCTGCGGTGTTTATCAAAGCTCTATTGGGGCCAGTCGCGGAGGAGAGCTTACAGGCGCGAAAATAACATCGCCGGTACGTGATTTCGAGGTATTTTCGCGAAGCTTTGTTTGTCCAAGTCGCTCTCTTATTATCGTTGTTGTTGCGCAATGAGCGTTCAACTTTTCTAGAACAAGAACCAACAATACACGTACGTCAGATGTATATATACAAAAGAAAAACCGCCGATACAGCTTCCGCAAAGACATAAAAGCAAAGTACGATATAGTGTATATATCCATTAAACGACGTTACATTATATACGTATATACACACACACGAGAGCGCGAGCGGTGCAATAAAAAAAAGCTGCTGAACAAGGCTCGCGACATAAAGACTGCAGCGCGAAGCGCTTTACGCCCCTATAAATAGCGCAGAGTGGCTATGTAGCGTCGTATAGCGGCCACCGCTGCCGCGAGATCTAGTCATCCATCACTTTCCAGGTGCGTTTTATTGCCTGTCATTACACGGGATATCTTTCAATCTCATCTTTCAATTACCGGCTCTCGCGCAGTAGCGCGCGAAGAGTCGCGGATTTTTTCCTGTTTCTTGATATGCTCTCCACCCCGTGTGATGGGCTGTTATACAGAGAGGAGGACAGGACGTTTTGTTATAGAGTAGTAGCATCAGCGGGTGCCGTTTGATTAGATCCTGCCGCGCGATGTGTATACCGTTAACGCGCTCTTATATCACACATAGCTCGTACGTATATACGTCGGCTGCTTCTTCTTCTTCTTCTTCTTCTTCTTCTTCTTCTTTGATAGAGCCTTTGCATGTATATTATTGGGAAGAAGAAGTGTATCGAAATTTGAATGATGCTGTTTCTCGATTTGGAGTGTACGTTATTCATACCGTATAAACCGCGAGTGATTACTTGGTGCTTCTCGGAAGGCGTTTTACGGCTGCGCATCCGTCTCTTGTTTAGAGGTCTTTTCCGGATTTGACTGCAGACTTGATTTTACTACAGCAGTCGTTGACTCACCGCCGCGGCTCGAAAGAAAAAGAAACGCGATATATAATAATTCCCTCGTTTTTATTATACATACATATAGATTGCGCAAAATGAGCGCAATCATAATTTAATAACGCCGATATGAAAGGGAGCTGCACACCGTACACTCGCGCGGTGTCAATCAGCATACAGCAAGATCGAGCCTGGTTCTACAAAATATAATTAAATTTATATAAAGTCAAAAAAAGGGGCAACGACGCGGGAGACTAGCTCTCGAGAGCAAGGAGAATAAAAAAAGAGAGAGATTTCCTAACAGCTGCGCACTCTTGTTCATTAATATGCGTCGTCGCGTCTCGCAGAGCCGCGGCAAAAATATGCCGCAATTTATGCATCCTAAAGTAATAAGCCGGCCTCACGTACTCCCGTTTATATTTACGCCGATATGCGATGAAGATACTAATGCCCGCGCGCGCGCGCTACTATCATTTTCGACGAAGCTCGCGGCGGATTTTCCATATACGAGTACGCTCATACTACTGCACTTTATTAAAATTCTGCCGAGTATATATATAAGTGCAACTTTTCCTTAGCGCGTCCTCGTCGTCCTCTCCTCGCGGCTTTGGTGGATCGGAAATCCGAGAGGATTTGCATCGCGTATAATACGGCTTATTCCCGCGAGCGCCGATGGTTAATTTTAGATCGTCCGCGGCATATTGTAGCTATTGTATACAAATCTTTTTTTCCTGACGGCCGATTATGATTTTTTTTATGGCGCCAAGTCTCCTCTCGAGCTGATCAGCGCTCTAACGTTAATTCGCAGTATTGATAATAAATATGCTTCACGAGGCGTTAATCAGCTGTTGACATAACGAGAATCAGCTGTGCTAAACGCGCCGAAGTGGTTCGGCAATTATCACCCGTTTGTGGCGCGTTGTAGGCTGCCCGAAACTCTTCTGCGCCGCGAGATTGAAGTTGTTGGAGAGAGAGGAAAAAAAACAAAGTTTCTAGATTCGTGCGAAGGTGACGATCGTGTGTTATATGAGACTGACATCTTCTGTGACAAAAGTGTTTTTCTTTTTCACTGCTGATTCGGCTAATTTTGCTGCCTTTTGAGATAGATAGAGACAGAGAGAGAGAGGGAGATATTGTACTATATTCGCTGCAATAACGTCGTGATTAACTTTATTAACTTACGCAGCATTTGTTCCAGTTTTTCCGTCCCCGTGCAGTGTGAGATCACATTTCTGACCTACTTGCTGTGTGTTATATTTTTGGATTGTATTCGCGAAACAATCGTACGTTTCGAAGAATAATACTTTCGTTGAAATCTGAACGCATTATTTAGATTATATTTGAAAATTGAGTCGATTTCAAAAATTTCCGTCATCTTGAAAACTCAAGAAAGCTTCAAAAATTTAACGAGCGATTCGGCAAGCTGTAATAAGGGAAGAGTATACATATAACGAAAGCGAGAAAAATATCCGCAGACAAACTGTACCGCTCCGAGTCCCCATGCACATATGAGAAAGAGACTACGCTATCAATGTTTATCCAAATGATACGCGCGCGAGTGTTGACCCTGATTTTTTGCATAAACGCGCGCAAAACCCAAGAACATAGAACGCTGTTTGCTGCGCTTCTGCTCTTGTTATATGAGGGTATATATGTGTGTGTACATCATTTTATATAGAGCAGCTCTGTCGCGATAAAATCTCCCTATAATTCTGCGGTAGTTGAACGGGGCCTCTCTCTCTCTCTCTCTCTCTCTCTCTCTCTCACACACACACATACACTCCCGATGTTGAATATAAGTTTTGTTGATAAATAAGAGAATGGAACGCGTATAAGCTCCCGCGGCTTTTATCTTATCGCGAACGGCTGTACGAAAGCGACGTGCTTTCGCGAGTCAGTGTTTAATGCGCGGAATGTGTATACAGCGATCGAGAAACTACGATTTTGTATACATATACGTGTACTATTTTAGTTTAATTCATTCAGTATTGTTTTTACGGAAATCGTTCTCCGCGGGCGTCGAATTAACGCTCGAGTCATCAACTCTCCGGCATAAAGAGCGAAGAAGAAATGCCCATAACTGTCGGTTTCATCGACCCAGTTTGCGCTTTCAAATTACCCCGATTAATATGGTGATAAAAAAGAGCGGAGAAACGAAGAAAGAGAAACGAAAGAAAAGAAGGCTCGACGCGATTCAGAACCGGAAAGTTTCGGTGCTTTTCGTTGCCCAAACATCGCCGGATCGGTACACACAAAGAAGAAGAAGAAGAAGAAGAAGACGAGAAAGAGAGAGAGAAATCGCCCCCAAGGATGGAAATGATTACAGCCCGCCGGTAAACTATACGGCAAATAAGGGCGTGTGCGCGCGAATCGCACACCGCCACCGCGATTGTTAAGTATTACTGCGCTGCGCGCGGCGGACGAACTGTGCCGCTCTTTAATTCTTTCATTTTTTACTTATCCACCTCTTCTTACACTCTCCACCTCATCCTCGTAGCCTTTTTAAGAGATCCTGTTTAAGAGATGACTTTTTCGAGAGCCTTGATGCTGCGCGGATGATGTCCCTCGTGACGCCTGATGGCTTCTCTTTTTTCTCTCTTTCTCGTCGTCGACGCTGGTTTATTATAAAGTTAATATGCCGATAATTTAATATGGATATGTGTATATACACGGGATCTCAGGGCCGGTTATTTATAGAACGCTGAAAGAACAGGTGCGCGCGTATTGTGTATACGTATACGCGTAACCTTTCAAAATTTTCCTCGGAAATACTTCTTCATCCAATATACAATCAGGATGTGATAACGATTTATCGATAAACAATTGATTCTCTAATATTCAACATTACGTATCCTAGGCAGTGCGACGCGAGTCTCTGGCCACATGCAAGAGCGAAACAATTGAAACAGCGAATCGTGCGCGCACCTGTGGCTTTATATATTGCTTACATAATTTACTATCCCGTATTATACATGGCTCCGCACACAACGACGACGACGACGACGATGAGGCCTCTTTTTCTAAACAAACATGGGTGCGTCGCCCTTTCCACTCGGACACCTCTCCTCTCCTACATGTATATATACAGCTTTCCCTTTTATTTTCTCCGCGCTCTTTTTTTTCCACGCCTCCTCGCGCACACAGCAGGGCGTAATTGGCCGTTTAGCGACGCGGCGCCGTTCTAATATTCCACGGCAAATCGAATTACGCCTCGCTCGCGGCGCTAATTTTAGGCCAGAGGCGACACGATATTATATATATTTTCCGCGCTGCGACGACGACGACGACGGCACCTTTTACATATACATATATACAGAGAGCCCACGCGTATATAGGAGCTCCCGTGCGTAACCTCGGAGGTTAAATGACGCCGCAATTAAGGCCTAATTAGAGGCCACCGACGAGTTGAGATCTTCGCGCGAGGAAGAAGCGAAAGGCGCGAGAAGAGAGCGCGACGAGGCTGCGGCCGCGTGTCCGAGCGATTTGGCGCGCGCGGTTGTACGCGGCTCCGGAAAAATGAGAAGACTGCGATACGATGATATATGAATAGAATATAGAGCTGTTGTTATATAACAATGATAACTAATATAGTTGAGACTGGTATCGAGCGCCGATAACGTTGATCGAACTTTTGAATTTTAAATTGATTAGTCAACGTGCGCAAAAGGTATATAAGGAGGCATGACGCGAGATTAATCGGATGTAATGAGAAATTCGGTCGATCGCGACGATGACACGTTTTATTGTATTACATATCGCCGAACCGCGCGAATAATGCCTCGTTTGCAATTACCAATTGTTCTCTCTCGCTCACTCGGCGCTAGATGATTAAGCCACTTCGAGGAATTATTCGCAGCCGCGGCAGTCCAAGGTCCGGTATCCCGTCCGCGGGTTTTCTTTTGTCCGCGGAGAATAAGACGATTACAGATTATCCGCGATGAGTTACTCGTTGAATCGCATTGGAACAATGACGTTTAAATTTTCGGTTCCGTTTTTTTTTTGGCCGCTATATACACCCGGTAAAATCGCTCGTCGATTATTTATTAATATACCTGTAATTATCGCGAAACACGTCGAGATTCTGCGCGATATTTCGCGTCATTTGCGAAAATGAAGCGAGAGAAAAAAAATCGCTCGTTGCAATATACCAGTTCCTCCTCGGATCTAAAAATAAACCTACGCCATTTTTGCGCAAGAACAACTCGCGCGTGACTTTGAGGTTCATTATACATATTTGTTTTTTTGTCCTCTTGGCATGAATGATGAACGAACTCCTTTCGCGCGCGCGCGCGTGTATAATATGCGCGCCACGAGAGATCAATTAAATCTTATTCGATTAAACTGCCGCGAGTTTAAGAGGTTGCCGCTATTATCCTCTCGCTATGCGCGATTACCAATTCATATAGCGTGGCAATTATCTAATGTTTAGCACAACTTTTATGAGCGCGCCAAGTTGATAATTAATTTGAGCCACTTTGCAACGATTATATCTCTGAATAATAATATATACCTAGTTTTTTCCGTCTTCTCTTTTTTTTCGAGCGAAATAAGGTTTAAAAATAAGAATGTACACACACAGCGCACTTGCGCGCGATGCTGTAATAGCTTCTCAGCACAAAAGGCCCCCATTCCGCCGGTTTTTCATATTTTTCTAATTACACATTGTGTGCTCTATACGGAAGTAATTCCTCATCGTGTGCTCACGCGGTATAACTTTACTGTACTAATATATTCCCGGCGTTTCAAATAAAACCGAATCGCGCATAATTTCGTGACTCAAAAAAAAATCAATTATCACATATATATCTCCACCACGCCCCTACCTGTATATAGTAAAAAAAAAGAACGATAAAAATTCACTCAACCACGTCTGTATACGAGCGCTAACATACCCATTCTTAACCAGCGCGCACCAATGAGAACCGAAGCACGAGCGATTAATCAAAACAGGCCTTTCCTCCCCACCACGTATTCTAAGTCGAACCTTTGCTCGGCCAAATCCGCATGCCTTTTACCTCGTGTTGTCGGCGCGCACGTGTTCCCCTCGATTCTGCGCACCAGAGCTGTACACGCACGCATACAGCTATCGCACAGGTGTCGCGTAAAAAAGCTTCGACTTGGACTTTACCCCGAAAATTTTCTCAGTGGGGTGTTGGACGCGAACGCGTTTGCTTCTGCTTCACGGGAGGTCAATAGCTGTTTGTGTGAAAATAAGGTTTAACTTTGCTGTGTGTGTGCGTGTTTGTGTGTGTGATTATAAGTGATTGGTTTACATTTTCGGCTGTATATATAGAAAGTGATCGTGTATTATGCCGCTCATGTTATCTTCCTTTTTTAAATGCGAGTTGAGTGTAGTAAAGTTTTAATATCTGTAAAGTGATCAATCTATTAATTTAAGTGTATATGCAGTCACGGCTGTGTTTGCGATAGATTGTAAGTCGATACTGTATATACAAGCAATAAAGCATAAATCCGCCTCACTGCTTATAAAAAGCAATTTCCTTAATATTCCAAAAAACGTATCTGGATTGTAACTTCTTAAATCTCCAAACCCGTCCAGGTAAGACGGTCTTTGTAAATTAATCAGAAGGGTCGCTCTCGTTATTTCGCTAAAACCGTGCTTCTCATATGTCCCACGCGAGAGATTAGTCCGTTTATCGGCAAACCCATTTGCTCTTTTCCGCTGTTGCTCGGTCCATTACATAATTGAGCGTTCTCACCAACGTGTGGCACACCGCGATAGCTACAGGTGCCCGCGCCAACGCGAACCTGCAGCTGCGTCTACAATTCCAAACTGGAAAGATCTTTTTATTATAGTACTGCGTAAATTTAAAAAACGTACAGATATATATTTTGAATCTGTTTTTACACATGACTATATCGCCTGGCTGAAATAAAAATTCAACATCGTTTATTTGTTACAAGAATATAGATAATTATTTACTTAGAAATCAAATGCATATTTAAAACACTTTGATTGTCGCATTGAATTTCTCCGTAGAGCGTGACTACGTTATGCCCACAAGTATACATAATTAATACAGCAGTAACGAACACGTATACTGACCGCGATCATTCGCGCCGCAAGCATCGGCTGATGCTGAAAAATGAATAAGGATACCGGATATATATATATATATATATATTATATATTCCCACTGTTTCGCGTGCGCGACGACGAGTGACTCTCGTATGGCGTTGCGCAAAAAGGGCCGCGAGGAGTTTTCGTAATCGGAACGATTTTCCTCGTAATACCCACCTGTTCCGCTATCGTGCTTTGCATCCCTACCCGGACTGGAAATACCCAGCCTTCGGCTATATGCAGGATTTATAAAGCTGAAATGGAATTTTCTCGCCTAGTTCAAGTAGTTGATTCGTATTTGATAGTGTAGTTGATAAAGTACGATCGAGAATGCTTTAAATTAAATTATCATGGAAAAGCTTCATTTTAAATTGACGAAAAGTACAATCTATGCATGAGGACAATTTACATGATAATGGCCTGTTTCCTCGTAGCGAATGAAAAATTTACGCTAACCACTGGTTTCCCCGCTCGGTAAACTATCATTGTACGCAATACATGCGAAGCAATTCTCAAATTTATAAAAAAAATTTGTTACAACGTCATCTTATCCCTTTTATTTTTGCTTACAGGTAAGGAGAGGAAGGAGGCGCTGACCGGTGGCGGCGGCGGCCATGCGCCCCGGCCCGCCGAGCACGAGCCGCCGCAGGCCTCCCCGTCGCCAGCAGCAACATCAACCACCACAAGAACAACAACATTATCGCATCCATCAGTCATCATTACATCGGTCCCGTCGTATTTACCGACCGTCGGTAGGGTCGTCGCGCCAGCAGCAGCAGCAGCGCCACCGCTGCGGTCCTCTCGGTGTACTATTGCTGCTGCTGCTGGCCACGTGTCCAGGTCGAGCTGAACCACCGTCCAGTAATCAAGATGTCTCGAGTAGTAGTCTACCGGTGCAACACCAGCCGAGGAAGCCGCAGAATCTCACCATTGGTTACCTCACCGCGATCAAAGGTGAACTCAAGGACAGACAGGGACTGGCCATCTCCGGCGCATTCTCCATGGCCCTTGACGAGGTCAGTTGCTGCGTCACTCTGTTTACTCGGTGTTTAGTATAAATATTCGTTGCCGTTGAAAGTTTGTGTATAGCTCATGGATGATTCTCGAGAGTTTTCTCCTCTATTCAAGTGCAATATTTTATAGCCGATGGCGAGATAAGAGAACAGAGCTTTTGGTTTATTGAGCTTCGACAAACATACGCGTAATTCCCTAATCAGATGTATAATAAAGTGAGCCCTCTCGTGTAGCTATCGCGTTTGCGGTATTCAGTTAATTATCTGCTCTGTCATAAAGATTCGACTCTGGAGTGGGTGCTCGTAAAAATGACCATTCGTTCTCATCGATCTAAGAACCATCTGCTCGCGCGCGACTACGACTGCAATGATGATCTATGCGCGTTTAGTGTGGCCAACTTATATATACATATATAGCAATAAAACGCCTCGCAATAAATATACTCGCGATCATATACGCTAACGCGCCGAAAAATAAATACCTCGGCGATCTCGGCAGGCGTTTGATGATCGCGAGCCACTTGGTGAAAAGTTAACGAAAATAATCGCGGTGATTTACGAAATTCATCCGTGACTCGGCAAACATAACAGTATTCGCGTTCGCGCGTCTGTATATATGTATGCATAAGGTATATTATATTTGAGCACGAGAGAGCAGTTCTCCTCGCGGAGTCCGAAAGAGACGCGAAGAAGGATCGGGAGAGGAAAAAGAAGATCTCAACGGCGCCTCGTTCCCTTTTAATTTTTTCTTTTAGATCCCAATAAGAAGCAAGTGAGAAAGAGAGAGAAAGAGAGGAGGGAGGGCTGCTGAGAAGGGGAGTCTTTATCGGTACGGCCGATAAGCATAAATCGTCGGTGAAAAGATGGTAGTCCAAACTGGAGAACTGTTCTCTCTTCCTCTCTCTCTCTCCTTCTATACCTTCTCGTCGTCGGTATTCTGCGGGAGCGAAGCAGGGCTACAAGGGAGGTATACCAACACAGGCACACACGTACAGGCGTAACCGGTGCCCGATTCCATTCCCACGATCGCGAGTGAGCGAGAGGGACCACGACGATGTAGTGCCAGAATGAGAAAAGACAAGTTGCGGAGAGGTATATATAGAGAGGCTTCGTGAGTATCGAGTCTTTGCACAAAATCGTCGTGCGACGATTCGGTATTATATATATAGAGAGAGAGATTGGAAAACGCGCACACGTGACGATTCAAAGTGGTTCGTATCGAAAACTGAACTAAACTGTATAAAGTCGTGAGAGGAGAAAAAATCGAAAGTCGAAGCAACGACGAAGGTTAAAAATATAAAGAGGTATCCCGCTGGCATAATTCGCCCACGCGATGATTGCAACCGTGAGAAGAATATTCACGCGCGCTGTAAAGAGTGAAAGCATGCGGGCCGCGGCGCCAATTTTTCGGTGGAGGGAGAGAGCGAACCGCTGCCGCGAGTTTTAGGTGATAACACTCGGAGAGATGAGAATCTCTCCTCGGCTTTTAATTACTGCTGTGACTTATTGCGTTATAATTTGGCGCGAGGAGCACGAGTAAATTTTATAGAGAAGAGGAGTGAGTTTTCGATCATGAATCATCGCAGTTATTGATATGCTAAATCGGTACATATCATAATGCTTACGAGAAATGTAAATATAGAATAGATTCGACTCATCGTGGGATGTACGCTGCAGTGTTTGACTAAAACAACTATCGTCAAACGAATCAGTTTTTATATGTCAGAAACATTATACGTGACGAGTGAGCAGGAACATAATGTCTCGAGTGATACGAAAAAAACATTCATAAACATCCAAGCCTCCTCCTCTGCAATGTCTAAGCGTCGTATTATTCGCGGTAGGAAGTACTACAAACACTGCACATTTTAAAATGTCTCTATTTTAACCATATGACGTGTCGAAGCGAGATTGTTTAGCAAGTCAGACGGAAGAGAGAGAGAGAGAGAGAGAGAGATCTTTATAAAATCGTATTTATAAACGCGCGCCACGCAAGAGTATAATAGCGTGTGCGTGGTGGTATAATTTGAAAGATTGCGAGAAGGCCTTCGTCGCGCATCAACATTCTCCAATTGTATTGTCGGCGGCATTGCAGACAATACTTGTGCGTTTTATGTATAACACGTATAAAGACGATTTGGTATTGTGTGCTGACATTATAATACATCCAGTGCTCGTGGATGCGATAATTTCACTGGCGAAAAAATCTATAGAAACCTGGAAAATTCATAACAGACATCCTCTCTGCGAACATCGAATATACGCGCAAGCGTATGTACGCGAACGTTTCTTAACACAACGTCGTGATATGATACAACACGCATGCGCAAGTATATATATATATAAAGGTACCTATATCTCGAGATCTACCGCCGGCGAAGAATCATCATCGTGGATCGGCGACCGTGAAAGTATCTGTATTCATGTGCACGCAGGCGAAACTTTTATAGACGCGCTTTTTATTGAGATACGATTCGTTATGTGTGGATAATAAAATAATTTTTCTCTCCGGACTGAAGTCATAACCGGCTCGTGAGAAAAATAAAGGTAGTATACATGAGACGAAAAACTTTTCTTCCTGTATCCTTATCAAAGCTAAAAAGCTCTCGTATACCTGCGTGCTTGGACTTAAAAAATCCACTTTAATAAGGCCCGCGCGCAGCTTTCCGCGTTTTACGTCAGAGTTGAATCCGAAAAAAGCAAAATGAAAACCGCAATGATGAAAAAAGAGGTACGACCAAGTCGTCGTCCCTGAGCTTTAGCGAGTCTCGCTCTCCCTTCGGATCTCTCCCACTCGTGTATAAGTATATATATATATATATATATATATATACACGGCTATGGGACTCTCTCTCTCACTCTCTCCTCCGGGTGTACATATAGTATTATTGTGCGCGCGCTCTACGAAGCAGCGACTTGTACATGACCGGACGCCCTTCAATTACTCGAAAACAGCCTGATTGGTAAAATCGAGCCGTTGCCTTTGCTGTGCTGCTGCTGCTGCTGCAGTGGCGTAGACACGCAGCCACCCGCGCTTTACGCTCACTACCAGTAATTTTTTTTTGTTATAACTTTTATATATGTTAATCGAGCTGAACGAGTACATTACAATATACAGGGCTGATTTATCGAAATAAGCAATGTTTTGTTACTCCTCGTTGTTGTCGACGATCAGGAGCTTGTCCGCAAACATAAGCAATATTATTAAAGTTGTAGCACAAGCGACACTTGGAAAGAAGACTCGAGAGCCTAAAGCAATCAAAAAGCTCCTCGTCGTGCTTTACACGCGTGCGGGTCAAGAAACTTTGTAGGCAACGCGGGGCCGACAACACATGTTCTCGATTGCGAACGACGAGAGAGAAGAGTAGTCCAGCACAGCGAGAGAAAAGCACGTCGTCGTCGTCGGCCGTATACTTCCGTGTTGCCGACTGTATAGTGGAAAAGCAGAGACTTTCACGTCTGGAGTTTGGCCAACTATTCGGACGACACATCTGGCGCATTAGCCTTCCTCTCTCTTACTCTCCGAAGCTGTCTCTCTGATTCGCGAAAACCTTTTTCCGAGATATGGAAGCCGAGATTATACGGGAATACGTTATACCGAGAGAGAGAGAGCTTGCGATGTTTCGGACCTTGCTCGTTGCGTAAGTCTATATAATACGCGCTTGTTTATGTGCAGTTGAGTCTGTTTTTGCTGTTTAGCTCGACGAGTTACGAATATTTCCGGTGATTTTAACGTCTTTGTTTACTTTCAACTTATGAATATTAAGCCCTCGCGACATTTATGCTCTATATATATACATATATATATATTGTCAAAGCATCGCGACATTCTGTCTCTTTCATTTGTTTATAATACTGCATACAGATGAATGAAATTCACCGTATGCACGTTCGTTTTCCTCGATTATTTTTCTCCTGCCGACGACAAACACGTACGCGCGCACGTACACACCGAGATCTCCTTCTTTCTCTCTCTCTCTCTCTCGCACCTTTTTGCCATTTAAGAACCTGACTTGCGTAATTCAACGAGCGCGTGCGTATCCTTTTTTAGAACTCCGCCACTTTGCTCGCGAGTATATAGAGTTTATTTTTAGCTCTGCGGCTATGGGAACGCGCTCTCGCGCGATTTCCGCTGAATTACATAATCGTTGTCAATCATGTTTCATCAATATATGTATAAAATCGCGTAAGCTCACGTCGTCGCGGCCTGTATGCATATATATTTCTCTACTTAAAATCAAAACAGGCGAGCAGCAGCAGTAGGGCGTCAGCTCCCGCGACAAAAGAAATTTACGATCGTCGATAATAAAGCGAGAGTGATTTTCCGTTGGTGCGAGATTTACGACCCTCTCTTGGATATATTGTATATACAGCGGCAGCGGCAGCGTCTCTGCCGTTGTATGTATTCCTTCGTCGAAATTTCGGCGGCGCCCGCATCAGCGGCATGTATATTATAATAGGTGATGCAAAAACGATCGTGTCAATGACCTCGGCTCACACGCTTGACTGCTGCAATCATTTTTTACGACTCGAGCTCGCGCGCGTATGTGTATATAAAAGCGCATATACATATATACATAAAAGCGAGAGGGTTGTAAAATAAATTTCGTTCGAAGCCAAGTACGGCTGCGTGTACAATGTACATAATATAGGTGTAGCTATTGGTGCACTAATTTACGAACGTCGGTGTGATTGTTCTTTGAGAATATGCATATCACTCGCGGTGATTTATTTATTTCTAGAACCAATAAAGGCATAAAGTCTTGGGGGTTCATAGCTCGCTTTATGCGGAACATGAATGAAGCACGATATAATTCATTCCACACAAATAAACGACACATTTTCCATCTAGGCTACACAAACGCCTTCGACGTTTCCTTCTCTCCGCACCGACACAAAGCCCCCGCACACATATACGCTCGAGTTTCCGCGTCTCTGCATGTCCATTCAGCTGCGTGTGTATGTTTATATATATATATATATATAGTACGCTCTCTCTCTCTCTCGCGCATACTCATGAGTATTCGCCACCGGCATTACTGCATATTCCTTACACGTCGAAATCGCGCGATGGCTTTTTTCCGTCTGCTGCTCTGCGTTTTATTTTTGTACTCTACCTCGCCGGAAGCGTTTCCTACGTGTACATATAAACACAGACACGCAGGCTGCACAACAGCAGCGGCGCACTTTCACCCGATCGAATTTGCACACATAAACTCGAGATCTCTCGGATATTCGATTCGGAAGGGGATCTCGCGACGGTTTCTCCTGCTCTCCGGCCTCTTTATGTATGAGAAAACGGAGAGCCTATACGTTCTGTCCGCTTAAATATCTCTCCGCGAAATTCGATTGCACATATATACCGGGAATGTCGAGAATTACACGTCGCATCTCGGCAGTATATATAGCCAGAGCGGGAGAGAGAGAGAGAGACCGTCACCAGAAATTAAATGGCGCACTATCACGCGCCGGAAACGCCTACGCCGAGTCGTCGTCGAGGAAGAAACGCCGCGTCGCCGTAACATCAAAGACTCTGTTACTTCCTTGAAAAAAAAGGAGAAAATAATCTGACCCCGTACACCGATGCGCACGATTCTCCATTCCGGTCAGGATTCCAGATCGCGCGCGACATCTTACGTAAGCGTTTCCTCTTTCAAAACACGCCGCGCGCTCTCGAAAAAAAGAGGGAAATATGCAAATCCTGCGGCGGCATATTCATTCATCGCTCTCTCTCCTTCTCTCTCTATCTCTCTCTCTGCTACTGATCCGTATACGAGTCGTCTCTGCAGAGACACACGAAGGATGATCGCATGGAAAGTTAAGGAGAGCTGAGATCGAGAGTGAAAAAAAACGCTTGATGCGCCGGCGCCTGAAAGAAAGACGACGTGTGGCGGCAACTTGTCTTTTTCGGGAATTGACGCGGCTAAAGTGCGCTGATGAGATTTATTATGCTAATGTGCTCCGCGGACGTGAGGTCGGAGAGAGTTGTGAGCTGCATTATAATGCGGGTCTCGGGAGTTTTGTTTTGGGATTCGTTTTAGCTCAGCTCCTCCGTATGATGTGTGAACGTATTTTTTTCATAGATATAGCTGTATTATGTATTATATAATTGATTCGTTGATGGGAAAAAATATTGAAATTTATATATATCGATTTGTAATTTTCAGATCAACAACGATCCGAACATTCTGCCGGACGTAAAGCTGGTGATGCGATGGAACGACACGCGGGGCGAAACAGTCGAGGCTACCAAAGCGATGATCGACATGATCTGCGAGGGAGTCGCGGCTTTTTTTGGACCCGAGGGATCGTGCTACGTCGAAGCCATAGTCGCACAGTCCCGTAACATACCCATGATCAGTTACGTAAGTAGTAGTTCCATTATATACACTTTAATTTCGTAAGTAAAAAAAGTATTTTAATTTTAAGAAATGTGAACGATCAACTAATTTGTCAAAGGGTTAAAAAAAATGCCCTTTTCCTGCTCGTCGATCGTTAAAATAAAAGCCTCGCTGTCGTTCCTACATCCTGAAATCAACTATTATATATCGTCGTTCTCTTGGCTAAAAGTGCAAGCAGGTATATAGAGAGGCTCTTTAGGAAAAGTACTGATATGAATGAAGCTTCTCCCCCCCCCCCCCTGCGATATCACCGATCACGTATTACACGTATCGCAATCCTTTGCGGCGGAAAATAAAATCCTTATACGTTCCGGTATTACCGGTCGCCATCGTCGCGCGCGCAGTTATCTCTCCGAGACACACGACGCGCCGCCTATTCACTCGCACGCGCTCCGCGATCCGCTTTATTATTTATATTTTTATGTTGTATATGGCGAGTACGTCCGCGACTGCGAGTTATTTTGTTTTATACATATTACACTGTACGCGGTAGACAAGCTTATTTCACCGGATCGACGTCAATTTTCATTTCCTCTATTTCTCTTTTTTTTTCGGCAGGAAAGTATGTTACAGCGCAGTGGTCTTGTATCTGCGAGCCACTATATGCTTTTACTTTTATAAAAGCGTGTATAATAGAACTATACGCATAATTCGCAGATAGTATCTCTCTCGGGCTTTGGGAAAAATCGCAAGCCTTCGCCTATGTTTAATTACGAATTATACTCCTGCGTGTGTGTATATATATGTATACCAGCACGCGAGAGCGAGTTATGTAGGCAAAATAACTTGTCTCTTCAAGTGGAACGGTTTTGATAGCTCCCGGCGCAGCATGATTTTTTGCGCTTATACCGTATATGCATACATAGGCGTCATTGCGCAAGCTTTCAGAAAAGTAACTTTTGTAATGATAGGCTCGAGGAGAGCGTTTGATAGATATGTATCGCATATTCGAAAAGAGCGCGATATTTTTTACGAACGCCGAGAGAGAGAGAGAGAGAGAGAGAGAGAGAGCGTGTTATTACACACGAGCGGTAGAAAATTTTTTAAGAGACCCCTGCCCTGCCGTCACACGCTCCTTTTATATTCCTTATCCGCATGCGTATATACCTATTTGAGAAAAAAGAGTTATTTCAGGAATTTGAGAGGTAAACACAATATTCGCGCGCGTTTAGTTCCACTATTTATATATATAGAAATACGAGAGTCGTTGCGGCGGCATCGCGATTGTGCATATAAAGATGGCACTTTATTATAATTTTGAATGAAAATTTTATTTTACGACGACGCTCGAGCGGAAATTCTCTATGCGCAATAAAAGTTTATTCAACCTCTATACGTATACATATACTGTAAGGTAAAAGAAGGAGACCGATAGTCGCGGGTTACAAGCGGTGTGTGCTTTGCGAGAAATCCTACTCGGAGCATCGGATAATTTAATCAATTATAGCAACAAATTAACTTCTTAACTTCGGCGTCATTGACTGTACGACAATTAATCGAGCGAGAAACCGGTTTTTTCCTGCGCATCGCAGCCACCCGCTTTGTAATATGCGCGAGATCATAAAAAATTTATGTTTTTTAGTATAGTTAAAAGAAAAAGTTGTGAAACGCAGTTTTTGAGAAAGTGTTCGCGCGCGCAGCTTTATAACGCTATTCGCAGAAGAGATAATTAATTTTTATTTTAAACAAAATTTTGTATATTACGCAAACAAATGTATAAAGCTTCTGAAAGTTACAAGGACTATAGCGCTAGACTCTAAACTCGATAGCTCGAAAGTTCCCAAGTGGCCGCTCTCGGCGGCGGCAGCGGCAATAAGGTCGTAAATTCTGAAGCCCCGTTTAACATCTCGTAAGTCGTCGATCTCAAGGCTGCTCGGCTGTCAGTCCGACGCGGTTCGCTCTCGGGACTATAGGCTGATTACGGCACCGAATTTCCGTTCATTAGCTCTCTCTCTCTCTCTCTCTCTCTCTCTCTCTCTCTCTCTCTCTCTCTCTCTCACTCTCCGCTTATATGTATATATATACCGCTTGAATAATGAGGAACCAAGTGTTCTTTCCTATCTCGATTGAGTTTACGCTATTATATACTTCTATTATATTTCTTGTACAATAAAGTTACACGATTTTAGCTATATACGCGAACTGTAGGCCTTAATTAAGCGGAGACTTGAAAATTAATTCGACGAGGGACTCGGATAGGTCGTAAAATCTCGCGCGTATGTAACAAGTCCCAATTAATAATCAACGCGAAAACTACCGACGAGTCTCGATTTGCATACTAATGTACAAGAGATCCTCTATAAAGCGACAAAACTACACGCGACGATTAAAGTAAATAGGAATCGTATGCATATATGAGCATTAAACAAATAAGCATTAATCTTGGAAAAATTATGTCTCGGCTCTCCGGGTAAACAAAGTTCCGGCCACTTGTTGCGCCGGCAGTTTTTTTCCCTTCGTTCGAGATCGAAACAGTATATATAAAATCGATCGGGGCGTATACGGTATATACATATATAGAGACTCTCAATCAACGGAGACACACCTCCTTCACTGTTTGGAAAATCAACATTCGCACGCACGATCCCGACTCTAATTGCAACCGGTAACTTTCCTAATCAAGGGAGAAAAGAAAACACGCAAAGAATATATATGCCTGTGTGTGTCTATCTAGATGTATATTCCGCCAGGAAATGAAAAGGAAATACGCATATGTGCGTGTATAACGCTCGACTCGTAAAGTGCGGCGACGATTCGCTATATATAAGTGACGGAGATCAGCAGCGCACATGAGTGTGTGTATATATATAGCTATAGCGTCTATTGAGGCTCTCCCCGCAAAAGGAGCGATATTATTCTATCGACGGCGCATTTGCATGAAAACTGCTGATTCCCCTGACCTTCGCGGTGGCTATTTATAGCCGTCGTCGTCGCCGCCGCCGCCGCCGCCGTTGAGAGAGCAGTAGTATTAGTAGTATACGATGCTTCGCTACACTCTCGTGTGGCGAGTTGAGTCTCAGGACGATTACCTGTCTCTCTCTCTTTCTGTGTGCGTGTGTGTGTGTGTGTGTGTCGAGATACACTGCAACGATTTGCTTGCTTTTTGCTCGGTGTAATCGGGGGTGTGGTGGTATGTTGAGTTTCGTTCATTCAGGCGTCTTATATCTAAAAAGGTATTTTTGTTTAGTCGTGAAAACTGTGTGTGATAATGTATATCTATATGTGTATAGCTCACTTTAATTGGCCGTGCAATTTACTATATACGAATCTATTTATAAACCTGCACACGGCGAGTACTCGTATATTTTACGCCGCACTATCGGACAAAGAGCAATTCGACGGATAACTTAATGAATTGCTACACGTGCAGCACGTTATGTCTAAATATATATGTATAAACGTATACAGCGACAGATGGAAAGTTTTTGCTGAACTTGATCGATACGCTTTTCTGCATCGTGTTTTCCTCGCGCGCTCACGCCTTGCATAAATCACGTTTGCAATTAGTTCTACCAATTGTCGTCTACAATGTCGCCGAGGCTAAAGAAAACTATATGTCTACATACATGAAATCTCTCGACCTAAAATTATCTCCTCCATAGCGGTATTATTTTTTCTTTCTTCGATCTTCATTTGCTTCTCTCGACTATATCATAGCCGACCCTTTAACGAAGTGATCGCCGTCAGATATCGTTATCAGCTCCTTATATGTACAAACTGGTTCGGAAGTATATGCCCGGTGTAATTGAGAATTTAGATCAGCCGTAACAAATTTATCAACCCAACGGCAGTAGCTTAAAGTCAAAAATAGAGCCGACGGCTTCCTTCTAGGTAACGCACGAGTAAGGTGGGCAGTACGTATATATAAACACTGTTTATAAGCTGCCCTCTTTCTTTGAGCCATAAATCCAATCCGCTATCGTCGATTTAGAATGCAATAGCAAGGGATATTCTTTTTGCTCCGCTTCGTTACACACTGCTGATCCGTGAATGATTAGTGATTTTATGGCGCGTGAGCTGCGTGTAAGCTACCGCGGACTATATTTAGAATCTGATGATGTTTTCGCGCGTTTCATTGATTTATACTTTCTTTCGCGCTGCGTTTAGTGAACGCGATGATTCTCCTCGTATAATAAGGTATATATTTTGATTTTAATTTCAAATATATCTAAACCCGCGTAAAAAGATGTTTACGCGAAAACGAGTGCGCTGAAAGGAAATCTAAGAAAGATCAAAAAGCAAGACCTTGCTATCCGTGTGTTCCTCCGCCGTTGCGCGTATGCTCTTTTATAATATCTGCATGTATATATACGATTTTCTCTCTCTCCTCCCCGAGCGTAGCAGCTCTCGTGAAAACCGGTAAATTATGTAATAAAAGTCGAGAAACCGGTGAGTTTCTTCGTAAATATCGATAGCCTATATTTTTTGATATTTACAGCTGGATTAGCATTGACACAAGTCCAGCGATTAAGTTACGAAATTTTCTTTCTAACCTCTAAGACAGTGTATTATAATTCTATGATCAACTGTATATACACGAGTCGCGTCGTCTGCGTCGCTATACAGCTATCGCGATCGAATCATCATTCCTGGATCATCGTGTCAATAGCTGCACGAGCGAATTCCCGTTATAATTATTTGCGTAACCGGGTGTTACGCGAGAGGTCAACTTCTCCATTGTCATCGCACTCCTCCTTTGTCACGAGGAAGACGCATTGTCGAGGCTTTTTTCTCCTTCTCCCGCGGGCGTCGTCGCGATGATTTTGCAGAAAAAAAGTAGAAGAGCGCGTCATCTATTCAGGGTTTTAATCGATTTGAATTCCGGAAGGGTTACTCCTTCAATTAGGCGGCAGCGTTTTACGACGTAGTATTACCAAAGAAACTCGGGGAAATGTTTCCAACGATATTTCACATCGTACATCTATTTTAAAAACGTCAGCTTGTAAAAGCAAAATTAGCCGAAGCCGCGTCGGAAATACATATACTATACGACCGGTGCGCTCTTTACGAGCTTTCTATACGACAGGCTAACGAATTCGGCAGTTATGATGTTTTCATTACCGAAGCCTGAATCAATTTTAGCTCGGGATTTCCGAAAATAAAGGCGAAATTATTTATGAAAAGTTTTACTACGCGTCGTCTGCAGCGATAAAGTCTCTGATACGATGCCGATCATCGCGTCGAGCGAATCCCTGTGTATATTTACGAGGAGTACATATAAGTCGCTGCTCTGACAAATTGTGTGCTTTCGCTTTACGATAATAATTAGACTTTTGGAGGTTAATGATCCGGTATACTCTTGTACTATTTTCGTTCTGTGATTCCCGCGTGTGACAGTATCTCTGGATACCACACTTGCATATTATAGCGAGACACATGCGTAACCCACACACACTCGCATAGCTGCATTACATATACGAGATAAAGAGAGAAATACAAAGCAGCATAAGGGGGCGGTCGTTAGCGCGCGGCCTGATTCGGTGCATCGCTGCGTGCACTGAAGTCGCTTTCCTGAGAGATTAGCTACTTATATATAGAGAGAGAGATATACATACGCTGTGTGCAGTGCGCAGTGTGCTCTCAATTGGGCATTGGCTTAATTGACCTGGGCTCGCCTCATCACGCACTTTCCTTCGTCTTGATGCGAGTTATATGGATGCTGTGCTGAATTATTCTGCGTGATCCGACTTATGGCTTCATTCGACGACTATTGTGTGCGCGTATCTTCAGAATGAAAAAGTTTACTTAGTTTTGGATTAAAAAATTTTTTTTACCAAATCCTCTATCTATAGTATGTATAGCGTCAAACCCGATCTATAGTTATTATACACAAATAATGCTGAATAATTTTATACATTTCCCATCCCAGCTAAAACTCACTCGTGCACACAGTCGTCATGGTGTGTCACCTATATAAAAACTGTCATCCTCAAAAAAAAACTTAAAATACGACTCGCGATATAATCTTCACCCAATACCCCAGTTCCCGCAACAGCAGAAAATTGCACAAGCAGCTCGCCTCATCCGCATTCCCTTTTCCATATAAGCGTCATATAGTCTGTCGTGACTGCGATATATATATATACAGACAAACCCAGCGTGAATCCGCAGTATATTCCGGTGAACGCGTAAAGTGCCACACACACACATGCAAGCCTATTGCGTGCGATCTAATGGCTAAATAATTGCGAGCGCAAAGTGCGCCGTCACGCGCGCGCGCGCCCGCAAACGACCTAATCCGGGACACTACACGATGAGCGTGGGAATTTTCGGATTCGATGTTAATTCCGATTGATCCCGTCTAAAACTCCGTCGACGCGTGTCTCTGCTGTGTTTTAATTTTAATCGCTTCGGAAATATTCACACTCGGTCCGGTATTTACATATTTATCGAAGTGTCACGGCGCTGCTTGACGCGTCTGCTTTTGCATAAACTCGTCGATGAGGAATAATAATTTCGTTGTTACTCTCCCGGAGAAATTCAACTCGATACCTAAAGAATAAACGAAGAGAGGAAATAAATACATTTTAAAAACTGCATCGCCCAATACCGAACCCCTTGGAGTATATTCGCAGGCGTCCTTTTCGACGATATATATATATACGCTTAAACCGCAGTCGCGCGCGTGCACCGGGTGTTAAATTATAACGTCTTCATATAATACTCCATATACGACCAAAATACGTCGTCGTGGTTGTCGACGACGACAAATTCGAAAGGAAGAAACCGGATAGCCGAGGACTGTGTCGAGTATCGATTTTTATATACATATTGTAGAGAAATGCCACTATAGCATGAATTAAAACGCTATACATTTACGCACAATCCTCTAAAATTTGATTGTTTTCTTATCTTTTTTTAACAGACACGTATTTCTATATAGTTTTTTGTTCAAAAATATTCTTCCTATTTTAGTCGATAAACCAAACAATATGCTATCCGTTGAATGTAGTACTGAATATCCCGTACCTTTATCGCTATTGAAAATCAAAAACAACAGCTAAATCATCCTCTATTCCGAAATTCCAGCAGTTCCAGCTGGCATTCGGAATATCGATAATTCGGATGTAACGAACATGTTTACACACAACGAAACATAGCACAGCGTGATTAAGCAGTTGCACGAAAATAATATTGATAATAAAAATCGAGAATAATCATAAACCAAATAATTATATTGTATTAATAACACCGTAAGAATATTCACCTTTGAATCTCATTTTGAGTCTAATTTAACTTTTTCGTCACATCGGGCCCCTTCCCTTTTTTAAGAGAGAAAATTCGCAGAGATTCGCGAAATCGCGCACGCGCCACCGCTATAGCGAGTTTCGCGCCTCTCGATGAAACTAACGTACTCGTTTTTTCGCGTGTCTCGTGAAAGTTGCCAGCTTTTATGGAAATTTGGAAAAGGATCGGAATTATACGAGGATCTCTTTCTATATATATGTGTGTGTAAGTGTGTATACCATGAAAGTATTTAACTTTTATAAATAATATGTATTGAGAAATGTTTTGAAAATAACGATAGATATGCAGATACACCCGCATCGGCATACATTACGCAATACAGTGTATGATCTAAAAATAGAAGCCTTTCTTTTCGGTTCTTCTTAGTACTCGTTAACACGAGTAAAATTAGAACGAAAAACAAATACGAATACCTTCATGGTCGTCGAGAGACGAATCCTTCAAACTTTCGCGCATCGATGCTATATACGAAGGTCAGTGTACCGGTCATCGAACTCTCTCTCTCTCTCTCTCTCTCTTAACGCCGCGCATCTTCTTTTTTTAAAATCGAAAATTCTACGCACCCGACCTTCTTCTCCGCGCGAAATTCTTTTCCTCCTCACCTTTTTTTCCGTCACTTATATACACACCGTCGGCGCTTTTTTCCGAACAACACACGCTATACATGTGGCGCAACGTCGATCCTCCGACTGGAATGCCATTTTTTTCTCGCCGACTTCGGCGTCGCGCAAGTAAAAATTGAAATTCAAATAAGTGAAGAAGAAGAAGAAGAGTTTCAAGAAATGCAAATCGCTGCTCGTGCGAGCGAGACCTACTTTATTCGGATTGGAATTTCTTTCCAAAGTGGCGCCTTCTGTATGTATGTATATATACACACGTGTCCGATCCTCGATGTCATAATAATCGTCTGAGAGATTTCGAGCTGAGCTGCATATGATTACTCTCGCCTTTAACGAGCATCAGTGAAAGCTCCATCTTACAGAGCATGTCGCTTTGATGATGCGAGAGTTTGGGTGACAGCGCTTTTAAATCGAATCGGAAATTTTGAAGAAACATTTTTACTGTATACGTTCGGCCGACGACAAAAAGAGCTCGCGCACCTCTATTTTCAGTCACGATACACATGAAGTATACAAGCCTCGCACCGAACGGTCGTATCTGTCAGAAGTCCGCGTCATAAATCACAGTCACATCTACTTACGATAATTGCCCGATCAGCTGGCCAATAAAACCATCTCTATATATATATATACACACACTCGAGCGTAAACAATGCACGCGGTCTTCTGTGTATATAATCACAAAGCTCGATTGCGAGCGAGAATGTACATATATACGTATTTTTTCTTCGATACATCCTTGGTCGTCTATCTTATAGTGTGTGTGTGTATATATAGAGCCGGTATAATTACGGGGAGAAATACTGCCGAGCGGCTGCTACTCCCTATACGTATACCTATATATATATATACACGTATGTGTAATATAATGTGCGAGAAAGGGGGGAAGGAACAGCTCTCTCGCCGGGTATAATCTTAATCAAAATCAAGCGTTAACTACCCGCTTCCTCGGCAATCTCTGTCCGAGTAAATAATAGCGACTGGCACGCAGTCTCTCTTTTATATATTATATACCTTCGTCGTGGATTTGTAAATCTTGAATTCGTTGCTTTGTACGCGCATACACTACTCATATTCAGAGAGACGAAAAAGTTTATTAAAAAACATAGATCTCCATCTCTCGTGGACCAACACTCCACAGAGCGAGCGATATCGCTCCCTCTATATATATGTATAACGAACTCGGCGCTTTTTATCCGCGTTATTATCGGCTCGTACAGCTCTCGTATTATACACACACACTCACACACAGTTTTGCTAACAGTTGCTCGCCGAGAGAACTCGCCGAGCGGCTGCTGCTGCTGCTGCTGCTTAATGTCGCGGTTCTAAATATAGAGCCGTTCGCGAACGTTTGCAGTATTGCGTGACTCTCTCTCTCTCTCTCTCTCTCTCTCTCTCTCTCTCTCTCTCTCTCTCGCTCACTCTTTGCAGCTCTGCGCAATATGCAACTCACGATCCCGTTTCAACAGTTCCAACAAGTTGCACATTCAGAGGGTCACACTGCAGCTATATACTCTCTCCGGAATCGTCGGATATATATATATATATATATATATATATATATATATATATATATATATATATGCGGCATAGCAGGGGGGGGGAAGACCTTATCTAACCGAGTCTGCGTTGGATGTCGATGCGGAGTGTTTTGCGCAGCGCTACTGTGCAATGAATTTGGAGCTTTACATGTTTAGATTTTGTCGTTTATCATAAACATGAAGGATCGTGCGTAATATAGCCGGAGTCGACTGACGCGTCGACGACGGGGAAAAAAAGAATAATTTATCGCATTACACGGTGTGACAGTGAGGATGAACATCTTCTCTCGTGTGTGCATGCATATAATATACATATATATATATAACGCCTTCAATTGATGGGGTATCGTGTTCTCGCTCCGCGCGTCGTTGTCGTCGGCGAAGATTAAAAAGCCGCGAGAGATCGTTTTATAGAATTATTCAGTGTTACTTTTCAATCCATATATACATATCTTCTTCTTCGTCAGCTTGTCAGATAAAAAAAAGGATCGCTCGTGCACTGCGTTCTACATATAATAGCCTTGGGAACACACTATCCGAAATCGATCCCTCGACTTTTGACAAAAAAGTTGCTCTCGTTATTGTAGGCAATTAACGTATTTGTCAAAATATTCGGCATCTTTGTGACGCAGTCGAGTCTCCTTTTTTAATACACACTCCGCGCGATGACAAATCGAGGAATTGGATAATATGTGCAGCGGATTAATAATGGGGCATAATTTATCACCCGAGTGAGTCTTGCGTAACGCACGCTCTGCATTCGCCGACTTTTTTTTTCTTATTATACGCACCTGCCGGAAAACGTCGCGATGAGCGAACGTAAAAAACAACATATAGGCGGCACCAAACCGAGCAAACCGAAGTATTATTGTACATGTCTGAGGCGTGAAAATAAAGAGAGTATCTAGGCTGCTTTGTCGTTGGTTCTCTGAATAACAGTCGGTGTTCGAGCGAATTAAGCGCGTTTATTATTTTATTGCTTAGTGATAAATTCCTTAAACCGAGTAAGGAAGGGGTAACGAACCGAGTTTTAATTCGAGGAAACTGGGCCACAAGGATGACGACGATAATAATACGCCGTATTATATCCGAGGCTCATTCGTCCACGACGACGACGACGACGATACAATTCCCGCCGTATACGTTTCTTGTCAAATTAATTTAGCCGCGCTCGCTCGTGCGCGAGATGCTGCTGGTATATCCCACGCTTGATTGCCAGCTCTCTTTTCGTTTTTCTTTAATGGATGTTTTTCTCTTCTGTTCTGTGTGTCGGTATACCGTATATGTATAATATACATCATCTCTATAGCCGTGGTATTGATCGGAATTTCAATTTTCCCCGTCGCGCCCACGATGATCGTCACTATAAACAGAAGGACGACTTCTATGTGAAATTGATTTTTCGGACTTGACACCGACTGATTATACGTGTCTTTTGTGTTATATTGTGGTATCCGTCGACTTAAATCAACAGCGATGGATATATAATATGGAGAATCATCGATACCGATCTATATTTATACCGTCGGTTGTTATCGTAGTATCGGGAGGGAGAAGAATTATTGTACATGTACAGCACACACGGTGGCTGATTATAATTCGATTATATAAACTATTTGATTTATCGGCTCCTCGAGTGCACACACTCCACTTTCGA
The DNA here is from genome assembly GCA_020010945.3 of Muscidifurax raptorellus. NCBI lineage: Eukaryota > Metazoa > Arthropoda > Insecta > Hymenoptera > Pteromalidae > Muscidifurax > Muscidifurax raptorellus. The sequence continues at coordinate 12,159,068 of CM052078.1, read as the reverse complement.
GCGCCGTTGCAATGTTATCGACGCGAATCGCGCGCATTCCGAATGTGACTCATTATATCGGCAATTTCCACATAACTTTTCGAAATTATTATTATCTATCTCTCGGAAATGTATATATCCTCGAGGGAACAAAAAACGGACACGACGCGTGAGTTGCACGTCTATATATCTATAAACGCCTGTATATATTTCAATCAAGATATCCAATATAATGCTCTGTATACACTACAAAAAACTCAAGATATATAGAGTTTACGCTCGACTATTTCGGGGACGCCGCGTTGAATTTCCGAACATCTGTGTTCCTTGGAAGCACTCCAATTTCGCTATCAAAGGTGTCTGCGCATATATGTATATACAACAATAGCAATCGATTTTTGGAACATGCCATTAATTTCAAGACAGCTTCCCTAAACACACACCCGCGAGTAGCTTCGCGAAAGTTCTGATCGCAAAAGCTACTGATAAAATCAGCCGCGCGTTTATACGTTCGACGAAGACGTAGTGTTCCCTGCTTCGGCGTAACCCGTTCTTACGAAGACTTGGCGCAAAAAAATCGACTATTATTCCAGAGCGCGCAGGACTGATCATCGATCAAACGAAGACGCACCGCTGCGCTGTCCCGCTTTCAGCACAGCAGCCGCTCATTCGTGGCCCATAAATTTAATTGGTCAGCCACGCTGCAGTGCAGTTCCGGTAAGAGTTATTGCGCGCGTGGACCTCGGGAGAGTTTTCAGTGTAGCCCGGAATTTCGAGGCTGGCTGACCGAAGGTCTTCTCTTCTCGTTCTTCGATCCCTTCCAGTATTGCCGTCGATCCTCTATTTCCAGAATCTCCCTCGCCTTGGCGGATCTTTTGAAAGTTCGGTAATAATAATAACAATCCGAAAACTACCCGCCGAAAGTCGAAAGACACAGATAAGCGCCCACGCGTATGCACAGGAGATTTATCACGAGTACAGGTACACGCGGAGAAGATTCTCGCGAACGATGCCGTAAATCGAGGTAGATTCTATATATGTATACGTATATGATAAAGAAGAGCTCGCCTACCTATGTACACACACTACTCGATAAAGCCGAAAAATTCTCTTTCTCGCGTGATCTTGTATAGCGACCACCATGGATCCGCGTCTCGAATCATTATTTAAGCATTCAAGGATGCATATACATATATATATATCGTGTATACTCGCGCACACAGTCGCGGCAGACATCAGGCGAGGGAAAAGAGAGAGAGATAGAGCTTTAGCGGCTTACACACTAACTGACTGTGTTTATCGCGGCTATATTTAGCCCCGACCATCGCTTGTGTGTGCCAACCGCGAGCCGACGACGTCGCGTGCACGAGTGTATGTATAATATATTATACCGACGAGCTATGGTGTATTATATATTATACTTGGTCCTATACATGGCGATTTTTCGCCATGTAGGACATAGTGTCTTCGGGATACAATCCTAAGAATTTTATGGTTATTTTAAGAAATTTCTATATAAAGAAAAGAAATTACGAGCGAACGAAAAGCGAAACGCGTCGGTTCGCAGGAACTGAGAGAAAAAGGAGCGAGAGATATAGAGGAGCCGTCCAGTCTGCCGAGTATGCCTACACGACTGGTCTTACTGCATCTCACGCATACAACCCTCGTATATATGTAACCCGTACAACACACGTACACACTCTCCGATTAAACGGTGCGTTAAATGGACTCGAAAATGATTGCCGCGAGCGCATTGCATGTGTGCGACTCTATATATACCCATATATATATGTAACAAGCGTATATGTGCGCAAGACACAGCGTTTACGTTTTATCGTTTCTGGAAATGGTCGATTTTCAAAAGCGATCATCGCGCTTTTTCCCGCAGGCTGCGGGTATATGATGTGGCTTTTGTTGCTCCTGATGCCTGTATACGTATGTGTGTGCACAATCTCGCATCGAGTGCGCAAGAAGTAGGTGGTATTATTTTCGTTTCGAGGTTGCGATTTTTCGGACTGGACGGGTTTTTTACGCGAAAAATCGCGTACACGCATACAGACGGCTTTCGATATCGATATACGAATCTGACTTATTGAAGCTTTGCCGTGATGCTGATTTATCAAGGGAGAGAAAAGTCGGCCGCACACGCGCGAGATTTTATCCGATCGATTTTTGATTGAATTATAAAATCGAGACGCGTGTTTATTGTTATCGGCTTCTCAAGTTGACTGACTCGTCCGCGATGCTCGGGGTATTTTTATAACAGCGTTTAATAATATATAAGGTCTTCTAATAGTCGCTCTTAATAAGAGAAATATCATTGCGCTCTCGATACATGGCGCGCATGCGCTAATGCGATAAAGTTAAAAAGGAAATTAAATAATATACTTCGTCTTCCAGTCATTCACCTCGCTCGTATTGACTCTTTTTATTCCCTCGGACAATAATCACGTACAGTGTTTTACATTAGTTTCTTTTTCTAAATAAAATAATATGACCATTCTATACAACCTATTTATGCATATTATCTCGATCGAATACACCGCCTCACTCGAATCTCGGCCGATAATTCCCTGCAGCTCGAACTTTTCATCCAACATCGCGCACCGATCGACAGCCTGTAATTTGCGCCCGCAACACATTGTCGCGTCCAAGGACTCTTCCGTCATTCACTTCTCTGTCGCACGCACACGTATATATGCCCTTCGTCCGATTTGGCGCGAAACCGTCGAGCCGAGAGCCGATAAAGAGATCGAACAGTCCTTTCGCCTTTCCGCTGTACTCTTGGTGGCCTTCGCTCGGCCAATTTTTCGTTTCGGTTTGTGGAACGGCTGCTGGTTGCAGCTGAAATTTTCCATTGCGAGCGTATACAGGTGTGTTTTACGGAGGTATGTGTAGCTTTGGAGATCGAGTGGAGCGCCGGAGAGACTGTTTTAGTTTATTATACTTACGCTCGTAGGTTGATCGGATGAATTTATAATTTTTCTTTTCATCGAAACACTGCGATGAGAGCTGTATTGAAATTCAGAAGAGAATTTCATCAGTTCTGTTATTACGGTTATATCGCCGCAGTCGAATTAATTATCATCCCGCCTTTGTAGAACGTTTCTGTAGCTGCGCACGTTGTATATTCCGAGATTTTCATACACGATTTTTAAACATTGATACAATCCACTATCTCAAGCGATCGCTCGAAATTTCGGCTTATCTCTAAGCAAAACTCCATGATCGCGCAGATGGAAAATAAAGAAATTCAAATTACCCGCGAGCGAGCCATGAAAATCACAAGCACACGCGGAAGCAGCAGCGACAGCCGGCGCCGAAGATGTATCTATAGAAGAAAAAGAAAAGACGTATACATATACGCTTACGAGCTGTGGGTCAATGTCAAAGAGAGCCTATATAATGCTCGCGCTCGCAGCAGCATCTCGCCTCGGTTTCACCGCGACGCGAACATACACCGAGAGAAGAAGAAGAAGAAGAAGCGAAATCGTCTTTGCTTTGCTATACACGTGCCGAGCGCGTGCTTCCCTGATGCCGGCGAGAGCTGATATTTCCATATGTTATTGCGCGAGAAGATTTTCTTCTGCCTACAAGCGTGTGGGTATTGTATATTACGCTCGTATTATCGATCGATAGGTCACTAATTGGCGCAGGAGCTGCTTTGTTTTGAAATTGCCTCGTTGTACACCGCACGGGTGTAACGAATTTTATTCGAATGGTGAACTGCCGGAACAAGATTTACGCGTTTTTTCTTCGATGATTCGTTTTTTTTAATGATTTAAAATGGTTGTGAAGTGAGTTTTATTAATGTTGTAAGGTTTGTCTGTGTATAGTTTCTTATGGAGATAATATACGGAAGCACGATATGCATGAGCTTTTTCAATTTTTGCATTACGTAATCGCTGTGCAATGCACGCGCGGTATATAGATCGAAACGACTATAGGTTGAAATTTTATCGACTGAACCGCATTTTTTTTTCATGCGTATGCGTATGTGCAAACAATAAAAATAATAATACATGTAATTCGGGAAAATCGCTCGAGTACATCGCGAAAGTTTGTTTGAAGATCAAGAGAGGACTGCCTTACACTTATTAATAGTACAACGATAAGGTCCGTCGATATTTCAATTACACCACGTTTCCAGCTCTTTTTATTATCTCCGTACACATATACAAAATTCAAAATCATGCTGAAAACAGATAAGTGTGCGTCGCCGCGCGTCTATTTTTAGAACATCCACAAGAGAGTCGCGACTCTTTCTGTCTCTCTCTCGCTCGCGCGAGCGGCAATAGACTGCCTCACAAGCTCAAAGCGACCATTAGAATTCACGAATAACCGACAAGTCCATAAATTTGAATTCAATTATTTTCTAGAAGATAAGACCAAGCCTATATCATAGCGCCGCGCGCGCGCGTTTGAAAAAGGAGAAGAGACAAAAATCCGATGTAATTTTAAGCAAATCTCGCTTAAGAGTCTGCGTTATACATATTTATTTGTTTTTTGACGACTACTATTTACTCGCGCCAAACAATGCTCGCGCGCTGCTGCTGATTAAACAAAAAACAGCAGTGGAAACTTTTTCTCGAATCGCTCTCGCTGATATGTTGATGATGACTACGATATATACATTTTACTATATATATGTACACACGATTTTTTGTATGCTCAGTCAAAATAATGAATTGAGATCTGCGTGTATTTGCACACGACCGAAAGCAGAACGTTACGTCTTGAATAATCTGTAAGAATATAATAGTGTTTTGAAAGAAAAAGAGGAGTCGGTATAGATCGCTTGGCAGCCAAAAAAAAAAAAAAAAGAATCGGCATCAAAGGATTTTTTTTCTTTTTAAAGAAACGAGCTCGCAAACCAGCGTATTATATATTTGCACAGATTGAAATTCGCAAATATATACATAACCCACAGCAGCCTACGCTGCAATATATAATATAACGCGGCGCAGCCTTTACACACGCGCATCGTAGGCGGAAAAGTATAGCCGCGCGAGTGAGAGATCAAGCATCGAATAAGAGAAAAAAATGCACGAGCTCATAGCCGACGTGGATACAAGTGCGCGCGCGGGGCTTAAAATAGATATTAATGCGAGTCAAGGTCTCTCCGCGGGCGTATTTAAAAATGCCGCGAGTATATATATATATATATACATATACAGCGCTCGCACGTTATAAACGCTTACTTATATACGCATATAGAAGTAAGCGAGTTATTCTACGATTCGCCTGACTATACTGAAGCTCTGTGTGCTTTGCTGTATCGTGTATATATATATATATATATATATATATATATATATATATATATATATATATATGCATGTATAGTTTTTGGTACACCGCATGGAGCTTGGATGAGTTACGAGAGAGATCAGCGCGAGGCAGTAAATCTTCTTGGCTAAATTTGTCCGTGTTATACAATGACTTTTGACACTCGCACGTATATGCGGTTGATTAACTATACGCGAAACTGCTTCCTGAAACTATGTATATAATGGTAGTAAACGAAGTATATATATACGCTATACACAACTTGTACAGCGTGAACTACTAGTTTTTTCGATCTTTTGAAAGCTTCTCGTTCTTTCTCCCCGTGAACTATATATACAAGCCAATACATATTCTGTGTTTTTTTAAACAATATTTGAACATTTCTATCTCTCGTGCAGAGCTGTACACGCATTCACGAAGAGCATATGAGCACTAAAACGACAGCACGAATAGCAAATAGTCGGTATAATAATCTGTTATCCGCGTATATGCAATAGATCTCTTGGCTCGCCAAGAACGATATCGTTATCTCAGCAACCGGTAGAAGACCCCTTTGGCCCGAAGCCATCGACAACACGCTTTCATATATATATAAATACCGATTTACCGAAATGAACAACCGGCTGTGAAAATACGCGCGCGATCGGAGCGAGTACACGCGTATACATGTGTGCAAGCTCTGATATTTATAAAAGCGAACTTTTACGAGCGGCGCCTGTGGTGCTTGCATTTTCGGCAATTGTTACAGGACGAGCTTTTATAAATACAGCCGATAAGATGATTATTTTGATGAGTTCAATTGATGGCGCGTCTGGTTATTGGCGTCTCTCAATAAATCGCTCGACCGCGTGTGAAATTTGTGTGCGCGCGTGTTTCTGGTTGGGTCGTTAACGAGGCGACGTGTGTTTGTTTCTCTGAAGTATATTATACACATATGTATATATGTGTGTAACTGCGTATAGTGGAATTCATAGATAGCGCATACAGTTTTTACTACGGAAATAAACTCTCCAGTCGGTATAAAAATGCAGTATCCCGCTCGAGATTTAAGTCTAATTATGATCGTAAATCAGATTAGAGGTAGTTGCGGGGCGATGAGAAAAAAATAATAGTCGTATATATGTAGGTTATATTCGTCGGGATTAACGAGCGAACCTATTTATAAACCGCAATTGCGGCCATATAGGTATATGCTCTGCGCACTTATCTCTCGATGTAGGAACTCGATAAAGCAGAATGTCAAAAATGTTTGTTTACGATTTATTTATGTATCCGTATATACAAGAACAAAAAGACTAAGTTGTAATGACTGCGGTTGCGTATATACCAATATATAATAAGCAGCCCATACGAGACACTACCGATAAAATCTGCAGTGTTGTGTGTAAAAATTACGGTTTACCGCTTGGAGAGTTTGCTCCAAATGCTCGATTTCAATGTCAATTGGGCCATTATATGCTGCCTTTTATTTTTTATATACGTTGACGAAATCTGTTGCGGTTATCGAGTGAAAAGACCGATGCGGGAGTTTAATTTCAAGAAAATGTCGAAGTTCGATGTGTGGGTGAAAGATATCGAGCAGATTTTAAATTTCAACTGACGATTAAAGTCAATAACTGAATCGCGACTGCAAATCTCTCAGAGCGTATACCACGAGCTTCATAATATTTGGGGATTAAGCGTTGGCATTTAAATCAATGAATTCGATGAGTACAACGTTTATACACTGTCTGCAGTCTCCATATACTTTAAAGTGCTTGCCACTAATATATGCCGAAGTTCCAAACTTTTAATTAAAAACCACCAACTGCAATAAACTATGTAATATTTCACCTCAACTCACGCTATAATTATAGCCTAATGTAATTACATTTCGATCGCGAAAACAAAACAAAGTCCTAAAATAACACGTATACGCACACGCAGAAAGCGGCTGAATTTCTCTGTGTCCTATCAAAATATTATTGCACAACTACCGGGAAATTCGCGCACGCGCGTGATTATTTGGCCATATATATACATATATACGCAATCGTCGGGTCTCTAGCCGTAAATCACTCTCGAGTCGTTTGATTTCGCCCGCTTGTCTTTTCCATTTTCCTGCGCGGACTGCAACTGCGCAATCTCTCGCTGTACGCATACGTGCTTGTGCGTAAAGTGTGTGTTTGCCTTTTTCTCTCGCGTGTATAGATATATTACACAGGAGGCCTGTTTGCTTTCGATTTCTATTCTCTGCGTATGGACCGGCAGTTGCTCTTTTTAGTAGTTTTCGTCATGTTTGGTCGTGTTTCTGTATACACTGTGGATTTTAGATTGTTTCGCTGTAACTGCGGCTTCATTGGCTGTGTTATTTCAGAAAAACGTAATAGTTTAATCCATTGATATAAGTCTGCAGCAGTATAGCGAGAGGGACGAAAGAACATTGCGGTCATTTGTCCAATGCCTGGTATATGTATATCATCTAACGGTGTATAATCAGGCTTGTGCAGATTGTCTTTTATAAAAACAAAGAATTTAAAAATAAATTATTCCCAAGTCCAATGCGGGGGCAATTGGCAGTCGGCAATTTGACGATATTCGATGTTTGCAGTTTTTTGACAGACGGCCAGCTGTGTACACGAGATTCAATGCCAATAATGTTTTATTTTCGATTCGAACGCGTACTTACGCTTCGAAAATAATCGAGCGATCGAACCCAATAAACCCGAATTTCTATACATTCCATTTCTCGGTCTTTTTTGGCTGTATAACATTATGAGAAAAAACAATAGAATGTCATTATTGCTATGCGCGGCTAATTCAAAAATGCAAAAATAGCTTTTGATCATACCAGCTCGAATTATGCATGAATAACGCAAGCTCGTGTGATTCATGTGCAATATATCAAGCCACGGAAAATTAATTGATATCTCCTTTGCGCCGCGAACAAAGAGTTTTATACAGGCGACATGTGCTATTACGTTCTTGTGAGCTGGAATGAATTCGCTTAAAAATTAGTTTATAATACGTTCGTCGAGAAAAAAAATCACGTATACACACCGCGAAATTCTTCAAACTGTAAACTGCACAGCATCGAAGCCGGACGCAAACGTATAACATCGAGAGAGCTGCACATCGCGCGAACGAGACTATCGCTATTTGTCCGGTCGCTCTATAAATAGCCTTCTGAGCGGGCCGTTGATTTATGAATAAATGAAAGCCCGCGTTTGTGTCTTATTATTATTTTTATTTATTCTAACGCTCGCGCTTTCTCAGCGGAGTCGTGCAGGAACGAAGAGGACGATTTGCACATGCATGAGTTGACATACCTCCGACGATTTGTCCTGTGCGTTTACTATATATATATGTATACATTATACATAGCGAGTCTCTGTCTGTTATTATATACACATATACCCTCTGAGCGTAGTTTCCTCGACTCGCGGTTGATTGTACTCGAGCCTCATTTTCTCGTGTCTGCGTTTCGTTAACGGACGATTAACTATTAATCTTGCGCTAGTGCAGTGCGAATGCTGTTATCTGTATATATACGCGCATATATGTTATAATGAACCGCTTTGCCGTATGTTCGATTGCAGTGTAATCGGGTAAAATTACGGGCTGGCCTTTCGAACTTTTTTACGTGAGCTCGTTCGCGCGATAAATATTTTTGTTTAACGTATACCATGTGACTCGTTGATGTGGAATAATTGCGGACGATGTATATATGTATATAGACGGAAATTGATTGTCTTCCTAATTTTGCGAGGACATCGCGCTTTTATGCAGTAAATAATTTCCGCTGAGTATTGCAGTATACGCACAGTATAATGGAAAAGCGAAATTGAAATACATATCATGCGCGCGTCGCGCAAGTCGAGATATTTTCAGACGCTCCGTGACAAATTTCTAGACAAGATGTTATCTACTTAGATAAAAGTCCCATAAATCGCCATCAAGCTACACGCCGCTACCACGCAGAATCTCGTTGAGAAATCCAAGACTTTGAATTTCAAAGTCAAGAAGCACAGTTTTATTAGAGAAAGTCGCGGGATATAACACGCGCGATTTTTATCACGCAGAAATATATATACTATGCGGTGCGTATATACGAGTATATGTATACAAAGCCAGCGATGATAATTTACATTCACGGGCTACATAACAGTTTCAAAATTAATATAACGGCAATGTAGCTATCGCGGGATTACATTAAACGAGGAATTTCATCTCGAATCAACGATTCACCGCGCGCAGTGTTTTCGCATAATACAACAACCTGACATGGTCGACCCAGACCCTGAATTTCATCTCCCTATGACCAACGAACGTCTTTGCCTACGTATATAACACACCGAAGTTTATATATCTCTCAGGCTAATAGCGGTCATTAGGCGGAAAACGACGTAATTAACGATCGGACCGCGCGACTCTTCTTCCAGGAAGCGATCTTCACTCGCGCGATTATGCTTTTTTTCTGGCTGAGAGATGGCTCAGAGAACAGAGAGACTACGGTGCTAATCGATCTTTGGATTCTGATAATGCGCTGCGCGTAGGTCGACTAGTTAAAGGCGGAAGATCGACCATAGCGATTTTTTCATTGTAAAATATCATTTGTTCATAGTTTGATACGATCGGAAAGCTTTCCGAGACAGTCAGGCACCTATAGTACTATAGTTTCATGCATCGAATGCAATCAATAATGAAAATAAATTTTTGCGCACATATGCCTTCTACGGAACTTCCAGTCGGGAGAATACTCGATCTATCGCTCTCCTCTTTGTCTTGACGTCTTCTTTGCTCTCGTTCCACCGTATAATAATGCACATATAAGAGTACCATATATCGCGTATAAACGCATATACACGTCGCGTCATTTTCTTTATCTCTCGCATATGCACCGCTCGATCTCGGCGAGATTTTACGCCCGCTTTCCTTGTTTCCCCGTCGGCTCTTTTGCGGCATAAAACGAAAGGAGCTTCTCGCGGTCCATACATACATACATACATACATACGCAGACCGCTGCAGTTGCCTCGCGGCGGTCTTTGTTATCTCATCTCTCAGTGCGATAGGTTAATTTTCTCGGTTCGTTTATTAGCTGTCTCTGAAAAATAATAAATTGTCTTGCGATGCTTCAAATTATTATATACGCGAGATAACGATTTTTATTCCGATCCTTTTACTGCGCGCCGAGGAGTGTGGAAGCTCGAATGCAATAAGTTATAGCCGCGCTTGTTATAAAAGCAGCTTATAATTTGTTTCGTAATAGATCACAGAGTGTATATAGCTTGCAAATTATTGGACTTATTTTCGCATAGCGATGAAGAGCAAATTTATTCAGAATAATAAATCAATGAGATGCGCCTCGTTTATTTATTGCCCGGTAGCTCTGGTCAATTTTTAAAACAGGAATAACCACCGCGCAGCGAAGCTTTATTCTATCCCAGAGTATTTTCTCGACCGCTCATACATACTAGCGAATATTTTCCTTTCTCTATTTTTTTACACACGCATCTTTATTATTAGAGCTTTCGTATACGCGCGTCAAAGATAAACAAACGCGCGCCTGCTGTTCTTCGGCCTAAAGAAAGAATTTCGCGCTGCTATATATACCGAAAAATATCCAGCTGTAAAATGGGCATCGCACGCTTACAAAACGATTATAGATTTTATCTATCGATTTCTTCTCTCCGAAGCTCCCTCTCCACACCTCCTCAGAGCAAAGAAAGGAGCCTCTCTTCTGATGTATGCGTATACACACGCGCATAATGACATCATCCGGCTCCCTTGCAGCCATAAAACTGCTCGCGACAATGCAAACACGCAGAAAGAGGGGGGGGGGGGGGGTTCGAATTTACGATCGGCAAATCGATTTTCAAGAACTTCTCCTGCAGCCGCAGCGCCAAAGTGTGCGTGTATGCCTATATATACGAGAAAGCATACAATCGACGCATAAACAACGGGTCCGAGAGAGAGAGAGGCTTGTCCTTTTCTGCGCGCGCGGCGGCACACGCAGGGATATAATAGTTTCAAAAATCACCGGCTATTCGGAAAATGCTGACACTCCCCTTTGTTCGGCTATCCGTTTGATCTCTTTCGTGTGTACTTATACCGATGTATAAAATTCTTTTTCGTCGTTAATTCAAATGCACGCACTACTCAGCTCGTCGATATACAGTATATATAGACAAAATCGCAGTACACGAGAGATTGATGCTTCGGTCACTACCGGTTTCTCCGTCTCTCTTTGTATAATACATATAGCAGACGCCATTCCGTGAGCATATAGTACGCTCTCTCTCTCTCTCTCTCTCTCTCTCTCTCTCTCTTGTGGCGAACGTTATTCTCGGCCGCGTCGGCTATATTTAGACACGAGACCACCTTGAGCGCGAGAAGGTATATAAGACTCGGCCGATCGGACACCGAAGGGCTGCTGCTATGTTATATATAGGCAAAAATAAAGGAGAGGGAGAAAGAAGGCCCAGGAGGGGTTGTGCAACAACAACGCCGTGCATTGTTCGGCAGAAAAGGAGAATCTTTCTCTCTCCCTCTCTACTTCTTCTTCTTCTTCTTCTTCGTTGTCGTCGTTTTGCTGCGCTGCTTCTTCCCCGGGCCATTGTTCGACCGGTTCCTATATACCTCTCCCTCGCACCGCTCTCGATTCTGTCTCTTCCTCTCTTCGTGGCTTCGATCCTCCTTCTTTTTTTTTATTTCACTGCGCCCTTTTCGCTCTTCTCTATCCCCGAGAGATCGAGATCCGATCCTTTTGTCTTGTAGACGTGCGTGGAAGTTCGTGCTCTCGAAAAATTACGTTGGCTGAATGCGATTTTTTAATAGTTATCGTTTGAAGATACAGCTTTATGTCTACATACAATTGCTATATCGAGTGCCGTTTAATTAACTCATTAATATCTATTTCTGTCTTCGATATTACAGACGCATCTTGCGCAAAGTATAATTGGTATAATTACGTCAATGGAAAATAATTGACCATTAATTAGCGCAAAACTTTCCAATTACTTTTCAAATTAAAATAGATCACATTCTAGCCTCTCGATCGCAAAACTTGCATACAACTGCACCGAAAGTTCTAGCCCGCACGCGAATCGTCTCACGAATCTCATAAGGTGTTACGTCTTAACTTCGCAACGACGCCGGTGCAAAAATTCTCTCTCCGCTATATACTTAAAATCCGATCCGAAAAACACCTGATTCGATTCACGTCTTCCGGCCACACAGCAACAGGTGTCAAATCCCTTAGCGCCTCAAGCTCACTCTCCGATCAAAAGACACAACGAAACTCGAACATAAGCAAACTTCTTTTTACGATCGATCGGCGCTCATCATCGGTCTTCGTGTAAAAAGCTCGAGGTTCGAATCAATCGGAAAAATAAACAGCTATATACATATTTATATAGCTACAAATTAATACCCGCGTCAGTTCAGCTAATAAAGGAATTACAGTAATTATCCAGTGCTCGCGAGAAACAATCAGGGAGGAACGAAAGATCGTTTAACAATTAACGAGGCTGCGGCTGCTTTCAGCGACGCGTAATTGCCAGGAACACGTGATAAACCTCGCGATTTTCACAAAGCCGGCCGGCTTCAAGTCAAAGAAGCTGACGCGAAATCGCTCGAACAAAAAACTGGGAGAGAGAGACAGAGAGGGCGAGCAATTACGGTGTCTCAGGTAACCGGAAATCTGCGGATAATTTCAGATGATTTACGCACTCCCTACCTATATATAGTGTTAATTTTGAGTATATGCGCGGGAATATATATGGATTTAGGGTATAAACATACGCAGAACCAGTTGGCTTTTGCTGTCATGTTCTCAATATTCAATAAGCTCCAGTTAAAAAGAGGCTATCTATTATTTCCGTGGACGGGTGCGGAGATTAAAAATTCGCAGTATAGTCATTATTTGGCTAAATAAAATAACCATATATCCTCTTATATCTGCTAGTCGGGAAAAATTTCGTATTCCACACGCGCACATGACGAGTATGCGTAAGTATTTATATATATGTGTGTGTGTATATATATATATATAGTTCTTCTACTAAACGCTTCGCTAATGGAAGTCCGCTTGGAAATGTTTTTGAAATGAAAATATCGCCCGTAATGTACGTCTCGCTTAGCATAAAACGAGCACGCGTTTAACATACACAGAAATAACTTCTTTAATCACCAAAACAAACACTTATATCTCGTCGCGTGTTAGATTTATAAACTCGAGAGTTGAGAAAGAGAGGATCCGTTATTATATATACATATGTATATATATGTATATAACGTGGCGCCGTCGCTGCCGAGAGACAAAAATTTAAAGCAACTGCTTTCTCGATTGTGTGAGTAATGTACAAAATAAAGCTGAGGATCTGTATAATGGTATTAAAAATCTGTTTTAATTTTACAAATATATACAGGAAAAGAAACTTTGTATAAAAAGTCACATGGTCAAATCGACGCAAGAAACCAAACGAGCGAAAACTCTCTCTCTCTCTCTCTTCATATAAATACAATCAGCAATGCAAGGTTCAACCTTCGGCGCGAGATTAAAAAGCCGGGGAAGAATCAACGCCGCCTCGAGAAAGAAAGGCGAAATGAGCCGAAAAAAGAAGGCGTTGAATATTGAAAGGAGTATATATATATATATATATATATATATATATATATATATATATAAGGAGAAAGAGCAAGAATAAAAGAAGGAAGCTCGCTCGCGGGACCACAAAAGCATCAACGGCGCCCCACACGCCTGCATCGCAATTCTTTATCTGTTTCTTTTTTCTCTCTCTTTCTCTCTCCCTAGCGCTATATATAGCCGCCGCCTCGCGCGATGTGTGCTCGCAACTATTACCGCATCGTGTGCGCGAATATAAAAGCGAGAGAGTTGGAGTATATATATATGTGTCTTTCCTTTTCTTTGCAAACAAAAATTAGTGTATATAGTTTCGATGAGCATCGATGATTTTACAAACGAATCAGGATGTAGTGGTACGCGTTTAATTTACTATGCACGTCGATGAGCGTTTGTCATACAGTTTACACCATTAATCGGATATTAACAATAAACTGCTCAGCGTTGATTCGTATATATATATAAACGCAGCTGTTTGACCAGAACCATGCGGACGATTTCAAATCCGCTTTCTTATCGTAATAGAAACATCTCGACAAAAGAAACAATATACGTACGTATGCAGCTATATAAATCTAAATTTAAATGCACTACAAACACGACCATCTGGAAATAGTCCGCAATCAACCCATCTCAGGCCCAGCAGCATCGGGATTGAATCACCTTTCGGAGAATCCGCCCGCATGCAACGATCCTCGTCGTCTAAAAATAGAATCAAATCATCCTTTTCCCTCGGCGCGCAATAAAAAAAAAGCCTAAGGCCCAACGGTCGTCAAAGAGGAAGAAAAATAAAACGTACACACCGTGGGCCCGAACCCTTTCTTCGTCTTTTCTTCTTCTTCTTCTTCTTCTACTCCTTCCACACAGCCGCAAGCTCGGCTATATTTAACCTCGTCGTATGCACGCACACGCGTTTGCGATACTACGAGGCGGTTATGCGATGTTGAAATTGAACATTTTATGTTTTTAGGAGTACGTATAAAGACGATCAGTATTAAAAATTTGTTTTCGAAGAATTTAATAATAATTGGAGGTACTTTCTATTTTGACATACAAAATGTACTACATATCGTTCGCATTTCTTTACAAGTTAAACATTCAAAACGAGGCCTGCAAGTCTAACGTTAAATCCACCGTCTCACCCACAGAAATGCTCGGACTACAAAGCGTCGAACGTGAACACATTCGCTCGCACGGAGCCGCCGGACACCCAGGTGACCAAGTCGGTAATCGCTCTGCTGCTGCACTACAACTGGAACAAGTTCAGCATCATAGCCGAGAAGCCTTGGTCGACCGTCGCGAAATCCCTGCAGAATCAGGCCGCCGACAACAACCTCACCATCAACCACTTCCTCAGCGTCGAGGACAGGCACGTCTGCTGCGAGGACAGACTGCCCTGTTGTCAGGGTGGCGGCTGGTTTCCCATAATCCAGGACACCAAGAACATGACCCGAAGTGAGTGATATTTTTTTTTCTCTTTAAACTCGTGCGTTAGCTGCGCGATGACGATTATATTATATATTGTGAAAGAAAAATCGTATATAAATCTTACGGCTATTTTCCACGCGGTCTTATCTGCTATAATTGTATTTACAATGCTAATTACAGTTCCTTGTCTGGCATCGCTAATTTTTACATCGAATTAACTTCTTATCTGGTAATTTTGCAATGTCGCGCGCGACGATAAATCTTGATCCCTGATGCGCGGCCCGCGCGCGATTTGAATTGTTGCGCGCGTTGTTCGATAAGCATCGCGCACATCTCGTCCCAGTCAATTAAATTCAAGTCGCGGATGAATTTTTTCTTATTTCAAAGAGATTCAATTTCGTTTTGCAGTTTACATATTTCTCGGGACACCGATATCGCTCATAGAGTTCATGAACGCCATGCAGAATCAACGGCTACTCGACAACGGACAGTACATGGTGATCTACGTGGACATGATGACCTACACGCCGAAGGAAGCAATGAAGTACTTATGGAGTTAGTATACCGCATATCCTACTGCTGAATAAAAAAAATTTAATTTGTTAATTGAACTACAGCTATGCTTTGAAAAAATTACACCCGTTAATAAAATAACTCTAATTTTTTTCTTCCAGAACCCGAGCATTACGACAATCTGCGAGATTGCCAAGACCCAAAGGATAAGGACTTTCTCAAGCGAGCGCGATCCCTCATGGTGGTGGCGTCGACTCCACCGACGCAAAACTACGAGGAGTTCACGCAGAAGGTGCGAGACTACAGCAGCAAGGAGCCCTTCAACTTTCCCGTCCCCGAGCGATTCCTCCTCGACAAATTCGAAAAAGTTAGTCCCTATTTACAAACTGCAAATATATACGCGCATCATTATATTGTTTCCTTGATAGCGATTGTTTGTAACAACGATTCGATGTTTCTTGCAGTACGTTTCCATTTACGCGGCCTATCTGTACGATTCGGTGAAACTGTACGCCAGAGCTCTCGACCAGCTGCTGCGCGACTATCCGGATCAAGCGCTGGAGGAAATCGCGAGCAACGGCACGCTGATCATCGAGACGATCATCAAAAATCATACATATCAGAGTGAGCATTCTTCGCACTTCGAAATCTAGTATCGACCAGAGTAAAGTGGCAAACGGATGAAAATAACGTTGTACATTCGACAGGTATCAGCGGAGCGACGATAAAGCTCGACAGTCACGGAGACTCGGAGGGTAACTTCTCGGTGTTGGCTCTGAAGAAGGAGCCGCTGCACATCCAAAATTTCTCATGCGACTTCCAGATGAAGCCGGTCGGCCAGTTCCAGCAGGGCGACAATCTGGTGAGTGAAAACTACCTATAGTTCAAACTCATGTAAAAATATTGTATTATTATAACGCGAGGCTGATTGACGCAGGCTTACCGGCCGTCGGAGGCGGTGGACTGGCCCGGCAAGAACAAACCCGAGGCCGAACCCGGCTGCGGTTTCCTCAACGAGCACTGCCCCAAGGATGATACCCACATGCGCAGTATCGTAGCCGCAGGTGTCCTCGCGGTGCTGCTTTTCTGCGCGGCTGTCATCACCATGAGCATCTACCGTAGGTGGAAAATCGAGCAAGAAATCGAGGGACTGCTCTGGAAGATCGACCCCAGCGAGATACATGGCTATCCGCATCTTGACAACATGATGTCCTCTCCTAGTAAGGTCGGTATACGCATCGAGAGTTTATCTTTGAAAATTTATACTTATAAGTGTGCTGGGCAAGGACGCACGATAAAATAAGTTTTCTCGGTAAACCGCAAAGCCAGGCAGTTCGCCCTTTGCGGTCGCGGAGTTAAACGCGCGAGGGCTTTTACGTGTCGACTCTTTCGATATATGTATTGCATATCTTGAGTGGCAGCGGCTTAGGATTGTCTGTTTCTTCTTAATGATAATTTGGAAAAAATTTGATGTTCACAGTTAAGTTTAGTTAGCGCAATGTCGTACGAGTCGAGATGCGGAGGCCAGGTGTTCGCTCAAACCGGGCATTACCACGGGGTCGTCGTGCGTATTAAGGAGCTCAAGTTCTCCAAGAAGAAAGACATATCGAGGGATGTCATGAAGGAAATGCGAATACTTCGAGAAATCAGACACGGTAATCTCAACTCATTCATCGGTGCCTGTGTGGAGCCAATGAGGATACTGCTAATTACCGATTATTGTGCCAAAGGAAGTCTTTACGTGAGTCTTGATCATTTACCATTTTTTTTAATCTTGCATACTTATAATTGGACTAATGGTAAAATGTTCTTCCTGTAGGACATCATCGAAAACGAAGATATAAAGTTAGATGATATGTTCATTGCGTCTTTAATTCATGATCTCATTAAGGTAAATGGTTGTTTAATCAAACTTATGCGCATTGGATTTGGATTTTTTTATTAACGACTGTTCATTTGCTACAGGGGATGTTGTATATTCACGAGTCATCCGTACTAGTCTGTCATGGTAATCTCAAGTCTTCGAATTGCGTGGTGACCTCCCGCTGGGTACTTCAAGTTTCTGATTTTGGCCTTCATGATATGCGCCACTGTGCCGAATCTGATAGCATTGGTGAACATCAGTATTATCGAAGTACGTTTTTGCTAATAATTTGCTAATTTTAAATAATAATATTCATGTTGTAACATTTCTTTCTGTTTCATTTCAGATTTGTTTTGGAAAGCACCAGAGTTATTGAGGAATCCTCATGCTCCGATAAGAGGAACGCAGGAGGGAGACATATACTCTTTTGCAATAATCTTATTCGAAATAATCGGAAGGAAGGGGCCTTATGGAGGTGTTAATTTAGAACCCAAAGGTATAGTCATCCGAATCCGAACTAAACTTTTTTTTGTTTTTAAACAAGATCAAGCTAATTTTCACTTTCGGTCCGTAGAAATCATAGACCGAGTGAAGAGGTATCCCGAGGACGGGGAGCCACCGTTCAGGCCGAACGTAGACATACTTTCGGAATCCGAGGCGGACTGTGCCGATTATATCGTGAATACGATAACCGACTGTTGGGCAGAGAGCCCGGAGCTGAGGCCCGACTTCAAGACAATTAGAACAAGATTGAAGAAAATGAAGGCCGGCAAGCACCGTAACATAATGGACCAAATGATGGACATGATGGAAAAGTACGCTAACAACCTCGAAGATCTAGTCAGCGAGCGAACGCGCCTTCTCTTCGAGGAAAAGCAAAAGACCGAGGACCTACTTCATAGAATGTTACCTGAGTCAGTGCCTAGCATTTTTACTTAACTCGTCGAAAAATATGATTTCTTATTTGTAAATAAGTATTTCAAAATATTGGTCGACCTTTTAATTGAAAAAGCCATTTGTGCTCTTACGAAAGGCCGGCATCATTATACCGTTAAAATTAGCTGATAACGACATCAGAATGACATGCAGAAATTTAATTATAACTCGCGAATTGAATAATATTTTATACCATCGCTAAGTGCTCATACCGGTTATAATAAGACGTTATTTTCTCATCCTAGACCCGTTGCCAATTGCCTAACAAACGGCATTGGCGTAGAGCCCGAAGCTTTCGACCTGGTCACTATTTACTTCAGCGATATTGTTGGTTTTACAGCAATGTCAGCCGAGAGTACACCGTTTCAGGTAATTTTAGAAGCGTGACCCAAAATTATCGACTGTTAGAAGCAAATTTAACGTTATGCGAATTTTTCTTTCCAGGTCGTCAATTTTCTCAATGACCTGTACACTCTGTTCGATCGTATCATAAAGGGATACGACGTGTATAAAGTAGAAACTATAGGAGATGCTTACATGGTGGTGAGTTTTCAAGCTTTGTCATAATTTATCGATTAATTATATTTTGCACGTTTGCATTGTATAATCGAATAAATCTGCTGCAGGTTTCCGGGCTACCGATCAAAAATGGAAATAGGCATGCAGGAGAAATTGCGTCAATGTCTCTGGATCTGCTAAATGCTGTAAAGCATCACACCATAGCTCATCGTCCACATGAAACGCTTAAACTTAGGATTGGAATTCACACTGGTAACTTGATACTTTCAATTTTCTTAATCTAATTATCTACACCACATATATTTTAATCAACGAATTATCCTTTTTGTAGGCCCGGTCGTAGCGGGAGTAGTAGGATTAACCATGCCGAGGTACTGTTTATTCGGTGACACGGTCAACACGGCATCGCGAATGGAGTCGAATGGAGAACCATTAAGGATACACATAAGCGCGCAATGCAAAGATGCGTTAGACAAAATTGGTGGTTACATAGTCGAAGAGCGCGGATTCGTACAAATGAAGGGAAAGGGCGAAGTCAAGACTTACTGGTTAACCGGAGCAACCGAAAAAGCTATACAGAAGAGAGAGGTGCGATACTATTGAAAAAAAATGAAAAGAAAAACACCGAATACATATGTCTGTTTGATTTCCAGGTCGATGTGAACGACCTACCACCGCTGTTCTGTCGTCCGCGGCGCAGTCCCAAGCTGAACCCGGATTCGCGTCAGGCTTCACTGTTGGGTGGCCTGGGCGCAGGTAGTCGTCGACAGTCCAGTGTACCTAGGCCCACACCTTCGGACAACGCAGATTCGGCCTCGCAGGGCGGCAACTCTAGTCCTCTGCAGGCCAGACCAGCCTTAACTGCACGAAAACTGGAACGCTCACCGCTCTACCTCACCGAGAGCTCCTCCAAGAACACGCTTGATAACATGGCCATGGTACGCGAGGAGGCCGAGACTCGTGCGGCTAACATTAAGCTGGTCCTTGACGATCTCTTTCTCAATAATTCGGACAGGTAGGCTGCGATTTTTTATGAAACTTTATTTCCATTAACTTTTTCTCAATGCTATAATGCATATTGTGATATTGCAGACATCAAGTACTGGCTGGAAATGGTTTACCATGCCTGCAACCGAGCGGTACCAAGTTCCGGAAAAATGCCCGAGTGCTGTCGACGATAGCGGCTTCCTCGTCTTCAACGAGCGATCATCATGCCCAACCAGCCGCACAGTGTAAAGCTCTGGCGCTGCGGGAATCCAGATCGCTAGATCCGTTCCCAGTTGATATGTTAAACTCCAACTCGCGCAAATTGGAGCCTGCTCAGCTTCTGACCTGGAAGCTACAGCCGAGGAAGTCAAGCTTTCGTTCGTTAGAGAACTGCGACAAGTGTTTGCCGTCGCGCCGGGGTTCCAAGAGTAGTCTTACGAACGAGAAGTTGCTCAATAACAACTACCCCAACGGGAATGTGATCATCATGCCTGCACAGAGCAATGGCGATGATCAACGGGCCAATTCCAATGTCACGAGTCATCAACAGTCGCAGCAACAGCAATTGGTGCCATTCCAGCACAATGATCAAGACGCTGCGGAAACACCACTGCTTCTAGGCGAAAACTGCCTGCTGTCGTCCGGCGAGCTGTCGATTCCCGTCAAACGATGGCGTTCCCTCGATCAGGTCGCCGCTCCGGACAATGGTAGTAGCGGAGGTGGTTGCGTCGCGGTCGGTGGCGGTCTCGCCGATAAGAAAAGCTCCGCGAGGAACTCGATACGAAGCTGGCTGGCGAATCTCTTCAATGGCAACGGACTGCGAAGCAGTGACGCATCTCTCAGGCGTGGTGTTATCCCCGGTTACGACATGCAGTCTGAGAGGGAGAGCATTGTCTGAGACTTGGGCACTCGCCATTCATTTTTCTTAAACCCGAAAATGCAAACTTTTTTTACTTGAGCATGTCTTCGGCGTTGTTTCGTTATTGTTCATATTGGATGGTATAGCTCTTACTGTGATAGGAGTCACGAGCGACGTTGTTCTGTTTTTTTTTCGTTGAGGGATTTACTCTGGGTCATTTTCTTTTTGTAAATTTTGTAGGTAATTTTGAAGGGGTGGCCATTGCAATCCTGATGATGTAATATAGATTTATTAGTGACGAAACGCATTTTTAAACTTTACAAAATCGTCTTGCTCTGCAACAGAGCCGTCGGGAATAATTATTTGATTGAAAAATAAAAGGTTGTTTTTATATGTTTATATGTTTTTTTTTGTATGAATTCAGCGAGACACACATTTTTTTATTGAACGATTTCTGACGATTCCTCAAAAGACTAGACGATTTTGCGCTTTGTAGAATTTGTACAAATGAATAAAACATAAGTGAAAGCTTATCGTTGTTAGGTAGGACTGCGTGGAAAGTTGGAATATTGCAATATCCCTGACAATCAATCAAGTAAGCAGCAAATAAAATTACATTTTTTCTTCTAGTTTTTGATGAAGATTTGTACTCAAATGAAATTTTGAAAACATGCGCAGATTGACCATGTTGCTGTAGTAAACATGTAAAAATTAAGTTAAGATTTTTAAGACCTATAAAAATCACTGGGACTCATTTCGTTTTAACCACTGAGAATTGAGTATAATCGTCATCAAAAATAGAATTGAAAACAAGTTTTTATTGTTAATGACTTCAATTTGTGACCAGGGTAGATCCATCCCACAGTTATTGGAAAATACATATTTTTCAAAAAAAAACTCCGTTTATAAGAAATTCATAGTAAGCTATAATATATGATATTTACAGCAACGAAATCAAATTTTAATATAGTTATTAATACAAACATAGGAATGCCTATCTAGTTTAGAAGAAGACTCTTGGTTTAACAGCCGATCTGAAAAAGAGGACTTTTTCTGTTTTTCGAGTCATCGACAGTATGATATATCGTTGCCATTTTTTTCCCTGTTTTTTAGCGTATATGTGCAATCTCCTCCTTCCTTCCTATTCCTGTTTCTCCATCCCCTTCGCTACTTCTTTTGTATATGAAAGTTACCGACAGTGTATATTTTTAATACCTATTTGTTGTATAATGTAAAACTCATCGAGAGTATGCATAGGAATACTGACGATGCAAACGAGAGTAATTATGAGTACGACTTGCGATAAGATTGAGTGTGCGGTCGAGCTTGAATGATATACTATGTACATTATCTATATATATATATATACATACATATATATATAATTTTTATTTTGAGAATATTGCGAGTAGCCGAAAAATAGCAAGAGAATTTCTTTACAAGAAAAGACGATTATTCTAACCAAAGTATATATAAATGTAAAATAGAATGGATGGGAAATTTTTTTGTTATTGTTGTTGCGTTAGCATGAACAAATTAAAAAGTAATGGAGATAATAGAAACTACGAGATGTCTTTTTTTGGCAAGATGCTTCTGTATACATGTGTCTGTACATAAACGAAAGAAAAAAAAAGGAAAATACATATGAAGGAACATATTCACTGACATGTGATATGGATATATAGGCGCATGCACACTGCGCGTGTGTACGTATATCTATATGTATTTATATTTGTTCACTGAAGGAAAGCAAATTATCCACATGGCTGTGAAAAGTGAACTAGATTGTACCTAAGGTGCTTAGTAATATATCATGTTGTCAAATGTATATAACTGAATAATAATATATCAATGTAAAAATAATATGTAAATTAAAAGCAAGTTATTGCCTTACATGTAACAGTCAATTAAACTTGTACCTTTTGAAATGTGTTATACTTTACATTTTTCCTAATCGATCCTGCATTAGCGTATATTTTTTGAAGATATCGTTAGTTTAACAATTTTAAGTTTCCCCGGAATTTACATTTATTCGTGTTTTATAACATTTTTACATACCTTTTAAAAGTAAAACAAGTTTGGCAACACTAGCAATAACATAAACTAGATTTCATATTTATTGATTCAAGGATCATGACCAGACATAAATTTTGATAGAAATTCAGTCGGTTTAGGTTCAACAGTATCTTTAAAGTAAAACATGAGAGCACCTTTATTTTTCCATCTTTCAGCCACTTCCTTCAACTCCATTTGTCCCTAAAAAATAATTTTCAAATTTAAACAAATAGGTGTTTACCTTCACTAATCCATATTAACTTAAATATATTGATTGACTTTCATTTCAAGGTCAATTTGAGATGCTTGATGTCAAAAATATGTGATATATAGCTAAGTTCAATGATGTAATTGAAGATACTCAATTAAAAATGTTTCTTTAAATAGATTTGCTTGAAATGATTATTTTTAATAATTTTCACAAAATCAGCTGGATACTTTACCTTGATCACAAGCATATCAATAACTCGGATATCTTTGAGAGTTGCGTGCTTGAGAAACTCTTCCCTGACTTTTTCTTTTAAGTCTTTGTCATTTTTTGGAATCTCATAATCCTGTACTGAAAATTGATAAGATTGTAAGTAACTGAAATATCACTAAAATTCTTTCATCACATTCAAAGTGATTGAAAGCTTTTTAATAAATAAATAAGCTCCAAGAAAAATGGTTTATATTCAGTTTAAACTCATACATAAATCTATGCAATGTGTGACAAATGTAGCTTGTGAGCTATAAAGATAAACAATAATATAAAAGCATTTTATTGTTACAAATATCGCCTTTATTCCTATTTAAAAAAAGAAACAAAACAGACGTTACATAAAGTAGCTAGAATTTGAGGTTAACAAATGATAACAATTTCACTATTAGTATGAATCGATTTTTAAACAAAATGCAAGTACTTACAGATGAATGGTATTTGTCGGATCCATGCTCGGTATAAATTCAAAACTCTCCTTCGAGACTCGGATGCATTTAGCGATAAAAGTGGCTTAACTTGGCGAGTAACAGTCTGCACAGGGGTAGCCATTTTTGTTCCGCAAGTTGTCCGCCTCTACGGCGAACAACGGCCTCTGCAAGTACGATACAAATCAGAATTTTCGCAGCAAACAGTTGTTATTATTTATTTGCACAAATATTCTTACAATTTTAATATCATGATAAAGTTATTTCAATGATGGTAATCATCGTCATAATAGGTTAAGAAAATTTCAATTAAATATGTTGAACTGTTATAACAGAATCTTATGACTTATTCTTTTGTTCACCAACTTTGACATTTTCAAGTATAGTTTAGCCATAACTTTATGTAATAATAGTGCTTTAAGAACATTATTGATCTTTTAAAAATTGTTAATATAAATTTCATAGTTCCCGCAAATCTCTGGCGTTGATCGAAAAGCAAAAAGTAAAAACTATACCTGCGCCGCCATGCGGTGAGAAGCGAACTTCCGCGAACCTCTTTCGTTGTGCTACAAGACGCAAACATGGTCGCGGTAAGAATATTTCTTCAAAAAATTGTTTATTTATATGATGTTAGAGAGATATAGCAAGGAAAATTTCACTTGGATCGACTTCTGGAAACATCGATCTAAATTGTTGCTACCTTATTTTTTTAATCTCAATTATGATGCACTTGAAAAAAATAGATTCCTTTAGCGGCTTAAATGTTCAACATCAACACGTCAGATAGAGACAGTGTTCACTTTGTGCCACATGGTGTTTTTTGATTCGTTTTTTAGTGCTTATTAGTGTTCATTTATAAATTCATAATGTGAAAAACTATTGACGGACTGTAATGCGTATAAAACATTGATGTTGAATTTGTGATAGGCATACTTCTTCATTTTAGTGGTTCTAACCTAACTATACCAATAATTGGACATCACATTGCTGAATTGAAAATGTGAAATTATAACATACATTGATTATTAATTTTGATATACGTATTTTCAGGTCACCAAGAAGACCAATGTACCTAAGGTACAGGTCAGCAAAAAACAGCACCTTCGTGGTAAGAACCAGAAGAAGAAGGTCTCGCTGAAGTTTACCATTGACTGCACGCACCCAGTCGAGGACAACATCATGGATGTTTCCAACTTTGTAAGTACTTTTGTATTTTTATATCTGAAAATAGAGTTTCATGAAATTTATCTTAAAAAGTCCTTGCTCCATAATATCTTAATTTGGTCCAAAACATTGATTATTAAATATTTTTTGTAACATCAATAAAATTTTTAAACATTTTTGTAATATTATTGATATTTAGTAAAGGTATAAGTTTAAAGAGACTAAGAATAATACAAATTTGGTTATTTTGTTGTTAATAGAAAATTGTTTTTTTTTTTTTTCAGGAAAAGTACCTTCAGGAACGCATTAAGGTTAATGGCAAAACCAATAACTTTGGAAACAATGTAACCATTGAGAGGAACAAGATGAAGCTGTCTGTGAACAGTGACGTTGACTTCTCTAAGAGGTGGGTGTCATATAATTATTCACGATAAAACTGCTTTTAATAATATTTAATAATATGTAAAAAATCAAGCAGTATATACATCTGAATATAAAGTAGGCTATTAATTAGAACGATATTTGCACTAACCAAGAAAAAATGTATTTTATAGGTATCTCAAGTACTTGACAAAGAAGTACTTGAAGAAGAATAAGCTGCGTGACTGGCTCCGTGTAGTTTCCAAAGACAAGGAAACCTACGAGCTTCGTTACTTCCAGATTAACAGCCAGGAAGATGATGATGAGGAAGATGCCGAGTAAATTAATATCCTTTTTACTCTATAAAAATGACATTTTCAACATCTGTATATAATTTCGGTATGAATAAATATCCAGAAAATCCAATCATGAATTTTATATTCACTAAACATTTTTCCTATTCATGGTAAAAATAAAAATTTTAGGATAAAATATAAAGTGGATTTCTTGAACGTTTTGAATAAAACATTTAATAAATTTGAATGTATTACTGTTTAATTAAATTCATTTACAATCAAATTGAAAATAGAATACATTATTCTAGTAAATTTCTTTTTAAGATAATCATTACTCTTAATTTATGGTTTACCACAACTCTTATCCATGAATTTTAGGCTCATGATTATGAAAGTGAAAAAGATAAAGAAATCATGGAAAATCCGCACTATCTTAATGACGTCATATCCGTCATAAGGCCACAAATTTTCCAGACGACGAGAGCTACTATGTTTTTCCAAACTCTCAAAGTGTTGTTGCACCCATGTACTTAAGCGACAATCGTCATAGCTGATCTTGTTGCTACAGTTTTCCTCTACTTTCAGAACTTAGCTTAAGTCCGTTCGCATTCTACAAAAATGACATCATTATTTTTTTTAGAATTGTCAAATGCCAATTACCGATACGCAGATTAAATACTTTAAAACAACCCAACGAGTCGTTTTACTGAAATCTTCGTGGAGACATCGATCGAGTAATGAATAAATAAAATTATCATCGCGCTTTAAAAAAACTCACAGCTCTCTCGTTATTATAAAACAAACTCTTCCGTCCTACTTCATCCGCAATAATTATAATTGAATGACAATCGCTGCAAAAAAAAAAGAAGAAAAGTTATCGAACCCCCTGCACTTACTCGGGAATATCAGTCGCGACGACGGCGTTTACAACTCACACCCATCTCCCAATAGCGCGAAAATAACAAAAACAAAATAAAGGCGACCAGAGCGCGCACGCGTTTCTCTCCTTATCTATATAGGATATATCTATCTCTCTCCCCGTTCCACGACAGCGAACGAACCTTTTGTCCGCAGTATAGCAAAATATACCTACTCCGCATGACGTCTGACTATTGGGATCTGACACATTTACAACGACCCCTCGTGGCGAAAAGTGAAAGTAGAGAGAGCCCGAGCTTTACATTGCCTGTTATAGGAATTGTTAAGAAAATTGCATTTTATTAACAAAAAAGGTATTATTATGAAGGTTGGAGAGTTCCCACCAAGGCAGAAGAATGCCAATACCGATTGTTGTGCATTGAAAGGTTGTGAGAGTAGGGCAGACCAACATTTAAGTCTTAGTTTTCATCGCTTCCCAACGCCTAACACACGCTTCGTAAATAAGCAGAACATCTTTGGCAACTCCGAAAAAATTGACATTACTGAAGCATGGAAAACTGTTTTAAAAATTAATAATATTAGTAAGAGAACAAAAGTCTGCTCGTTTTTTTCATTACATATTTTTTCATTACATATTTTTTCATTACATATTGTCAATACAAATGTATTCATAAAACATGTATAGGTTAGAAATTTACTGATAGCAATACAGCAGAGCAGCTATGATGTGCTTGCATTTTTCACCCAAGCCAGCTTTACACGAACAAGAACAATTTAAAATAATACCACTTTTTGATACTTCACCCTTAATCTCGTGTGGATTTTCTCTCAAGTTCGATGTTTGTAAACAAACAGCTGTGAAGCTCATAGTATTATCATTTTGTAGCACTTCGTTTTTACCACATTTAATAATATGTCCCGCCTTGTAAACCCTTTCACCCTCTATAAATTTGCGCTGACAAGGATTAGATCCAGCCCAATCGCAGATGCTCTTCATTGATATCATTTTTTATAATAAATAAACTAAGAATCTCCATATAAGCACTGTGTAAATCCGGGCTCTCATACGCCATATTGGATTTTCTATATATCTATATATATTGACTCCGCCTATGTGTCAGATCCCAATATACGTTCTCGTTTCGGCGCATGTCGTGACAGTTGCGCAGCTGCTCCGTTGTCGGACAAAGACAGGACTAGTACGTAGTTTCAGCAGTCCGGGGAGTGGGAGAGAGAGAAAGAAAGCTCGAGAGAGACGGCCCAAACCTCAGTACCGACGCGAACGTGCCAGCAGTGAGATCACGCGTGTTTTCTTCTTTCTCTCTCGTCCTCGCAGTCCATTGTTCGTGTAAATCGTAATACGTATTAGGCCCGATTCTCGTGCTCGACACTCGCGAAAAGTACACAACAGCGGAGCAGAGCTAAGAAGAGACACCCGAGTGCGCCTATCCAGCGCCATGAAGTTCCAGTACAAGGAGGAACACCCTTTCGAGAAGAGGAAGGCCGAGGGCGAGAAGATCCGCAGAAAGTATCCGGACCGAGTGCCCGTGAGTATTAAAGCGACATCAGCGTAGCGCTACTGGCGCACTGCACAAAAACAAAGACAAGCAGCTTTTCGTGTTACATAAAAAGAAATATCTCCGCTGTGTTATTTATTTTTTTTTTGTTTTCGCTTAGAGGAACCCAATTTTAGTGCCGAGTCAGGCTCGCCCTCTCTCTCTCTCCCTCTCAGCGATCGTGTTTTTCATCATGGCTGGAGGTACGACGTCGTAGCAGCAGAAGTGTGCGCATGTACAGCCAAGGTCGACGACAGAGCGCTGCTCGCCTGCGCACTTTCTGCGTCGCAAGTACAGACTTTTTCGGAGAGGCTCTCACGGCTACTTACCTCTAGCTAGTCTATGCGACCTAAGAAAAGCAATTCCGATTCTATGCTGTGCTAAGTAGTCTCTTTTCTGTGTGTCACCGACCACAACACATCAAGACCACTGCATATATATGTATATATTGATTTCTCGGTCTCTCTCTCTAGTTGCCCTCCCCTTCCCTCTCAGCTATCTATATATACGTATACATACAGTAATAGCATTTCGTACTACGTTCTATTATGATTATTTTTTACTCTTCCTCTTCGTCGACATTTCGTGTGTGTCGCGATATTCCATCCTCTCGAAGTATGTGTCACTGACAGCAAACGCATTATTATCTTCTTCCCTTTTCGCTTCTGAATATGCTCAGTTTCACTCGTTACGACTGCAACGTGTGTGTGTGTGTGTGTGTGTGTGTGAGTGTAGGTACTCTCGTATGAGTGTCTGCGCGCATATCCGTTTTCCAGCGGTGAAAATACACAACACACTGGATGTGCTTCGCGATAATTGAGGACGACCGTTGCAGAGACACAAGAAGGGGTTTTGGGCTTTACTCGCTCGTCGAGGCTTGTTTTGATGTTTACGAGACGGTTGATCACCTATAAGTATTATACAGAGGCCGATGATTCATGCTGGTGAAAAATATACTTGGGATTAATTAATTGAGATTACGAAATCGTCGCTAGCTCGAGAATTAATCAATAAGTATTTATCGCGCTATATGTGCAGGAAAAGTCGAGTCGTCGCATTTGAATGTCTTGATTTTTTTCTGCGATATTGAAAGTACTTGTACATCGTTTCTTTGTCTTACTAAAAAATGACAAGTGAGTGCACTTGTGAATCTTGCTGTGGTGTTATTTACAGTGTGGAGGCTTCTATTGTTATGTTTAATTATCTGCAACTTGAGCTTTTTTTCTGTTGCGTTTATAGATAGGTCGCTGGAAAAATGAAACTTTTGCTGCTTCTTTATCTCTTGTCGACGCATATAAGAAGGCTGATACTCGTCGTATAAGTTTAACTTGTATCAAAGGTGCGCTTCGTAACATGTAAAGTGTAAAAATAACTCTGAAACGGTGGCGGTTACTACTATATTGTTTCGATACATACGTGATAATGCTGTGAGTGGGAAAGCTTTTCTACATCAGGTTTTCTTCGAACCGCGCAGCTAAACTCGATTTATCGCACGAATTTGATGCATTTGTAAACGGTGTGACTAAGCAAATGTCGCAGACTATACGCACAATGTTTATAGTGCGATATTCGACAGAAGAAGAAAAAAAAACAATAAGTAGATATCGCTATTGCGCAATTGGCATTAACATTTCGATATAGGTGCGATCGTTTCTAAACCATTGTTTCTTTTATCGAAACGAAATTTTGAAACTGTCAAGAGGTGAATACGTATAAGTTACATCGCAATCAAACTTTGGCCATTGCGCGATATGCACTTCCGCCTTCGTTCAGTCCACTATTAAGTGGTTGTAGTTGCGATTACGATATGTATATTCTTTTAACGCACCTCGACTTTGTCTAATCGCGCTTCGATTGACAGTTTTAATTCAAAGCGCACATCAGTCGCTGTACTCGTTACTGTATTATATCCGTAATGGAGCAATTTTCGAAGTTATTTTCTTTGTGTAACAAAACTGAGGCGCCGATAAGTATCGAGGTCTTAAGACGCAATCAATTCGAACGATGAATATACGTAGGTTCATTAACATTTCGACGTATTTTGGAATTAACCTATCATGTTGTCTTTAAGATCAGCTGACGTTAAAGTTCCAATCCAGTCGGAGCTTGGCGGATTAAAAATTTGAATTCTTTTGCGATGCAGAACTTGTGTGTGTTCGAGAAGACGATAAACGTTTGATAAATTTAATGTATACACAGGGTTACAGACACTCTACACTTTTTAACGAGTATGAGACAGCAGTGGATTTTACTAATACGATTCCATTTTCTTTTTTTCAGGTGATCGTAGAGAAGGCTCCCAAAGCGAAAATCAGCGACTTAGATAAGCAAAAGTACCTGGTACCATCCGACTTGACGGTCGGTCAATTCTACTTCTTGATCCGTAAGCGGATCCATCTGCGCCCGGAGGACGCGCTATTCTTCTTCGTCAACAATATTATCCCGCCAACCAGCGCGACAATGGGTTCCCTTTATCAGGTATAATTTTTTAATCAACGACGAATCGCCAGACGAAACATTTTTCTTTTTATCGTCCTCGATCGTGTCGAGTAGCGAGCGCGTGCTATTTTTACAGACACGTTTGATATTTTTGTTTTTTCTTTTCAAAATTTAATTCTCGCGCGTTCTCAAAATTCGGGCATCGTGCCATCGCTCGTGCAAGCCATTATGCAATGACACAGCCTTGTCGTGCATAGTAGTCAGCTGGTTGTACGTGACAAAAACAATACAGGTTTCACTGCTTCTGAGGTATTCGCTCGTTATGTAAATGGTAGATAGTTTTTTTATTTTTATAAAAATTATCGTTAGAAATTATGTTGCTGATTAGAATTAGAATACGTAGAGCTGAGTCAGTGTTGACAAGATTGTGCGTTTAAAATAATAAATTAAGGGCTTGACTGCTTGAAATATATTCTTCAGATAACTCGGGTAGTTGATTCGGAACGCAAAAAAATGACCGGCAATTCGTATAAATGCGTTTGACTCATCGGTTTAAAAAAAGATCACTACTTCATTATATATTTTTTTCTATTTTACAGGAGCATCACGAAGAAGACTTTTTCCTGTACATCGCATATAGCGACGAAAATGTGTATGGGCATTAATATTCCAAGAAAAGAAAATCTCGCGATAAAAAAACGATTGACAGCAACTAATACTAATGAAGGTCTACTATCTACACTGTAGTCTTTATAGACGCTTGAGATGGAATTAAAGAAAAAAATTGCTATCGGTTAAAAGCGTTGGAAATTTCAACATTATGTATTAATTTCGCTTGTTTTCCAAGATAAGCGTTTTAGAGTTATCTTTTGCAATTGACGTGTGTACTCTTGAATTTTTTTTGAGTTGCGTCGCTTCTTCGAAATACGAAAATGAAAAAAATTAAGTGTGTGCAGTGAAGAATACGACAAAATACGCCGGGTGAATGTGTTGCAATTGTTTTGCGATGATTAGTCGGCGTTGTAAAAAATTGATAAAAGTGTCAAAATAGAAAAAAAAGAACATTATAATATGACTATTGATTGTAATAATTAGCGTATGCTGTCATTATTATTTACTAAATAGCATTGATTTTTGCGTTACTGTATTCGAATAATTGTAATTTTTAATATTTACCATTATTCACTAATGACAAAAAAGACTACCGACAGATTTATCCTTGTGATATTGTTTCTTTATTTTAGACTAGATGTTACTCTATTCACGAATTTAAAAAGAATAAATCCGCGGTCTTAGGAAGGGAAGGAAACATTTACAGACGACACAATAAGAAAATTAATGTAACGGCTGGTTGTGGGCCAATAAAAAAAAGTAAAAAAAGTAAAGGCAGTACTTACAACGTTCTTTGTAACCTCTTTTAGCTCCTTGAATAGCACTTGCACTTTGCACTGGAAACGCACGACACATCTTTAAATATTTAACTTGTTTTCTTCAGCAGTCACGACATCACCTATTCTTACATTCCATTAGTTTCCCTTCATTTCTGAACATAGCAAGAAGTTTAGACTCGGAGAAAAACAATTTTTTGCATATCATGGATTCGCGGCATTTTGAAGCAAACGATACGAATGCCACGGTTCGTTACATCGGTTCACCTTATCGTCTCACTCAAGAAGACAGTTGTTGGATCGTTTCGAATGCTTTTATAATTTTTACCATGCAGACAGGTACAAACAAAGATTTATAAAATACTTGTAGCTAATACTTCATTTTTTTCAAATCAATCAATTGAATAAATACATTTTTCTATTAATCTCGAATCCAATACATTTTTTGTTAATTTTTTCTCATATAATAATTTATCAGACATAAGAGATTGTATTGCTCTTAGGTTTCGGCATGTTAGAATCCGGCTGTGTATCGCTGAAAAACGAAGTTAATATCATGATGAAAAACGTGGTCGACATTGCTCTCGGCGGCTTGACCTTCTGGCTTTTTGGTTTTGGAATGAGCTTCGGCATGGACAAACCAACAAATCAATTCGTCGGCGTTGGTGGATATCTGATCGATACACCAATAGACGATGACATTTTTGGCCCAGCTTGTGCAGCTTTCATATTTCAATTGAGCTTTGCCACGACTTCGACAACTATTGTCAGCGGCGCTATGGCCGAAAGGTATATTAAAGGACCGATGAATATTTAAGTCGTTCTCACACTGAAGTTTTACATTCAGATTTTGAATGCAATGCACGTCGGTGAATACAGCCGGCTTGTTATATGCACAAGATGTGTGTTTGTGCACAAGATAATGGCACCTGCGTCGCACTTTTTTAAAGTGCACATTTGAGTCATATGCATTAATGATTACATAAAGTAGCGCAAAGATAAAGATTTTTCAACTAGCAATTACGAATGATTCACTGTAAGTTGCCAACGAAAAATGAATGTTGATAATCTGCGAAAAAAAATTTCTATTATATACAGTCTTGCAATGACTGAAAAATATTGATAAATATAAATTTATCGCAGGTGTAATTTCAAAGCCTACTGCCTGTTCTCCTTTTTGAACACCGTCGTGTACTGCATGCCAGCCGGATGGGTCTGGGGTGACCATGGTTTCCTCAGAAAATGGGGAGCCGTTGACATAGCAGGCTCTGGTACCGTACATCTCGTCGGCGGTGTATCCGGTACTTTATAAATATATTTAAATCCTTAGATTTTAAAATAACATTGTCAGCAGCATCAATTAACATATGTGTATTACGTCACGATCATTCTTACCACCCCCAATCACGACTGTTTCACATGCGATCTCACAACCAGTCATGCACCTATGCTACGATGTCGGCCATGCACGGCAACTCGATTTCGACTTCTCTATCATAATGAAAAACTCTGCCAGCTGGTATATAATAAAATACATCTAACAGCCCTGGCGTGTGCGATAATGTTGGGACCACGTCTGGGTAGGTACGACAACGGCATCGACCCTCTGCCACTGGGATGTCCTGTAAACGCCCTCATGGGACTCTTCGTTCTCTGGTACGATAATAATATGATAAGAAAGTACTCTCGAAAGGGGTGTATGTATGTACTTACACAACTCCGTATATCGTCTATAGGTGGGGCTGGCTGGCGTTCAACAGTGGTAGCACCTACGGGGTGAGTGGCCAGCGCTGGAAATATGCCGCCAGGGCGGCTGTCTCGACGATGCTTGCCAGCATGGGGGGTGGACTAGTTGGTCTTGGATTTAGTCTGACCAACCCCAAGGGGATCGATATTCTCAGTCAGATCAATGGGATACTCGGTGCTCTCGTCGCCATCACTGGTATAATTGAGATGTTTCTTCGAGTAATTTTATGCTGGATTCTTTGATTTCTTTTTTGTCGTCAAATTTTTGGCAATGCAGGTGGTTGCTTTCTCTTCAAAGCCTGGGAGGCTATACTGGTTGGAATGGTCGGAGGCTTCATAACGTGTTCTCTTATGCCGATGCTCGACAGAGTGGGCATAGATGATCCTGTTGGAGCTTCTGCTACTCACGGTATTGCGTGATTTTTGTCGAAAAATTTTTGTTGACAACTCAGCTGTTGATTTGATTTTACATAGGTGCCAGTGGACTATGGGGGGTTATAGCTATAGGCTTCTTTGCCGACAATCCTCGTCCTCTTAACACAACCAGTGGTAGGAAGGGTTTGTTCAAAGGTAGCTTGACAGCGAGAAGACGCTAAAAAATAAAAAAAATATATAAATAAAGCTATAACGATGAATTGAGGTGTCAGGTGGAGGATGGTATTTGCTGGGAATACAAAGTCTAACAGCTCTGCTCCTGGCGGTATGGAGCTTCCTATCGTCGATCACTCTCTTATGGGTATAATCATTCAAAAATAACAACTCGAGCATCATCGGTTTGATAAAGAATGACGTTTATTGTTATAATGATCCTCCAATCCTAGATAATAGACAAAATCATACCGATAAGGATGGACGCCCATGAGGAGTTACTCGGTGCGGATCTAGTGGAGCATCGGATACGCCACGCACAAGTACTTGTTATTTAAATTTCTAATTATTTACACGATGCCTACTTTGTGTATAGGTACACGTTTATTTAGAGAGTAGTCAAGAATATATAGTGATGCTTTTTTTTTCATACCATATGCCATTACATAATATGGTACATTTTTTTTCGTTTTTTTTTTTATTCGTTTAGGTTGGCGTAAGCCGTGCATTGTCTGCGCTTCAGCCGCTATCTAAGAAAAAAATGAGCTTGATTGACATTCCTTCAGTTGGGAGAAACCCAGGTAAAATTAAATTTCCCTCGAGAAACCTGTAGACAAATTTATTCGATAATAATTTCAGTAAAACAGATCTGCAGCACGCGATTACAGTAGAAGCACTCGAGAAAAGTCGATTACACTCGATATCGGTTTTTGCTATAGGTTTCTCTTTCGCTATAGATATACAAACTTTAGTCAACACGTTAATTGATGTATTATTGTCTCATCAATTTCGCAGGACACGATTCTTTTTTGACGAAATTCGTTCGCACAAAGCGGCTCAAAAATGGACTGAGAGTTTTCAATCGTCCTCCCCTTAATAAAACGAAAAGTAATTTAGAAAAGACGCTACCGATTTCAACTGTCAACTCGGACCAACTCGGTACACTGAAGGTAGCTTGGACTGATTAATAATCTGAAGCTTTCAATCCAATCTACGCGTCGATATAACATGTTCACTAACACTTAAAATTACGTATGGCTATACTAAATACTTATTCAGTATTTGTTCTACACTTATTCTTCTACGAATGATATGAATCTTATTAGCTCATTGATGAAAATAAATAACTTACATAAATACTTATGTACATTTATTGATGAGAGTATTGGCAATAAATTTGCTCAAGCTTTGTTTTCGTAATGTGTATATACGGCGACATTATTGGAATTTCTTTTTAATATTGCAATTGAATCACATAATTTCGACGCGCACAATCCTAGCGAAAACACTTTTTCTAATACGAAGCCTACGAACTACACAAGCTTGCAAAATAAATCTCACAGTATGTGTGTATGTTTAGGTTACATAAACCTGGACGTTACTCTGCACGAGGACTAATTCATAGCTACTACGAAAATCTCGACTCGGAAACTTTGTTGTAAAGTTTTCAATTACAACTGTATCCTACTGAAGGAACTTGTCCGTGCAATTTCTACTAACTGCTAATACACGGACATACACGCTCACTCACGCATACACAAATTATTGTATGTGGTTTGGTTTTATCGAACTAGATTTTTTGGCAGGTTTGATGACGCATTATTTACAAACGGTTGCTGTAACATTAGTGTTTCACTACTGGTAGTGGGAAAGATCGATAATAATAAGCGTGACGTTAATTTGTGGCACTAGTGAAATAGCCTAGAATTAATTAGATATATCAATGAAATCAAAAAATTGTAAAAAACTAAATGCATCAAGCAAACCTTGCTTTTATCAACTGTTCAATGTAAGTACAATTTATTGCTACAATTTGATGAACCTATATAAATTATACGGTATAAATACTGTCTACG
This sequence comes from Muscidifurax raptorellus, assembly GCA_020010945.3. Classification (NCBI taxonomy): domain Eukaryota; kingdom Metazoa; phylum Arthropoda; class Insecta; order Hymenoptera; family Pteromalidae; genus Muscidifurax; species Muscidifurax raptorellus. The sequence continues at coordinate 12,122,837 of CM052078.1, read as the reverse complement.
ATTCTTTCCTATAAAAAAGACAATTGTTATTATTCATAGAATAATTATTTGCCTCAAAGCCTTAAATCAACTTAGGTTCTAAAAAGTTTCTAAACAGAATATACATACATCATGCTTATGCAACTAAATATAAGCTTTTTTTAGATTTTAGCTAGTTAGCAACTAATATTTGTAAATGGAATTTTAATCGCACTAAAAATGAACTTAACAACGGAAACCTAACACAATTTGTTGTCTTAACTGTGTCATTTACAACATTTGGAGAAAGTATTTTGAACCATACTAACAACTGTATGATATGCAAAGTCATTTATCTACAGAATGAACACATGTTTAGTTCGCAATAAATAAATTCTTCACTGCGTCATCCTACAATAGTCAGTCAAATTTGCTACATTGGTTAAAAAACTGACACACACATTAATACACTTATCCCTATGACTTGAATAAGTAGATATAATGGCACTGGTAAAATACATGTTTCACTTCGATATAAAGTCATTTTGTTTAACTAGACTTGGACAAACGTATTCGAGAAATCTTTTGTATAGTAGTAAGACATATGTTATGTTCTGCATAAAAAATATTTACTAGCAAAATCGTAGATGCATTGCTTTTCAATATTTAAAATATAATGGAATGGCATCTTTGACTTCTTAAATCTTTTCTTAGATTATACTGCTATCTGCCCATTGAACAATGTCAGTTGGTAATCCTTGGTAATTTTTCACAGCTTCCATGACCTGTTGAGGTGTTAATGTAAAATTGTAAGACTGATATTCTTTCTCAATTCTTTGATTTGTTGTCACTGGTATTATTAATTCCAAATTCTGAAAAATTAAGGGTAATTTACATTTTAGAAATTTAGTGAAGTTAAAAATAGATTGTAAATAATTGCATGCACTCACTTTAATGTGTTCAAATGCTTTCATTATTATAGGTTTTTGGACGGACTCAATTGAAGATTTTTTGTTTGTGAATTTCAAATAACGATTGTACACTTTTTCAAAATTTACAGGTTCCCCATCATAAATTTCGGTTTCATGTTTCATAGCTATAATCTGTGAATACACAAAATAATTATTAGCCAAAATGATTTGAGTAAATAACTGCAAAATATAGTTCATTCACCAGGCACATTTCCAAAGTGGACAATCCTTCGAGCATCAAAACCTTATCATTTTGAGTAAACATTTTACTGGCTTGGATAAAATCATCAACTTCTAATGTCTGATGATTTGTGCAAAGTGATGAAATGGCTACAGCTAAGAAGTTTCTGAATTTCCTTTCTGTTCTATCAGTTTTATGCATCTGTTTCAGAAGAGTAGTAATCGTTGGATTGTCAGCTAATTTTTGAATCTGCTCGTTCCATATTGCTCTAAATCTGGCATCTATATTACATTCTTTATTCATCTGTTCTATTTCATTAACATTCTCATCATCGGGTAAACTAAGTAAATGCTTGAAGAGCTCTAAACGATCATCAAAGGCAGAAGTTTGCACTTCAGAACCTGATGTGTCTCCAGGATAGAGAAAAATTTGACGATGAGAAAACCTTGATTTTACTCTTTTCTCTAGCAACTCTACTACATCTAGACGACAAGTTATCCCAATTACACAAATAGGAGCCTGAAATTTTAAATCATAGATTAGAAAAGTCTAATTACTATCCTATATTAAATAGTTCAAAGATCTCACCTGAGCAGATTGAGCCACATCGAAGAGATTGTACAGCAAAGTTTGATTGTGATGCGCACAGAATAAGTCAAATTCATCCAAAATAAAAATTACAGGCTTAGAACGTTTTTTATCACCAGTTTTCAAACAATCTAGCAAAAAGCTTAAATTTTCAGCGAATGTACCAAAAACTTTATCATTAGTAACATTTTCCAACTGCATTTGCCTCGTTGCATCTTTTAAAGCTAATCGATCATCGGTATGAACCAAACCATGAAGATTTACAATAAGTGCATTGTCTTGAAAATTCTTTGAGCATGCCAATTCCTTTAATACGCTATTAATAAGCTGTAAAATAAATGCAATCAAGCATTGAGTATTTTTCAACATTTAAGTATTTAAACACAAACATTTGAAATTATGTCTTACAGTAGTTTTTCCACTGCCTCTTGGACCAATAAGAAGTACAGAATTGCTTTCACCCATATCGACTGTGCGTTTCACTAATTCAAGAACATGGACTCGCTCTTGAATGTGATGTCTAAATTTTGTTTCTGGACACATGATTTTCCTTTTCAAGTACTTCCTTGTCAGCATAATCATGTTCTCTTGGTTGTTTAGAGAAATGGACATTTTGGACTTATTCATTTTGCTTATATACTTAGTTTCCTATGATTCAGAATTTGTAAAATATCAGCAACTTGTAATAATGGTTACAATAATTTATTCTATCAATAAAAAAAAACCTCAATTTTTAAAGCTTGACAAAAAAACCCCGTTCTTAAAACTGTCCCCATTTTTTTTCCTTTATAATTATTCAGACAGTGTCTGATTATTGACTATTTTATAAATAGCGTAACAAGGGGATTAAGAAAGTACTTACATATATGCAAAGCGATTGACCAACGATTTTTACCTAACTCAAACCCACTCCTCCGCAATAAGCAAACAAGATCGAAAACAAACAATTCCAGCCCACTTCCCCAGTATCCCAATTTCAAAGTTCACCCACCAGCCAGCGAAATATCGACTCCAAAATACTTGGCACGGCACGAACCCCGCATTGACGTCGAACCTCTACTTTTGTGCATCGTCTCTCCCGAACAAGTGATAATTCCACCCCGAACTATATAGCAATTTTTTTTCTTCAACACTACTCACCTATACTTGTTTCCTTGGAAAAAAAGCGAAGTAACCCAAAGTCTGACCTAAGGAAAACTAGAAAAATTAGCGAAGAAACGAGACGACTAAACTACGGAAGCGTCGATAGAGGAGGACACACACGCATACACTAATACGCTTCATATACGAATAAGTATTATATATATAACATATAGCGTATAATACCTATACGAGGGGTTGCAGATCTCAACGCGCGCGCGCCGAGCGCGAAGCGAATGGTTGGAAAAAACAGATGTTTACAAAACAAACATGGACGATCAGGTGATGAGAATGGAGGAAGGTACCGTGGAAAATACGGATACCTGCAAATTTCTATTTAAGAAGAGGGTGAGAAAACAGTTGCAGTCTAGGAAGCGCGAAAAGAGGGATGGTGAGTTTTTCAGATCTGAGGATTACTGTTTTGTTGGACAGTTATTGGATTGTGGCTGAACAATGGTTTAGAGGTTATGTTGTGATTTGTTGTGTTTTCAGCAACTTTACAAGAGTAATTTTACGGTATACTTATATGTTCTTATGGCTTTACGGTTTTAGTAAAGGTATTAGTAAACGCGATTGTTTTTACTTTGCTGTGAATGTTATTTTAGGTTCAATCATTTTGTAGCATTTTAAAATTTTTGTATTATTTTTTGTTAGTCATAAATGACTGTTTAAAAAGAAAACGTTTTTAAAAATATTATAGATAGCAGTGATGAAGACACCACAACGGTTGTAAAAAAGGAGAAAAAAATTGACAAATTGAATCCCATGATACAAAGGGTAAGATTTTTGGGCAACAAATATTTTTTGATTCCACATATAGCATTAATACAAAAATAGTAATTTATAGACACAATCAAAAAGACAAGGGAAACCTAAGGAATCGAGTGGCAGTGAAGATGAATCCGTGTTGGTGTCATATAAGAGTAAGAAGACGGCATTGCCATCTGGCCCATGTGATCAAGGAGCCACAGCTACTTTAGAGACAGAGACAGAACTCGATCGAGATGCGCAAGCTATATTCGAAAAGGCTCAGAAGATTAATGAGGAATTGGAGGGTAAAGAGGATGACAAAATATATCGAGGTATGAACAACTATGCACAATATTACAAGAAGAAAGACACTGCAGCTGGCAATGCATCCAGTGGTATGGTCCGCAAAGGCCCTATTAGAGCACCAGCCAATTTAAGAGCAACTGTTAGATGGGATTATCAACCTGATATTTGTAAAGATTATAAAGAAACTGGATTTTGTGGTTTTGGAGGTTGGCATTACTGCATTATTTGTTTTAATTAAATACAAAACAACTGACTATTACTAATTGACATATTGATATAATTTTCAGACAGTTGTAAATTTCTTCACGATCGTTCCGACTACAAATTGGGGTGGCAATTAGAGCGTGAAGCAGCGACTGGTACGCATGACGCCAGTGGTGACGAAGATGACACAAAATACGAGATTGATAGCGATGAAGAACATCTTCCTTTTAAATGCTTTATATGTAGGGAGCGATTTACAGATCCTGTCGTGACGAAGTGAGTTTTCGCATTGATATCTTACAAAACATTAAATACCAGTAGAAAAACGTATTCCTGAAAGGATATGAAAAAATGTTATCGTGATGATTTTTTTGCAGGTGTAAACATTATTTTTGTGAAAAGTGTGCACTTGCGCAGTACAAAAAGAGCACAAGATGCTTCATATGCAATGTCCAAACAAACGGAGTTTTCAATCCTGCCAAGGAAATTATAAAGAAAATGGAGGAAATGGAAGACAAGGCAGTATCAGATGAGGACAGTGACTGAAAAGCCAAATCGTATATAAATAATTGTGTAATTGTACAGAGATATTAGGAAAAATGAATTGTTCTTATGGATTTTATTTTAATGAAGATGACAATAGAGTAAATTTTAAATTAGGTTGACGGGATTTATTGCAGAATCCTGATTTACACTTAATCGTGAAAGATCAATGCAAGTTCATAGTATATAAGCTAAAAAGAATAAATCGTTACTTTTTCAGAAAATGAACACATATGAAGTCATTCCATCCCACGTAATCATAAGAAAATTAAAACTCAAGATTGTCATTCAAGACGCGCAAGACAGACACTCCGAAAAATACCAGCGAAGAGAATAACGCAGCCTGCATAAATCATCGCATCCTTTCAGATATAGTCTCTTACTCTTGCATCCCTTCGTTGAAAATTCCGTCTGTGAGGCCCGCTTTGTGTTTTCCGCTCAATTTCGGGGCATGATTTAATAATGATGCCACATACTCGCTGAAGCACGCAATCGATGCAGGGCTAAGAAGAATAAAAAAAGAGGGAGCGCGGGTGCAATCGATATTTGCAGAGTAACCAAAACGCGGGAATATAAGTCATGGTTGGTCACAGGTGTTATCTATGAATTTTGATGACGCGAGAGAGAAATTTTATTCATGGAAAAGGGCTGATGGAGGCTTTTTGAGATCGTGGAGGTGTGAACTATGGTTTCCGTATTGATGTTTTAGAAAATTGTAGGATGTATGGCTTGAGGTGCTGGAATTTTTCTACTTGAAGATTGATGGAGTGTTTGCTGGTATATGTAGTACTGAAAATATGGATTATGAAATGAAAGATCTTGTTTGCTGAACTGTGGTTCGAAGCAGTGTGTATGTGTATGTACACTTTATTGATTTATTTTCTCGAATTTTTTATAATGTTTAATTTTCATCTTCAACTGAAAAAAAGTATTTATAATTATGTGTACTTTAGCTAATTCAAATTGTCGTGTACAATGTTAATCGGAAGAGTAATAAAAGGGAAAATCAAATGTTTGTTCTTCAGTGCGATGTGGTAATCATATTTCGTTTCCATGCCATCTAATTTTACGATGTTTATAGCCGACCTAATCAATGAATTGTACATCGCACGTAGTAATGGCGGGGAAAGCGTAACCAGGCCATTACAGAATGAACATCCATCATTACGCTAAAAAACAAGCTCCAACGACCAGCACATCAAACTGCACAAAAGCCGGCCCGGCACAATTAAACGAGCCCAGGGCTCTCTTTCTCTTTCTCTCTCTACATCGACATCTTCGTCTTTTCTCGTCTCGGAACTCATTCTACAGCGACGCAATTATCCCGGTCTACAAAGGTACATATATACCTCCCCGGGCATCAGAAGCATATAAGAAAAGAAAGAGCCCGGGGCATAAAAGACGGCCGAAAACAAGGAGAGCGAGACGCTGGTATGATGGCTGGGGAAAAGAGTGCATTTATCGATTGCGCTCCTCCCTCTCTCTCTCTCTCTCTCTCTCTTGTCGCATGAATGCTCTGCGCGCGTCGAGATTTTTCCGACATTAAGCGGTATTTCCGGAAAAACCTGCTCTGAATTTTCAACTCGCTGAGCATTGCTCTGTCGGCTTGGAATTGAAGCTCGGGGGATATTGTCGAGGTCGTAGCGAAGAGTTATCGGGATTCTCGCGGCTCATGTTGGCTTTCATCTGGAGTCACTTTTATCGATGTTTCGGTCCATTAGAGATTATTTAATTCGCGGGAAATCGCTGCAATTTTACCGTAGCGCGATAAGTCGCGTAAAGACGCAACATTTAATTCGATCAAAGTGCGCGAGGCACTAAGTACTTTGTTCGCGAACTTTACGAGCGCATCGAAACGTAAGGGTAGAAACTTGTATCAATTACGGTTTACCCCGATGGAAATTTCAATTTCCACGCGCGCGTTTGACAACCCTCGCCGTTTCCTTTTCCATCCGATTAATTACGCCGCGTGCAAACTCTGATTGAGTTTGCGGAGGGACCTTCGTGCGCGGCTATTTCTCTTACGAGCTTGAAACTGACTGCGTTTGTGGACGTTCAATCGCGGCGTCCTTTGAAACGTCGATTAGAATCTTGTCAATTTTAGCGATAATTGCTTGTCAATTCAAATGCGATACAGTTTCCAACGTTTCGCGATTATTGCAAAACCAATGGCAGTATATCGAAAGCACAATTAGCTTATCAATATTCGCAGGAATAAATCAATAAACATATACCTATATAACTATGCGCATCAAAGAACGTAACACATATCAATTCGATATCAACAGATCCGCGATGCTGTATAAACTACATTATCACACAGCACACGAGTATATATACATATAAAAGCAGCGTCCCTTTCGCAGATATCTTTGCGCGCGCTTGTGCAGCCCATTATATGTCTCTCTTATATTTCTCTGGCTGACTCTATAAATACGCGGACGCTTGCATAGACAGTGCGTGTGTGTGGCTGAGTGTGTGTATACATATACAGCGAGCAGCCACTCGCGGGCGGTCGATACGTCGCCCGGGAGAGGGGAGAAGGTGCGTTCGGCGAGCTGCATATCAGCTCGAGAGACACTCCGGTGACTGTCACTTTTTTTTCCCTCTGCGAGCTTTCAATCGCGTAAACTTATTTCGCCGTGCGATCATTCTACTATAATAATACTCGGCTCCTTTCATTTCCCGGAATAGAAGGCTTGAGAATTACCAGCTGATGCGCGTATACCCTTTTACCTACCCTCCGACGAAGATAATGAAGGTACATATAAACTTTGTTAGTTCCTCGAAGTTGAATCAGCGCAAACTCTTCCATCAAATTCTTATATACACGTACATACTACACCCCCAGCTCAGATTCGTATACGTATGTATACATAACACGATGCTAGCCCTCCGCATTCAAAATCCTTTCCTCTTTCTCATCGCGCAAGCTCGCGAGCTTGCAGCGGCTGCACTGCAGCATCCTCCCCCTACATATGTATACATGCAACGTATACAGTAACACACATCGTCCGCGAGAGCGCGCGCTCGTCGAATCTTCCACCTCGCGGGCAGCCCCCGCAGTACGTGCTCGCCACCGTGACCGTCTCTTTCCTCTATCTCTTTCTCTCTCTCTCTCTCTTCTCTCCATCTCTTTCTCTCTTCTCTCGCAGCCCAATGCCCGAGGAGACAGCTCGCCGAAGCAGCAGCAGCAGCAGCACAGGGCGTCAGGGCGGCGCGGCAGCCATGCAGCAGCAGCA